>JALBCR010000808.1:0-480145 GCA_030710515.1 Abscondita cerata | reverse complement strand
TTTTGAATGATGATTCTGAATAACGTAATATTCTTAAACTATGTGGTTTCCGCTATAACTCCACTAAATTGTCACCGACATTATTAGCGAAAGAAGACACAATTATGAGAAACTTAAAAAAAGATTGATTCAAGGTTGTGGGATAGAGCAGATGATAATTACAGAAATTAGAAACTTGGCTGGATCATCAGTTTCTACAAACATCAATACAATAAATTAATTTCAACATTTACCATCTTCAACTCAAACTATTTTACATTCATCAAATGGAAATCTGTATAAATAATTGATAAAATACACTAACTACAGCAAGCAAATTTGAAAATTGCGAAACTTCGAATTTACAAAAAAATTCAATCACCAACTATAATGGAAATAGGTAAACTTAAAAGAACAGCCATAAAAACAAAACCCACAATCAAACGTACTTTTATCCAAAATAATTTGAGTACAGTTCAATTGGTGCATAAGAAATTTGATATTTTTTTCTTTCTTATACAACCCAGAAAACCTACCAAAGACCTCTCATCAGTGGTAAGTGATAACGGAAGAATTACTTGTCATCTAATAATGGGTGTCCAAACGGCTTTATGGCAGTTTGAATATGTACATAAAACGCCAGTGTAATTGCATATGCGATTTTGTGGTTTATTTAAAACATGATTGATGGGAATTATGTATGGAACACCACTTCAGGCATATGTCCACCTAGTGCTGTTCTATACAGGGTGGGTCTCGATGATAACATGTTAGACGAATAATGAGAACGAAAAAACTGATTCAGCTGAAAGGTCAACTGTATACAAATAGACAAGTCTATTTGTTGGAAAATAGTTTTGTAGATACCAACTTTGTTATTTTAAATACAATGCCCCAATTTTGATTTTATTTTCTGTTTCCGCGTAAAATTTTACGTCTTCTACTACCAGGTTTAGCGTACCTATCAATTATTTTACGCTTTAGCAACGAAAATTTGAATCTTCTGAAAATTTAATATTTCATGAAACATAAAAGGCAGATAAGCGAAACTTGAGCAACGATTAGACATGGTATTGGACTATGTTTAAGTATTACACATTTTTGAAATTTATTTGTAGGGGAGGACCGGGAATAACAGTAGTTCGTAAATAATACCGTCAGAAATGGGCGAAACAAATTTAATCAATTTCTTGTAAAAAAAGTTTTGTTTTTGTGTCCACGGCCAACTAAATTTTGTATTACACTTTTGTTGTAGTTTTTTAAGTAAACTTAAAAACTTACAAACGATAAATTTTGGTATATAGATAATTGGGTGCAATCGACTTATTTTGACCACTATAATACGTGGTAGCTGTCCCCAAAAGTTTAGGACACCCTGTACATGCGTATAAATTGGTGTCGTTATTAGTCATAATTCATTAGGGGGCTACAAAGACAATGATATCAATGGAATAACATTACAAACATGGATGGACTTTTAAAACATACATTTAGTATATGATCCAAAAGACCTAAAAACATTTTACTCTGGTCGATGGCAAAACAACTACAACCAAAAAGTATTATATTAAAGGATTTTCGAATATAGACCTTTGTTATTACAAATAGGACTTCAAATCCCGTTTGTAGATTGTTTAAGAAAACTAAAATAAAATTTTCACAAATTAATGCGACAAACTATAGAACATCTATCGATTCTACTCTTACATGGATACCACCGGTTTCTAATAGTTATTTGAAATTTGCAGGTGCATTTAAACGAATTATGTCTTTTTGAGAACTGTTTCTTTTTACTTAATAAATATTTATTTTTATTATTATTATTATTATTATTATTATTATAGTTATTATTTTATTTTTTTCTATCTCGACTTTTGTCGGTTTTAGTCGCAAGTCGGGCTGAAACCAAGACATTGCGGACCATTCATGTTTTGTGTTTGTGAGTTATGCGTTTAAAAATGTTCTGACTGTGTTGCATGTGTTGAGTATGACAGCTTTTTGTAGTGTAATGTATGTGTGTTTTTCTATGTTCAGTGTATGTAGGTTTTTGTGTAGTGTATGTGGTATGATACCTGTGGAAGACAGCATTAACGGTACTATGACCACTTTGTTCATCTTCGATAGACGTTTTATTTCTATGAAGAGATCTGTGTATTTGTAAAGATTTTCTGTTTTGGTTCTTTTGATGTTGTGTGTGTTGGATATTGCTATGTCTATTATGTATGTTGTTTTGTTATGTTTGTCTATGAGTGTAATGTCTGGTCTGCTGTGGTGTATTGTTTTATCTGTAATTATCGTTCTGTCGAAATATATTTTATGTGTTGTGTTATCTAGTACTGTTTGTGGTATGTATTTATAGTAAGGTGTTTATGTGTCTATTAGCTTGTGTTGAATGGCTAGTTTTAATGAATTATGTTTGCAATTTGATTATGTCTGTGTAAGTAATCTGTTTGAGTGAGTATTGTGCACCCACATGTAATATGATGTATTGTTTCTGTGTGTTTGTGGCATTTTCTGCATTTGTCGTCTGTCTGTGTTGTATCTTTTATTATGTGTTTTATGTAGTTTTTTGTGTGTATGACCTCATCCTGTATTGCGATAATAAACCCATCTGTCTCGCTGAACAGTTCCCCACGGGTCAACCACATGTTCGACTCTTCTTTGTTGACAGTCGGTTGATTCAGTTCGTGAAGATGTCTGCCGTGGAGGGCCTTTTGGATCAACGATTGTTCTTGTGTTTGTGTGTCCATCTCTGCGTTCTGTAAATATAGTAGTGTGTAGTTGTTGTCTGTGAGTGTAACTGTTTTGTGTAACTGTGATGTGTGTTTGTTGTATTTTGTTAGTATTGTTCGTGTTTTCCATTGGAGTTCTTCTAATTTTATTACTTATATATAATTAAATGTGCAGCAAAGAAATCAATTACAAGTGGTTTTCGAAAAGAATAGTCCTATGTCCCATGTTGGTAGACTGAAGCAAACAGGTCGTACAAATCATATATAAAAAATCCAAATAAATAAACTGCGGATGCAGTACTATCATCTCTAAATAATATAAAAAAAAATGGAATTCGTTAATGGAAAATATGAATTTCGTAAAAGTTCAAAACTCAGTAAAAGATAAATCAATTATCATAAAAATGTAAAAGTGCCTACAAAATTAAAGAAAATCTACAATCCCCACTTATTTAGACCTTCTACAGGAACAGCTTCATATCGTCCAATAAGTAATTTATTATTTATTAGGGTTTTGATAAGAATAATTTTTGATAGAATTAATCCATTAATCGAAGAGGAATTACCAGTTGAACAAACATGAGTTTGTTCCGCTATAAGTTATTATGATGAAGTGTTGACATTACCAACGCATATCGAAGGTGGATTTAAGGAAACTAACACTTGAGTTGTCTTTTAGGCTTAACTGCTGGATATGATACAATTTATTATTATTATATTACTTTTGAAATTGTTTAACGTTATTCTTTACGCAAAGTTATTCCTTTTATTAACAATATGTTATCAAATCGGAAGCTTAGAGTTTTGTTCAAGATAAAAGCAGCAAATTTAGATTTTGGATCTAAATCTTCCACAGAGATCAGCTCTTGCATCTATTCTTTTTAATATACAAGATGTTAATTAAGTACTTGTACAAACTTTAAAGAGTGAATCCATGACTAATTTTAAGATAAAAAGTTCATATAAAAATGGGTCCGCAACGGCTTGGTTTCTGAGATACAGGGCGTCGAAAAATTTTATTTGGTTTTTTGCTTATATTTTTGTTAAGTAAACATGGAAATTAGACGAAATTTAAGATACTGGGAATATTGACATACAAGGAAAATGAAACAACCTAAACTACAAAAGTACCCTCACATTTGAATAAAAGTATAACTGGTACAAATAAACGAATAACGTTAAAAGAGGTTATGCACTAGAAGGCAGTGGGTTATGAGATTTTAATAACAACTTTGGTAGACATGCGCATTACAAAAAGAATGCCCACTTCCCCCACTGCCTACTATACTTGTTCCCCGCGTCGTTTCTTATTCTTAGTATTTATAATTTGGTAAGTAGTTGAATGCTACCTATTTTTGAAATTCGCGCGTTTTACATTTTTAGGTTATGCAAGGTTTTATTAATTACTCCTTAAGTAAATTTTTTCTTTTTAACGTAAGTAACGCCTGAAATGACCTTAACAGAGTACATATCGTCTCTTACCGATAATCCTTACTTTGGGGCTGGTTTCGGTTTGTTTGGAGTAGGCGCTAGTGCTGCACTGCTGCGAAAGGGACTACAAGCTTCCCTTATATTCTTCAGAAGACATTATATGATTACCTTAGAAGTCCCGTGTCGGGATAAGTCTTATCAATGGTTGTTGCATTGGATAACAACGAAAGGTGCTAGACAAACACAGCATTTAAGTGTGGAAACAAGTTTTGAACAGAAAGATACTGGTTTAGTTAAGACACGCTATGACTTTATACCTAGTGTTGGTACACACTTTTTAAGTAAGTTTTGGTTGTGACATGAGTTTGAGAACATAGGCTATTTATTATAGATATGGAGGCACCTGGATTCGAGTTGAAAGGACCCGTGAGCAATCTACAATTGATTTACACATGGGAATTCCTTTTGAAACAGTAACCCTTACTGCATTTGGAAGAAATAAAGGACTTTATTATCATATTCTGGAAGAAGGTAAACTTCCAATTTTTGGCTACTTCTTATAATTCTATTTGTTAGCTAGACATATAGCATTAAAACAACACGAAGGGAAAACGATAATGTATACGGCTATGGGAAGTGAATGGAGACAGTTTGGCCATCCACGTAAGCGCAGACCAATAAGTTCTGTTGTTCTTGATAAAGGCATTAGTAATCGAATTTTAACTGACTGCAAAGAGTTTATTTCAAATCCCGGATGGTATACTGAAAGGGGCATTCCTTATAGACGAGGATATTTATTGTATGGGCCACCAGGTTGTGGGAAATCATCTTATATAACTGCATTAGCAGGCGAACTAGATTATTGCATTTGTGTTCTAAATTTATCTGAGAGGGGTTTATCTGATGATCGACTTAATCACTTGTTAAGTGTAGCACCCCAGCAAAGCATCATTCTTTTAGAAGACATAGATGCTGCATTTACTTCAAGGGATGAAACAACTCTTCAAAAAGCTGCCTACGAAGGTTTAAATCGCGTCACTTTCAGCGGACTTTTAAATTGTTTGGATGGAGTTGCTAGTACTGAGGCTCGAATGGTTTTTATGACAACAAATTATCTAGAAAGGTTTTTACAGTTTGGGATATTTCTTGATAATTGTGCAAATATTATTACAGGTTGGATAAGGCATTGATAAGACCTGGCAGAATTGACTTGAAAGAGTATATAGGATGGTGTTCACCACATCAAATTGAACAAATGTTTTTACGATTTTATCAAGATTCAGGTGCCAGTTTGAATGCTAAGGAATTTACCAAAGAAGTTATAACAATGAAAAAGAATGTTAGTCCTGCACAGATACAGGGTTATTTTATGTTTCATAAGGCAGCAACGCCCAATGAGGTCATTAATAACGCGAAAATGATATGGGAATTGTAGACTTTATTATTTGCGCACTTGTGCATAATTTATTATCAATAAAATACAGAATGACTTTGTTCAAGTTGTGATTGAATCAATACAATTAAAAAATTGTTGCCTAACAAGTATGTATAAGAAATAATTGATCCAATATTAGTATAGGTTGTTTTTTTTACCGCTACTTTAGGAGATCATGTTCATTTCAATAATTGATAGATGCTTTGAAAAAGGCAGACTGGCCCCTGCAGTCGTAATGTGGACATTAACAAAGGACATGAAGGTTTAATTACTTACATTTTACTGAGTTAATAAACGATGGCCCTACAACGACCAAAAATTACAGCAATGTAAAAAGTACACAATTATGTTGTTAATATCAATGCTAATATAGACAACTGTTTTACTCCGTGTGATGTTGGTTGCATGCTTGTTCATTATGACAGTACGCATATTTCTGTACTTCTACTTATAATCAATGCTTCTACGAAATTTATCTCGGAATCGACTAGTGAAAATTTTGTCCTTTTTCGCTTCACATTGATTTACGTGAAAAAAGAACAGAAAGGGTGATATGCCATCTCTTCTCCGGGGTGGAATTTTTAAATTGAAAATAACTGCAGAAATAGAGTAATAAATTCCAATCTCAAAGTTTTCTATGATTACCCACGGTCGATAACTATGGTCAATACGGATACTGTAGAAATATGTTATTAAAGTAGGTTGTTCAACAAAAGTATGGGTTAATAATGTTAGTAGCAAACCAGATATATAACAATAAGTGTTGCGACATCTAGTGTATTCACCGTGTTAATGACCACGAACCAAAATACATTAAAGTAACTTTGTCGACAGATGTGTAAAAACAGTCATCTATCTAAGTGTTGGCAAAAATAACAATTTCGAATTGCTTGCTGTAAGTTTGCAAGATATTGTACAATATATACGATATCTGTTTCGTTACTTTGGAACTCTTCAGGTGTCAGATAATTCAAGTGTAAGTTCACTATTGTAATAGCAAAGAGCATAATATTTTTGCAATAGTTAGAAAACACCAGAATGTATTGAAGTCAAATCTGTCATAATTTTTTATGATACTCCTAGAGGGTGCTAGTTAGCATAAAAGGTATACTTGTTTTGACTTCCATATTTTAAGACGTTTTCGAGATATCGCCATTTTAATTTAATTAATTAATTAAGATATTTCACGTTTTTATGTTATTATTTGAAATATCAAAACCAAATTTTATTCACTTTTAAGACGATAACGACCCTAACTGTCCACGGTTTAAAAGTTGACATCGATTATACAGGGTATGAGAAAAAATATCAAACTTTGTAATCGAAAATTATGAATAACTTAATAAAATCAAATGGAACACTTAATATTTTTTTGCCAGATCGATGTATAATTAAATTCTCAACAATTCTGCTGTACATGTTTGCTTACCAAAAATCCACTCTTAGCCGTGCACTCGTTTTTATCGAAAATTATCATAAAAAATTTAGTAGGCTATTAATTGCGAACGTCAAAAATTTGTTGTTGTCATGATTGTGTTAGTAATTGTCCAATCTATCACAATTTTATTGTATCTGTAAACTGTTAGAAACAATGAGTGGCTTCGACAGCAGAAGTATAGTTAGTATGATTTATTTCACCGGAAAATTAAATGGAAGTTGTTTATTGGCAGCTTATAATTATAAAGCAGGTAATCTGGAATTACAACGATATCCCCGAACTGAGATTCATAAAAACTACAATTGCCAACCATGTTAAAAATACTAAGAAACATGTCTAATGCTGAAGAGGGTATGCAATTTGACATCGTTGACGGTCGTTATAAGCAGTTGAGAATCCTACCTTTGGAAGGAAAGGCAAAACCGATTTTGAAAAAATCTACTTTTTAAAGGTAATATAAAAGTTCTGCGCAAACGGACAGACTGTATATACAGGATGTTTCAAAATTCAGTACAAATATTTTGATGCCATATTTTTCAGATGAAAATAAGACTCTTTTCCTATAAACATGTGTCCAAAAATACACTCTCTTCGAGCTACAGCCATCTTATATGCGGAGAAGAATGAAGGGCCGCTGTTTTGTAGCTGGCGAAGTACATTTCCAGCACTTGTTATGCAGACATCAATTTCTTTTGTTTTTAATGAAATTACAAAAAAATAAAATCAATTTGCTTAATCGTTGTTTCATAATTAAATACAAAAAAAATTAAACAAATTTAGGTTCACAATAACTCTTGTTTCTCTAGCAACGATTATCTTGAAAACGGTTAATTGTATCAAAATAAGGTAACTGGGGGTAATAAGGCCCACCTAAAGTTTATTATTTTTTATTTAAAAAACTGATTGATTTTTGAAAGTTTTATTGAGGTCAAACGTTTAAACACTAAAAACATTATTATAAGGCCAAGTATAAATTTGAAAAAATAACAAATCGTGTACCTAAACAAATAAAACTCAAAATACTGATATGGGCCTTAAAACCTGTTGTTGCAGATAATAAAGCCCATGCTCTTAATGCTAATAAAATACTGGACTACTTATATGCCAATAAAAAACATAACAAACTTAAAAATACAACAATTATAACAGAAATAATATTTATGGCATACACTCTGGGCATAAAAACTCATCCATATCATCCGCTGTTAACCCAACACATTCCTCGTGAACCCAGAATCCACAATGAGCACATTTCTCATATCAGCGACATAATCCATATAACAAACTGTACATTCCCATTTTTCATCTGCTGTAGTAGAAGAAGCTTTAGCTTGTGGAGATGCTGTGGTGTTCTTCTTAGGAATGTTTTGGAAGCATGTAGAATCTGGCGAATCATTCATAAAAACGGACCGTTTGACTTCCAGGGCTTTGTAGTTAATAGCTTTGCGCCTTTGAACCCCATTAGTCTTTTTTTAATCATATTCGGTGTTGGCAATACTTCTGAAAACGAGTTTTGGCGGTATTTAATAATTTTTGACGAATCACAGATAACGGTAAGTGGTCATCAGAATCATAGTCGGAATCGATATCGACCAATATCTTTTCATTAGAGGAAGTGCATGCAGATGTCTCATTAGGTATCGCACTTGGCAAACTGGGAGCAAATGCCTCAAATGGTAAAACATCTTTATCATATGGACAAATGCCCGTCGCTCGAAATCCACTAGCAATATTTCCGATGGTCATTGTTTTTCCCATGTAGGCAGAAACACATCAGAAAATCTCTCCCTGTTTAAATCTCGGGTTGGATGTTTATCCCAGTATTTTACAAGCTCATCGTCCCAATATGCTTCAAAAGCCCTGAAGACCGACTTGTCCATGGGCTGCAACTCATGAGTTGTATTGCTAGGTAGACAATACAAGTGGATACCGTGTTCTTCGGCCTTCTCGGCAATTGTGATGTCCAAATGGCATTTTGCACCATCAAAATTAAAATGACAGGAGGAGGAGACATGTACTCTATAAAATGATCGAGCCATTTATTAAATGTTTCTATATTCATGCTTCCCCTAGGGGTCATCATAACTTTAGACCCAGTAGGCAAACCATCAGAATATGTTGGTTTCATACGTTTGCCTTTGAAAAGAATAGTAGGGGGATAGCATGTCCAAGAGCATTAGCACATGCGACAATCGTCACATTTTCTGCATGTTCTTGGGAAACAAAATGCACTCGTTTGGCTCCTTTAGCAGACAAAACCTTTTGTTGATGGTGAAGGGTTAATCGGCAACCCTTCTCATCCATATTATAAATTTTGGTAGCTTTGTTTTTAAACCAGTTCGTTCCAGTAACTCACCCAATTTATTGAAATGGTCAGAGACAATAAAGCGGTTCAATTTTGAGCTCGAGCAGGATTCATCATCTGGGCTCTTCGCCTGAAATTTTGGGTGATTTTTTAAAAATTCTGAACCATTCCCTACCGGCAAGTTGAGTTTCTTTGTTAAAAAGTATGTTTTATGTTGTTTTTCTCTACATATTTATACACACTTCTTTTTAACGATTTTGGAGTAAGGGGGAACCCCTTATCAGCCAGTCTTACAATTTTTTTCCAGGTCAGCCTCCTGTTCTGTTGTTAATATTGTCCTTCTTCCTAATTTTTTCTTGCGGTTTGTGTTCTTATATGGTTTCTTAGAGTCCTTCTAGGTATTCCGCACTTTTTTCAACGTACCGCTGTGATTTACCTTCTTTTATTAACTCTAATGCTTGGGCCATGCTTTCTTCGGTCCATTTTGCACGAAGTCCTCTATTTATTTTACCCATAGTCTAAAATCGTATTTATTTTGATTTTAATAAAATTAAAGAAAAGCTAGGCTTTATAAGTTGTATTTTTAAAGTACAGAAAATAAAGCCCGGTATGTAAAATAACTTAAACAGAAAATAAGGCCCGGGCTTTATTATCTGTTACGTTATATTCTTTTCACTTTAAGATTATGAAAATAAAACACGAGATCCATCATAATATTCACGAATAACGAAGTACACGGTTCATAGATAAACCCTGAATACGCACAAAAATATTGAGTTAGTTTAAATAGGTTTAATTACTTACCAAAGTGTCTTTTGTCTTAGAACAAGCACATGAACAAAACGTGTTGGTTCATAACTAGGTACATGCCGGTCACAGGAAACCATTTTACATAACTAGACTCTCGGTGCTAGTAGCACCCCATAGAGGGCAATTGGAGTATTTTAAAGTAAACTTTTCACCAAAATAATGCGGTGGGCCTTATTATCTGGTGGGCCTTATTACCCCCAGTTACCTTATGTTGAAAACTGAAATCTTAGATTTTTGAATGTCCAAACAGATGAAATACTCATTTTTAAAATTTTATAAACCGAAACATAAAATGTTTCTCCCTAAATGTGTCTATACCCTTCGTCTCCCCTTTAAATTTATTGTTATGTCATTTTAAAGATAAGAAACAGTAGAACGTTCAAATCAGCAGTGGATTGAAAATTAAATATTTAATAAATAATTGCAGGCAGAATTTAAAAAATCGATTTTTAAATAAAATTAAGATGGCTATAGGTCGAAGAGGGTGTATTTTAGTATATAGAAAAAAAGGTCTAATTTTCATCTCAAAAATACGCAATTAAAATATATGTATTGAATTTTGAAACACCCTGTAGGTACTTACGTAAGGAACGTGCGTACTTTTTAAAAAGGAAGCGCTTTGTTGAAGCCAGGTTCGTATTTTGTTTTATTCATTCTTCAGAAAATTAATCGTAGAAGAATAAATAAGAAAAGTTAGGGTTTGTAATATATTTGTGTTTGTGGTATTCTTGCGTTTATATTTATGCGTAATATAATATGTATGTAATTTATGTCAAACTCTGAACAAATTACACTCGGTTACTTATAATCTTGAGATTGCGTTCCGGCATTTTTTTTCAAAATTGTAATAATTCAAAACAGCTCTAATAAGTCGCTCATAAAAGCGATTTTCAAAAGTGTGCGGTTTTTTAGATTAATGGTTATTTTCGCAGTGTTTCTCGTATTTAGTGACATTTTCAAAAGGTCTAATTTTGTAGGTCTTTAGTGCAAATTACTATTCGAACGTGTTGCGATAGCACGAGGCGGCATTAAATTATTAATCTTCTTTTTATTTAAATGATTCCGTCAAAAAAATTTTTGTTAGTACTAGTTACGAAAATTAAAACTTTTTGTTACTTTCAAGGTATTTTGACATTATTATTTTGAACAAAGTAACACTTGTGGCACTTGGTGAAAGATTGAATTCCAAATACGGTTAATTTCATTTTTTAACTTATCTTCAAAATTTGAAAAGATCTTGTAGGTATGTGAATTACGAGACCTCCCTTCGCTCGACCCGCAATTACCACATTTATTAAACCGCATTAAACATACGTTTAGTGGTAGTTACCACATAAACTGACACTCATTTTTTTTAAATCTAGCGTCGTTTTTTTCAAGCGATGTTGACCTGTTTTCTTTGTGAAGCGGTATCTGCTGCCAGGTTATCACAATTTTTTGTGGTATGTTTTCATTAAATTTAGATTTAAGAAAATTATACTTCATTCTTTAGTCATAAACGTAAAAGGAAACCCCAGTACCACAAAAAAGTACATAATGTGCTCAACATGAAATATTTTTATTTAAAAATATCCAAAACACCATTTTTTAAAATTAACCACGTTCCCATTGGTCGTGACGTCAACACTCGTATAAATGGTGGTTCGTTTACGTTTTACGCTTGATTCAGTGGTCATCTCAGCTTTCATTTGTGTTTATTAAAATTAAAAGCGAGTGTTTATAAAAGTATGACATCGGAAGGCTTGTTCGAACAACCTGCCGTCTATACATATGTTTATGGTGATGGACTTTATTAAAAATGCGGAGATAAGAGGTGTAAAAGCTACAGCGTAAGTAGTACCATTGTAATACATATTCACATTAAGTATAGACACCTGTTATTTCAAAATGAATGTGTGCTTCATATAATTACTACAGGGCGCCATTAAGTTAAATTGGCAATGAAAGATATATTCATACATTCAAAACTACAATACTGGGAGTAAAGGTACTCGTATAATGTATTTTTATTAACTTACAGTGTTTTTTTATACATTATTTACACCCAACACGACATAAAAACACTTTCACTTGTATAACAACGCTACTAACATAAAACACTAATTTACTATTTTATGTTATTAATACAAGGAATGACGTCACGATACAGACGACCTTCTATTGAACTGTTTTGATGCCAATTTCTAGTGTTTGTAGTAAATACACACTTTAAAAAGTACACAGTAATTTAAAAAAAAATTACAACTGGCAAACGTCTTTTATGTGTGTGGGCTTCAATTTTATACATTTTATAAACAGTTCGAAAATACCGAATTGGGTATCACTGGTATTTGTTGCGAAGAAGTGTTAAATTTGAGGATGTCCAAAATTTTGGATGCTTCCATTTAACTGCACTGTCATGCCTCTTTATTACTTCGCGTAATCACCGAATTAAATCAATACTGCTTTGTTGCTAAGCATGTTTATTGATTCAAAATGACATTTTAAAAATATCTATCCTCAACGAAACTTTATTTTTAAGGTAGTTACATATTTTTTTACTATTTTTTTACTTTTTTTTGTAATGTCGGTTGAAAACTGTACCCAAGCATCTTCAGCTGAACTTGTTGAGGAAGCCACCAAATGTTACAAACTTCCGGCAATGGTTGCAACAGCTTGTGCAGCGGTTTTAGAAGATGCAATTAACGAGCTCGTAATAATGGGAAAATTTGGAGCTTCAGGTCAAGTAACAGGCGAATATCAATACCAGTCAACGGAGGAGAGATGTAACGCGTACATACCTGAAACACAATTGTATGATAGGGAGACAATCGCCCCATACGAAGAAGCAATGTTAAGAGAGCGCTATGTGAAATTTCAACGTGATCGTTCGTATATTGAGAAAGTGCTATCGAATGTAATGTCGTCGTTACTTCAAAATTACGATTTTACTTGTCTGAGGAATCAAGTTGATCGACACTACGCTGATCTCATGTTCGAAGAAGAAGTTTTTCTGTCTTACGACTCAAATCAAGAAGAATTGATTAAGTTGGAGAACTTATTACAACAAGAACGAATCGAAAATAAATTAAAACTAGATAGACTTTCTGAAACTGTTGGAAATTTAAAGGACGAGGTTGAGGTATGTCAGCTTGAATCAGTACTTTAGAATTAGAGTTGATTGAAACAGTTTTCACTCATACGATGTAAAATGAGAAAATTGAAAATATTTTGTGTCTGTAGGATTCGGCTGTAGAAAATAAAATTAAGCTTCGTTACGTGCAAAGTTGGGAGGAAACACGCTCAGAAGAAAACCATCTTAAACTAGAATTTGCAGAAAAATCTAATATGACATTGATAAATAACGCGAAAAGTGATATTGACAAAGAAATACGGATACATTCAGAAATCGAAGCATTTATTTTGGAAATACAACAGGTAAATTATTAGTATAATATTAGTATATAGTACACAACACAAAAACACCTAAACAAAAAAGGATAATAAACGAATCAAGTTGGTACATTACTCTTACATTCATAATATGACATAACCGAGGTACCAACCTCTAAATAGTTGTGAAAACTGACGAACTGTTGCTTTTAATATTTTGACAGTAAAAAGCCTTTTCTAGCGTCTGCCAGTAGTTCAATAATATGCCGTTTTAATGTCGCTTGAAGAAAATAGTAGATTATTTTACTAGGAGTTAAACAATATAATTGTTGAGCTTAAAATAATTAAGCGAAACAATTATATTTTTTAACTCCTAGTGAAATATATTCTTTTTTCTTCAAGCGTTTATTGCTAGTTTTCATGTGTTATTTTAAATTTTCGATATTCTCGAGGGTTATAGTGACGTTTTATTCTCGATGAATCAAGTTGGTACTTTACTGTTACATTCATAGTATGACATAACCAAGGTACCAACCTCTAAATAGTTGTGAAAACAAAAAAACTGTTGCTTTTAATGCTTAGACAGTAAAAAGCGTTTTTAGCATCTGCCAGTAGTTCAATAATATGCCGTTTTATTGTCCTAATAGTAGATTATTTTACTAGGAGTTAAACAATTATATTATTTAACTCTGTGTGAAATATATAATTTTTTTCTTCAAGCGTTTATTGCTAGTTTTCAAGTGTTATTTACAAATTTTCGAGATTCTCGAGTGTTATAGTGACGATTAATTTTCGACGAATCAAGTTGGTACTTTACTGTTACATTCATAATATGACTTAACCGAGGTACCAACCTCTAAATAGTTGTGTAAACAAAATAACTGTTGCTTTACAGTTTAGACAGTAAAAAGCGTTTTTAGCGTCTGCCAGTAGTTCAATAATATGCCGTTTTATAATGGCTTGAAGAAAAAATAATTTATATAGTTTAAGAAAGGGGGGGGGAAGGTAATTTTTTGTACAGTTGTAACCATTGATACTGCGCAAGCGGTAAGAGAGTTTTATTGATTATATACAGGGTGGCCCATTATTGCGAGGAAGGTGGATATATCGGAAAATATTGGGGTTAGAAAAAAAATTTCGGAATGAAAGTTGTGCAAATCAATGAAATGCACATTTTAAAATTATGTTTGTTTATACAAGGTGTTCTAAAAGTGCGACATACCAAAGTTATGTTTTTTTTTAAATGGAATTACCCATTTTTTATTACAAATTTAGATTACTTGAGAAATTCTAATGTAATTTTATGCATTATACATAGTGTCTAAAATGGAAGGTTTTTGCATTATTTAACTTTTTCCGGAAAAATTGACTTTTCGAAAAAATTAAATAACTCAGTTATCCTGGAATTTTATCCAACTGCGATTTCGCAGCTTTAATATGCATTACATGTGCTAACTACAGCTGGTTGTTCACCTTTCCAACCTCGCTTGATTTTGAGTTATCAGTTATTTAAATTAAACTCCCTAAATTCATGGATAACTTGATTTTTTCAAATGGCAAAAAGTTAGATACCTACAACACTATCATTAGAAAGCTTATAAAATTCCACGTTCAACGGCATATAAAAATTAGGTGGTGCTATTTGAAAAAATCAAGTTATCCATAAAATTTAGGGAGTTCAATTTAATAATTGATTAATCAAAACTTAGCAAGGTTAGAAAATTCCAGAATAACTGAGTTATTTAATTTTTTCGAAACGTCAATAGCTGTGGGAGACGCATACTTTGCAATACAACACGATGTTTCAGTCGTACCAGTGGCGCGCGTATATTGGCACGTCATAGGCTATTTTCAAGAAAAAATATGAAGCCGCTGATTTCTCTCAAAGTAAAAATGTTTTTTTAATTCTATGTTCAATTGTGAAGAAAAAAGCTTTCTTGACTTTTTATCGTACAACTTACCGTTTATGAGTAGAAAAAATATTTTAGTGCATGTCCATTTATTACAGAAAAAAAGTTTTAAAAATCAAGGGTTTCATTCAAGGGCAAAAACAAATATTATACCAAACCAACAATTTTATCAACTAAAACTTAAAAAAATTAAAATTACCTCAAGCCGTTTTGGAAAAATCTAATTTTTATTCTTTTTTTAATTAAACTTCAACAAGCTGTAGATCGGTAAGGAAGCGTTTGCCGACCTATGTTTTTAGGAACTTCTTTGTATAAATTGAACTGGGCAATCAGCCCCTTTAATATTGTCGTATTTTTTAAACACTCTGTATACAGTCTTTTTTTTTTTTCTTACATTAAAAAATAAAAAGACGTTAACAGCAAACTGAATCACTCGGTATAGACTTTTGAAATTGACATCAAGGTATCCCCTTTTCGAAATATTCCAGAAAACGATTTGATAGATAGCGTATAGTGAATAGTATTTTGATTTTCTGTCGCTATTTTTCACTTTACTAAGGTAAAAGGTGTCACTTAATTACGATATCCCAGTGATTACTTATCGGTTGAAGAAGTTGTATATAATTAAATTAAAAACATTTATTTAATTGTTTAAGAAGTTCTTTTGAAAATATCCACAAAATTTGCTTCCTTTAAGTACTTTATTGGAGATTAACATTAACCTCCGTCGGCATACAGGGTGATTTACGTCACAAAGCATAAGATGAATATTTATGTTAGGCAGTGGCGGCTTGTCCATATGGTCATTTGGTCAATGACCTCCCAAAAATTATGACAATATATAAAAAAATATTCATTATTACGTGTTTTATTAAAATAGGTAATTAAGTCGCAAGTACAATAACTTAAAATTTATCGGCCGTCGTTAGTAATTCATCCTCTTCAACCTTGGGCTGGCGGTGCGAATTGTCCTCATTGAATTAGATCTACCCGGAAAAACTCGAAAAACGTGCAGCGCCCGAATAAACGCGAACGTCCGAAACAATAATCAACTTTGGGTCATGAGCCGGATCCCGCAGTTTACGTTGACTTCGTATAGGGTGTACAACTACGCTCGATTTTTGATTCGATTTTGCGTGTTTTAAATCAATTTAAAAATTTATATTGATATGTTTTACTGTTGTTGTGTTGTTTTGTAAAAATACTATTTTTGATTCGCGTGTGCATGCGCTATAATAGAAAATGTCAGTAGTGCAGAAAATTAAACAACTAAAAAGTGCTAACAAACTTAATTTTACAAAATTAGTTGAGTTCAAGGCAAATGGTCGTCCTTTGCCAGAACTAAGTTTACGACAGACTAGCAAAGACAAAAATAAAGATGTTCATCGAAACTTTCGCAAAGTAATGTACGATTTAGCTAACTGGATATGTGGTTGTGAAGTATCAAATGTATTTTACTGTTTTGTTTGTTTATTATTTTCTAAAGACTCGTCAGACTCGCTATAGTCCAAATCCGGTGTCAGAGATTTAAAACATTTAAAAGAGGAAATAAAAAACATGTTTCGTCTGCAGAACACATGAAATACTCGGTAAATTTTGCAACCGTAGGAAATGTTGATATTTGTACACAGCTAGACAATGCTTACAGAAAATCCCTTAGAGATTTTAATGAGAATGTTTCGAAAAATCGCTATATTTTGAACAAAATTGTAGATTGTATAAAATTTTGCGGTGCATTTGAGTTATTTATATTTTTTAAGTATGCCTATTGTTTAAATTAATTTTTGACCTCCCAGTATGATTGACCACAAGCCGCTACTGATGTTAGGGTATATCCTACATATTTTAGAGAATTGAAATTTCAAAGAATGGCTTATTTGAACAATTTTTCACTTAAAGAATTGTGTTTCGAAGAATAAAATACTGCAGTCGTTTACGGTTTACGAAGAAGTAAAATGTAAACATTTGCTAGTAAACTGTAGTAATAATCAAAACATCCGGAGTTCTATATTCACGTTCACTGTTTACGACTGCTTTGCTATTGGCTAATCAGTATTTGAAAGACATCGGAAAATCCATTTCCGTATCATTTTATTTTGCTTTCCGTGGTGGTTCGCTTCGAGATCATATTCTTCGTGTAAATAGGGCTATTCACGTGGGTTTTCAAGACGTGATAGCTATTTTGCTTCGTGAATTTTATCATAGTAACCAATATTATTTTTAGGATTACTCTTTACAAATTCAACAATGGATGGAAAGATATGATGCCGAAATAGAACTAAGAGATACGGAATTGCAGGTGTTAAAAGAAAAGCGGGAAGATCAATTTAATCGTATACAGCAATTATCCGATTTGTTTGAACAACACCAACGTGAAATAAATGATTATCTTACTTCAAAAGACCTGGAATATAAGGAAAATGTACAGATGGAACTCAGAAATAAAATGGCAATTAGAATACAGGCTTGGTGGAGAGGAACTATGGTCAGAAAACATTTAGGTCCTTATAGAGTGAAGAAAAGTCTGTCATCGAAAGGCAAAAAAAAAGGAAAAAATAATTGAAATTCTATTTAAGATGCTTGTGTACTTTTATAATTCGTACGATAAATTATCAGTATTAGATGTTTATCCATAGTAAAGTATATAAAAACATTTTATATACCTAATCATTAGCAATGATAGTTATTTCAACGGTGCTACTATTCTTGATATATATCTTACCTTTTACATTTACGCGACAAATTTTACATCTCGCTACAAATAGCTTCATAGTATTGATTTATAACTTAAACGTTTCGGCAAATTAAACTTAATATCAAATGTTACACTTTGGTAAATTAAATAAAATGTTAAGTTAAAAACAAATTAATTAAAACGCAGGCTGATACAAATTGAGTGTCAAAATAAACATGTTTCATAAAAAATTAAAGATTAGAAAGTGAAATAGTTTTGAGGGTCTTGTGCAATAAAAATCGGCTTGCAGGCTGTATGTCGGATGCTCTAGTATCAGTTGTTTTAAAGCACCTGCAGGCTAAACGCCGAATGTGCTAGTCTCAGTTAGAAGAGGCGCTTGCAGGTCATGTCCTGGTTACCATGATCATAGATAATTAGAGTACTTATAGGTTTATAGTTTTTAAGATATTTAGGTAGGCAGGGACTAGGTACGGGTAGATCAAGAGATTCAGAAAGGTAATAGCTTAATAAATTAGGCAATTAGGTAGGTGATGCAGAAGATCATAGGAGGAGAGTGTTGAAGCACAATAAGCTTCTACTTCCCCCGGCAAGGGCCGGGAGTAAGTCCGCCAAAAATGTATTTCTGAGTAACAATTGTTACTCTTCCATCTCCCTATTGCTTTAGTCATACGGAGGCTGTGTATGATGAATTTGGAAGTTACCCATAAATATATAAATAATTAAAAAAAATAAAAATTTACAATTTAGAAGTGGGATCCGAACTTGAACAGCAATGTAGTTGGTCTGTACAATTAGAGCTATCTTCAAAGTAATACCCAAAAGCATTTGTTTAAAAAAAAATTGATTTTCGATTCGTTAGCAAGTTGTGAAGGTTCTTGGTGGTAACGTGTTTATTACATATGGTGTTTACTTAAGGGGATTCCACTGTACTAAAATCGAGTACATTTATTTGGATTTTTGAACACGTATTTCAGCTAAACTAAACAATGGATTTGTAATTAAAAAAACACACACATTTAAAACATCCAGCTGAAGGTCGCTAGTAACTTAAAACCATGAAAACCGTATTCATTTTCTTTTAAAAAAATCGTTAAAACTAAAAAAAACGTTGCATTTGCCGTGCTTTATTTTATATATACCGTTGCGAATTTATCATATGAAATTAGTCAGCGTTTATGTTAATTTTTTTGGGCGTAATTGTAATTAAATCACAACCGTAAATTGCTGTCTAAAACCACTTCCAAATGCTCTGTCACTTATTATCCGTCTCTGTCAGCAGTCAGCATTTTACAGACGGTCCGAGCTCATAAAACTGATTTTCAAAATAAAACAAATAAGAATGTTTGGTAAATATTCAGTTTATTGTTTTAGCTAGACGTTTTTTGCTTTGTTTAATTGATTAAATTCTTAGACCGACTCTGTTTTTGCTATACATTATTTTTTACTTGCTTTTTGTTAAACATAGTTCTGCCATTGTTTTACATAAAATTTCATACGGTGTGTTCTGTCTGTATATCAATTTATTTGTTCCACATTTTAATTAGATCTTAGGATGTACATTTTTGTAAAATAATTTGTAAGCATCACCTTTTTTTGCTAAATGCCCTTGTACGTGACAGTCAGTTTTTCAACTCCTAACAATGACGGCGCCAGTTTTCTGCGTTGGTACAATTGAGGATAGAAGTTTTATTGTATTGATATTACATTTTTTTGTTTAATTAATTAATTTAAACTAAATCAGTGCTAGTGTTTAAGACAAACAATTATTATCAGTCCTTTACAATAATGGGGAGAAGTAAGAATAAGAAGTTGGGACTTACACAACGTAGAAAAAAAAGTTTACTAGTAAAGCGTAGGTAAGTCCAATAATTTTTTCTATTTAGGTTAAGGTGGTCTATCGTACAGCACTACAGCCTTTTTGTGAGACAGTATCGTACATATTTTTGTTTATACAGATTATCCCAATGACAACTACTCACCTCAAATAAACCGGATGTTCTTTTGTTTTGACAAAAATACGGCGTTTTTTCCGCGGTTTTTTTCCGTCGGCTTTTTTTTCAGCGGCTTTTCTTTCCGCCGGCTTTTTTTTCCGCGGTGAATAGAATAGTGATTCTAGGATTATGGTTACACCAGTTCCTAGTTGTTCATATGCTGAAAACATATTGAGCGACGTGGAATATTCTAATGCCATGCAAAATTCATCGCTTCTAGAGAAACGTACAAATGACATGGAAGGTAACGCAAAAAGTAAATTTTGGGAAGGACGCAGAATTGTCGAAGTACAGTCTTTTATAAACCAAATTTTGTCTTTTCCACACCATCATTTATTTTCTTGTGCATCTGGAACGACTGGACAGACAGTTCAAATAATTAAAGAAATTCGCCAAGGGTTTATTTCAGTATTCGTGCTAAAATGTGATTTGTGTAAAGTGGAAACATATCAAAGTGAAGGGATCTTAAATGCAAATGGGGCTGCAGTGTTAGGGACAATAAGCATTGGTTGTGGATTTTCACAACTAAACGAGTTTGTCGGAACTATGAACATTCCTAATATGTCATATAATAGGTACAAAAATCTCGAAGAAAGTCTTCAAGATATAATTGATGAAGAATCATGGCAATGTATGCTGGAAGCTGGAAAGGAATAAGCGAGTATGGCCAGGGAAAGAGGTGAAGTTGATGGAAATGGCATTCTTTTAATTCAAGTAGGTAATTGCTGACGGTGCCTGGTGTAAAAGGTCCTACCGTTCTGGCTACAATGCTCGTTCTGGTGCCGCATGTATAGTTGGAGCAAGAACTGGCAAACTCTTATACTTTTGAATTAAAAATAAATTTTGTTCAATGTGCTGCATGGGTGAACAAGATCACCGTTGTTTCAAAAATTGGAATGGAGCATCAACGGCGATGGAAAGTGACATCATCTTAGAAGGATTTAAACAAAGTATTCCAATGCACGGAGTAAAGTATGCATACCTTGTTGGTGACTGTGATAGCAGTGTTTGAAAGAACTTCATACTGAAGGCCCATATGCTGTTGAAAAAATTGAATCTTCAAATCATTTACTAAGGAACTAAGGAATAATTTTAAAAATATAACGTCAAAGAAGTTTAGCTCCAAAGGCGTTCCCATCCCCCTTCACCTCCGACAAACCCTACAGAATAATATTCAACGATTAAGAACAGCAGTGGACTGTGCGATAAAATATAGGAGATCCCAGGAAGTTTCTTTTCTATTATTGTAAAAGGAATAAACCTGAAGAAAAAAATCTGATTCCACCTTTGAACTAGTGTGGATTTTACAACAATATAATTTCTCTCGCAAATAGGTTAATTTACAATAGCAAAAATTTAATTAAAACTATGACCATCAATACTGCCGAATCGTACAATAGCGTGCTTGCGAAATTTATTGGAGGAAAAAGAATAGATTTTGCCAAAAAAGGAGGATACACAATGAGGTGTCAAGCGGGCAGCATTGCGTTTAATAGAGGAGGTGAATTTCAATCCGTAATACACAAAGCCATAACCCAAAAAAGCCCTGGATTTCACACTAAACGATTTGTTTCTAGAAAAAACAAGATTAAATGCAGAAGGCAATTGCTTCCCAGAAAGAAAAAAATTAAAAAAGAACCTGCTGCTCAAGCTGATAAAGACTATGGTGCTGTTGAGAAAATGTTGGATGAAGAAGAGTTATCTCAAAGAAAAAGTATCATTTTCAGTTCTCTTAAAAAAAATAAAGAAGAAATTTTACAAATTGCAGAACAAACCAAAGATCAGACAGAATCGGCAATTTGGTTTCAAGAAAGAAGAAAAAGGATTACAGCTTCTATGTTTGGTAAAATTTGCAAGCTAAAAGCAACAACTGATCCAATTAAAACAACGAAAACCCTCCTAAGAAATTTCTCATCACAAAGTACCGCTTACGGAATTGAAAATGAACCCATAGCAATCAAAGACTTTTCAAACTATTTACAAACGCCCATTGCACCATGTGGTTTTTATATTGATGAAGAGGAAAATTATCTAGGTGCTACTCCAGATGGCCTTATCCGAACACAAGGCCTCGTTGAAATTAAATGTCCCTATAGTAGCAGAACTCTAACGCCAAAAGATGCCATTGAGAAACTTCCTTATGTTATTCTGAAAAATGAAGAAATACTTTTAAAAACAAATCACAATTACTTCTATCAAGTGCAGGTACAACTGCACATTACCAAACGTGAGTTTTGTTATTTTGTGGTATGGACCCCAAAGGGATTTATGTATCAAAAAATTCAGCGAGATGACGACTTTTTCGAGAATAGAATACGCCCCAAACTTCGTGAATTTTGTTTCAACCACTTTTTGGACCAAATTATAAAATTGCCTCATAATTAAGACTATGTTTAGTTATATGTAAACAACAAATTATAAACCTAACACTCATCAGTGTTTCTTATATGTATGTCCTAAATTTTGTTGGTTCACAAATGATACATTGTTTTGTCCCTAGGATTCTTTGTCAAAATCCCACTTTAACACACAAGTAAGAGCCGAAATTTAATTTCGTCTTTTGTATGTGTCAGTTATAGTTTTAAAATAATTTTAATTAAATAGGTAGGTGCTGATATAGTTATGCCGTATGTCGGTTGCTATATGGATTTCTGTTGCCAGCGGCTAGTTTGTATTTGGTACGGAAAACAGACGTTTTATTGGTTTTAAAATGAGTTAAAAAAAAGTAGCGTTTTATGGTTTTACTATAGTTACGCTTTATTGTTTGCAACTTTGTTTCTAATAAATTTAAATTCATAATTAATTAATTTAAATAATCATTGATATTTAATTTATCATTTTCATATAGGATTTGTATTGAGATTTTAACAAAAAATGCACAAAAAAATTTAAAAGAACAAGGAGTTGTTAAGGAAAACAATTTTTATGTACTTTTTTGCGATGTAATAACAATTCGTTATGCTATTGTTGTTAAATTATTATTTACACAAAAATTCAATGTTGCATTATAAAATTAAAGGTGTTATGTGTATATGCTACTGCTGATTGGGTATTTATGTGGTTAAACGTGACCGTTTATATCAACAAACTGTCCCTCCTTATCGAAACTGTATTTCAAATAAATTGTTCTGTAAATGTTTCATGACGCATAGACTAATTCATTTGAAAATTAAAAACGATGATTTACTATTTAGACAATGCTTTTGTCAGTGGAATCCCCTTATAAGAATAATAAGTATTGACACTGATTTAATGAATTTCGTGGAAGGAATGGGTTATTGGAAAGATATAACAAAAAGAAGGGGTAGATTAGAATGAATTTTATTGAAAGCTATGCGTAGAATTTGCATTGCTTAGAAAATTGGTATACCAAGCGCACATTTACACATTAATTTTGATATTACCTATTTGATACAGAAACAAAATATTTTATTGATTCAATTCAATACTCATTGTAGAAAACAAATAGAAAAGTTTAATCAAACTAATTTAGTGTATACTGATTGATGCAGTGAATGAAAAATTGGACTTGCCTCCAAATAGAGATGCCATTTTGACACCAGTTAGGAGTGTTAAGATTGTGTTTATACAATATGCACGGTCAGTAGATTTATTATGTAATCATGTTTTGTCGACGTTGCGTCGCAACATATAGTTTTGCTTATACGTACAAAATGTAAATATTAGCATGTAAAATAAATTAGTCTGAATAAAACTCTACATGGTAGCAGAACGTGTTTTTGGTTTACGGGTAACGGGCGAGTTTATTAAATAATTGACGAGAGTTCAATTAAGAAATTCGATTTTATAAGTTTATTATTGTGTAATTGGCAAGAGTTCAAATTACCAAAAAAAAATGGGTAATAAAACAATCAGCGTTATTCTATTCAATGGAAATATTAAGCATGAAGTTTGGAAGTATAAATTTATGTTCTTATTACGTTATAAAAAATGTCTACCCGTGGTAGAACAAGATAAACGCCCCGACAGCATCAAAAAAGCAGACTGGGAAGAATTGGAAAATAAAGTAATGTATTACCTTTCATTAGCATTAGACGCCGAAAAAATAGGAGATTGTGAAACTCCGAAAAATCTAATAGATAGGTAAACGATTTATTTAAAGAAAAGTGAAGCTAAGCAATTGTTAATCGAAAAACAGTTAAATTCAATGTGTTTTACTAAAGATATGGAAGTGGAAAAATTCTTCACCGATTTTGATCGAAAAATTAATGAACTTAGATTAGCGGGTGGTGACACATCACGAAAACGTAAATTAGGATTTTTAATAATAACATTACCAGCAAGTTGTCGTCATCTGGTCGATGGATTAGATTTATTACCTGAAAGTAATCGTACTGTTGAGTACATTCGCGAAAAATTAACAAGTTGGAATGACTTATCGGCAAGGAAAACTGAAAAAGAATCAAATGACGCAAGTTCGTAAGTGTTTAAGGTGAAAGTGGAAGAGAGCGAAAAAACTAAATCAAGTAGTGATCATGACTATAAAAATTGCTACAATTGTGGTAAACAGGGTCATGTGCAGAAAAATTGTTGGGCACTTAATCATACAGGCTTCAGCCGAGGAAGTAGAAATCACTACAGTGATATCGTCACCGTGGAGGATTCCCGGCAAGCAGCCGCAGTGGAAGTTATCGAGGATAAAATCGTGGTGGTTTCGTAGGAAATACAAATGTTAGCAGTGACACCAATGACAGCGAAAATTCTAATGTAGAACTTTTTCATATTAATATTAATTCAACTACCAGCGAAAATAAAGAAAATGATGTTATGGAGGAATGGCTGCTGGATAGCGGTTGTACCGATCACATTGTTTCATCCGATGAGTACTTTTATAGTTCAATTCAATTAAGCAAAGAAGCTGAAGTAAAGTTAGGAAATTCTTAAGTTATAAAAGCGTCAAAAATTGGAAGTATAATGTGTAAATTTTATTACGAAAATAAGGAAGTAACTGTTGATTTTAAAAATGTGTTTTATGTGCCAAATATAAAGAAAAATTTATTAAGCATCAGCGCAATAACAATGAAAAATAAAACTGTAGTTTTTAATGGTGAATATGCAAACATTTATTATAACCAAAACAGCGAGTTATTGTTTTATTCAAAACTTAAAAATAAACTTTTCCCGGTTAAATGTGAGATCATAAATCCGAGAAATTATATTTCGACAAATTACGTTACCAACAATATGTCAACAACAGAGAAGTTACATCGCATCTTAGGACACGTAAATTTTAAGAATTTAAAAATTATGTGTGAAGGTCAATATTTAAATGATTTGCCTGATTTAATTGATGATTCAGATATGATGTGCGAAATTTGTATTGAGAGTAAATTGTCAAATTTAAAGTACGATACCAAGCGAAAAAGGGCGAATTATTGTGGTGAAATTATACATACGGATGTAAAATACATGGACGTAGAAGGATTTAATGGCGAAAAACATTTTTTTTCACTACTAGCTATCAAACACAGTCATATTAACCTTAATGCAGGTTGTGAAGTTGAACTTTTAAAGCTACGAGTCAATAAAAAATTTTTTTTCCACTACCAGCTGTGAAGTGGGCAATTATTGCGTCTCCTAGCCAACTGAGAAGTTGAATTTCTCTATTAGTGGTTAATAATTTTTTCTATTGTTGACCTAGGTTAATAATGGACAAATTCAAATTTTTTGAGAATCTAAGAATAGTTGTTTAACAAAACGAGTGAAACATAATTTTGTATATCCAGGTGATTATCTTTAACGTATTTGCTGCTTAAAATTACCTAACACGATAAAATTATTTGAATAAAAAATACCATTAGTTTAAAATTCGCGCCCTCATCCCATAACCGCAAATACATAACCTGAATTTATTTATTTATTAAATATGATGGTAGAATCAGTTCTTTCAGGTTTCCCAAAGGAGATTTAACCAGGCGAGTTAAGTTACATAAAGAATTTTAAGTAAATTACAAACATTTTGTTGTAGGTGTTTTGAATGGTTAACAGAATCTGGAAGGTCCAATCTGTTGCATAAAAATGTCGACTCTAAAAGCTTAACGAGTATGTGGCGAACACTTGCCATTCCCAAATGAATTACAAGTATCAATTTCTGAAACCTAATATTAAAATGATGCAAGGTATATTGGGGAAGCAATAAATGCCCGTTAACATCTCTAGCTATACCAAAACTACTCAAGCTTGCACCTCAAATACTCTTAGGTAAAGAAAATTACGGAGGAACATTCTTAAATTGCAACGTGAAAAGAAAGCACTTCAATTGAAGTTAACATCTCCCAACGATTACTTCCCGAAAGCAGAGCAGAAATTGTGACAGCCCAAGTGGATTTAAAAATGAAACCACTAAGAAGTAGGAGATATACAGAGTTAAACAACCCTTGTGCTACATCTTTACAAATACGATATGCAAAGGTGACAAACTGAAGTCGATAGTATTAAACTGCATAGAAAAGCTACAACTACAATGCGGTGCCAATGGTAGAGCAGTAGTAAAATTTTCGAAACCTAATTAAAAGAATCGATGTATCACCGGAAAAACCATACCTTCTCGTAAACGATAAGAAAATCTATTATTTCTTCGATGTCCCCTATTTATTGAAGTCGGTGCAAAATAACTTGATTAAATACGATATAATCTTTAATAACAATAAAGCATCTTGGAAAGACATTAAAATTTCTACATGTCAGACAAATCTAAACCGCTGCGATTGGCTCCTAAATCACCTAATTTACATATTACTCCGAATAATTTTCAGAAAATGAAGGTGAAATATACCACACAAGTGTTTAGTGAATCAGTTGCAGTTGGTTTATCAACGTATGTAGATTTTAATGCATTTTGATTTATTTGCATTCCTGTGCTACTTGATTTTTACAAGAAAAATGTTTATTTTTTATTTTTGGCTTAAATTTGGCTAGTAGTGGAAAAAATAGTATATACACCATGGTTGTGAAGTCCATTATTGCCTACGCACCTTATTTCGCTCGGCGCTGGTGCTAAGGCAATAATGACTGACTTCACAACCTTGGTGTATAATATACTTATTATTAACCTAGGTCAATAATAAAACAAATTTGGTAGTCCAAAGCCGACTGTGCGTTCTCAGTTAGTTGATAAACATAACCTCACAACTTCAAGCTACACAAAATTCAAACAATTAAACAATTTTTAATTTATGAATACAAATAACGTTAGAAAAGTTCAAACACATTAGGTAAGTTAGAAACAATGGCATTACTATCTATTTATAATAATAGTTTATCGAACAATTATTATAGGTCACATTAATTCCCGAAGAACTAGTGATCGAAGAAGTATTAGCTACATTTTGCATTGGAAGGTGCAGTGTTGCACTTTCAACGACACTTTCAACTGCTGTTGATGTTGATGCAGAATTAGACGTAGTGGCACTAATGTACGAAGAAGACTGAATAGGATTTGAAACGAAGGTTCCTTGTAGCATTGACGCAATCCGTTTCTTGTCAGTAAGAGATTGTTCAACATATCCCTCTGCTACCGTAGAGCTTTTCCAGCCTCCTAGGCGTTTCAACGATAAGATATCGCCACCGCTTTCTACTAACATGGTCGCAGAGGTACGTCTTAAGGAATGACCAGAATAACAATCTGCATCTTCTAATTTTAGATATTTGGCAACTACTTTTGGCACATTACTGATAGTATTATGACCTATATTTTGCTTGGTTGGTTTACCACCATGAAATCTTATAAAAATCTTTGCATATCTGAAGTTGGTCGAGTGCCTGCATATTTTAACACTACTTTAAGCCACAGTGGATCAGTTATAACAAAGTTCCGGCTAGTGTCATTTTTACTATTTGGAATGGTTACTACGACAAGATCATTTCCTCGTACATCAACATCTCTGAACATCATTTTCACAAGTTCATCTGTTCTACAAGCCCCTGCTATTCCAACGACCAGAATTGCCTATAGAAAACTAGATTATTCTGTAAATTCTTAACAAAAATTTACTACATTTACCTTTGTAGAAAGAAAAAAGTCATCAGGTGCTTCAGTCAAGAATTTTATAATTTGTTCTCTGGAAAAAACAGGTGCCTTTTTGCTTTGTATGATCTGTTTTGCCTTTTTAAAAAGATATAAGTTTTGGATACTTTCCGCAATCAATATTCTCTCGAATTGCAAGGGTAGATTTTAACATTGAAGATGTTGACCATAAAGTAGATGCCTTTTTTACATTTGCGTGCTCCTGAAAATATACCAACAGCACGTTTTCTGTTACTGTAGTAACATTTTTTGTGTGACACCAATCCTTGAAATCCTTGTATACTTTTAAATATAAATGTTTTGATTTTTCTGGAAGTAATTTATTGTATACTTGTTTTGCAGCTTCATGCAATTCTGGAGGAGTACACCCTTCACTTTCATCACTAGACATGACAAAAATATTCGTAAATGAAAATAGTAATTGCAAATTTGAAATTACACTTTTTCAAAATGTCTGATATAAACAAATGAATAGTGATTTCTATTCAAATCAAGACTAACATATTTTTCATAGTTTTACAAAAATTCAAAAATTAAAATACTTCCAATTAAGTTTAGTAGCTAGTAGTGAAAAAAATAGTATATAAACTACGGTAGTGAAGGTCATTATTGCCCTCTCGCTGATTATGTCCCTCGCTATCGCTCGAGACATAAACTTCAGTGGTCGGGTAATAATGACTTACTTCACTATCTAGGTTTATAATATACTATTGTCACTTTTATTGAAAATTATTCAAGAATTGCGAGAGTGTATCCAATCAAAAATAAATCAGATGTATACGAAAAATGTATAGAATACTACAATGTGCTAACAAATTATGCGCAAGGTCCATTACGTGAATTACGTTGCGATAATGGAAAGGAATATTTAACCTTTAAGTGGTAACGTCACTCGACTTACTCTTTACGGTAACACGGTGTCTCGTACACACGGACTCCAAAATGTTTGTGCAAGTGCTTTTAAAATATAATTAAACGAATGATGCAATATTATATGTCAAGAATATAGATTTTTGAAAATAAAAAGTGCTTTATTATTTATAAAACAATATTGAAAACTAAAAATATTTCTTATTTGTTCCTTAAAGTGCATGGTACCTAAAATTAATAATTTTAGTCATTGTCTTGCAAACACTCAACACAAATGTTTCTAATATGTTCCCCACATGAATTTCTCCGGCATTTCATACATATTTGTTTAGTTGACCTATTTCTAGCCCAAGGGCAATAATAGCATCTTCTGCGTTGACCTCCTAGCTGCTCGGGGACTGGTTTATCTGCTAAGTTTAGTTCTTCTCTGAGTCGTTTTCTAATTGCTTTCGGAATATGTGTATCTTCTACTCTTATTACTTGCCATGGTTTGACCATTTGGTAAGCCAGTTCCTTCAAAAATTTGCTTCTGATTACTGGGTTTCCCGAATTTGCTTCACATATAACCTTGGCATTTATTGCAGCAATATTTAGTAGGTGAAAGAATATAACTACAGGCCATTATAAGTGGCACAGAGTGTGAGATTGTAAAAAGTCAAAATATCTGGCTTTTGATGCTCATACGTGCTTGGATCTATTTTATCATCATTGTGAAAAGTTGAAAGTAATATAACAGCTTTAGACTTCTTTGGTACATATGACATTAATGTCATTTCTTTGGTAAATCCAAATAATGTTGAATATTGTAGTCGATTTTTATTTGCTTGAAAATCAGCAGGAATTTCCTTTTTGTTTTTCTAATTGTTCCTACAAGTGTTAGTCGATGCTGACGAAGTAAACGTAAGGCCAGTGGGATACTTGTGTACCAATTATCAACGGTCACGTTCCTTCCCGTTTGATTTACCGGTTCTATTAGCCTACAGACAATATCTTCTGCCGTGTTGGAAACTGCATATGGCCCATCTGGTTGTTTACCCGCGTAAATCTCCATCTTTGAGCAATAAAAATTTCTGGCGTCAACCATGGCAAATATTTTTATTCCATATTTGCTAGGTTTATTGGGTAAGTATTGGCGAAAACTGCATTTCCCTCGGAAACCGATAAGTTGGTTGTCTATGGTTACATATTCACTTGGCCGGAAAAATGTGGAGCACTTTTGCACTATTTTCTCAAATAAAGACCTAATTGGTGCTAATTTGTCTGTTTTGAGTCTTTCACTCCGTGTACGTATATCATCAAAACGTAAAGATGCCAAAAGAAACAGAAAACGTTTATATGTCATAACTGAACTAAAGAAATGATGTCCTATGTCTTTTGGGCAAATAAATCTTGATAGTTCAAATGAGAACCACGTAACACTCCCGACATTATCAACAAACCTAAAAAAGCTCTCATTTCTATATCTGTTGTTTCTCGACAGTGAGATTTTTGAACGTAGTTGCCACTAATTTTGTAATTATGTAGATATTTGTATTTTCCACTAACAAACTGGTAATTTCATTGTCAAAAATAATAAAAAAGCTTCTAAATAATTCACAACACTTCGCGCAACTCCAATAATGCCAGGTAAATGTGTTACAATATTGTGTTGTCTGGTCCTGGATGCTGGAAGCGATTTTTTTTCCCATTTAGAAATTTTATCTCTGCCTATATAATAATTTTCTTGTTCTTGAACGGCCTCCTCCTCTTCATGATCCGTAATGCTAGTTTAACTTTCCTCTTCAGTATCAGTATTATGTTTACTAAAACTTTCATGTCCGTATCTGAACACGGCATGTTCCGAAACTCTTCAATTTCACGAACAGAATCCTCTGCTGCCTGTAATAATTCTTGTTCACTAAGGGGTCGATGAAACTCATAATAATCCCTGCTTGTACCTGCCATATCTATGTTTTTTTATCGAAATTATATAAAACAGTCGACGTTAGAAGATTTATTAGCATACGCACACGGCAAGATATTTTAGACAACTAAATATTCACTCTTGAAAAGAATTACACATTGTTATATACTGCGTAAGCATAACTGAAAGATAATAATGTACGTTATTTATAAAAGTGCTGGCGTCAATGTATGTTTTGGTGTTTATTGAAATGTAATATTTCTGTTTATAATTCAAAAAATATACGTAACATTTACAGTGACCCGGTGTTTCCGAGACACAGAAAACAACCCAATACACTTTAGAGGTTACATACTAATTCCGATGTGCACTAAAACTTATGAATTTATAACTTTCGTTTCTCAATAGTGTAATAAAAGATTACCTGAAAGGAAAATGACATATTTACAAAAATGACAGAAATATTGTAAACTGAAAGTGCGTCTGTGCCTGAGAGACACCGCGTTACCACTTAAAGGTTAAATAAGAATTTTTACGATTTTTCAAAGGAAAAGGGTTTTCGAATTGCACCGTGTATACTTTACAACCATCAATTAAATGGGGTGGCTGAAAGATACAACAGGACAATAATGGATCGAGTTCGTTGTTTAAGAAAGGAAGCAAAATTAGACAGAAACAGTGCTACGTATGAAAATATGACTCCGTTTGAAATTTTCTTTAACAAAAAACTAAGCTTCAAAAACTTTAAAATGTATGGAAGTGTTGTATAGGTTAGACTACCTGATGAAAAACGAAAAACATCGGACGATAAAGCTGTAAAAGTTGGATACTTCGATTTAGGATATCGAGTTTTGGTAAATGAAAAAATTGAGTTAGCAAAAAACGTAAAAATTGTTGAATTAAGTGTGTACGTATAAATGATGAAACTGATGACAGAAATAACGTCGAAACTGAAGACCATGAAAAAGGAGAAACAGACTTAGAAAGTCAAAGACCAAAGAGTAGACGAGTTCCACAGAAATATGATGATTTCGTTCTACATGCAAATTTTGTGGATTTGAATGCGCCAAAATCATACGAGGAAGCAGTAAACTCAGCAGACGGTAAAAACTGGAAAAAAGCAATGGTTAAGGAACTAAATTCATTAGATAAAGCGAATACGCGGGAATTAGTCCAAAGGCCAAAAGACAAACAAGTTTTAAGTGTAAAATGGGTTTTTCGAAAAAAATCAGAAGAAAATTTTAAAGCACGTTTAGTAGTGAGAGGTTACGAACAGAATGATTTCATAGAAGAAATTTATGCACCAGTCGTAATGTTGTCAACGCTAAGAACGTTATTTAAGGGCTAGGCCACATCTGCGATTTTGTTGTGGCGACCGGGTCGCCGCGATTTCGTCGCTGCTATGTAATACATTATATTTTACGTGCATGGCCACATTAAGCGTTTTGTGGGTAACGTCAGCATCGTGGTCGCAATTTGAAGCGACTTTCAGCCGCGGCTACAAAGTCGCTTCACATATTTTTAAATGAATGCGGCTAGATTACGCGTGCAAGTCGCAACAAGTTATCTTCATTGCATTGTCAAAATCAGTCGTGCAATATGTTTGATACCGAAAAGTTTATTTTGGAGGTAGAAACCAAAACAGCTTTATATGATCTCAAGCATCCCGATTATGCAAATCGGGATGTAAAAAGTAAATTATGGCTAGAAGTAGCCGCTTCTGTTTTTCCAAACTTTAATGAACTTCAAACGGTTGAAAAAAATAATGAAGGTAGGTTAAATATAATTTTGAATTTAATCTTATTTAATGTTGGATCCGTAATCATATATTGGCTAAATTTAATTGAATAAGCCAAACCAATAATTTTCTTTTTGAAATAAAGTAGGTACCAATTAAATTTACCAATTAGACACATAACCAATTAAAATTAAAGGCCTTTAAATCAGTGGTATTTATAGTTACATGTAAAATTCGAAAATGTTTCATTGTATATTTTAATTTCTGAAAACGGCAGATGGAATAAAGTAATCACAAACAATCATTTTCATGAGCGATTTGATATTGATTTTGCAATGTCATATCACGTAAGATATTTTATTTATTTTAATTTATATTTTGCAGTTAAGAATTTACAAAAAAATGGAAATCCATTCGCGACTGTTTTATGCGAGAACTGAGGCAGCAGAAAAATATGCCGAGTGGTGCCGGCAAACGGTCGAGAAAAAATACATATTTTTGATCAGCTCCTGTTTTTAATTCCAACCTTAGAAAATAGGGAAACTGTCACAAATATTGAAGAAGCGGCTTCTCCAAGCCAAGAGAATCAACCACAAAGTGAAGATATTTCGCAGCCTATTAGACAAAATGTTCAAAATAAACAAAACACTTCAACTAGCCGAAAAAGGAATCCCGACTATTTTCAGGAGAAAGTATTGGAGTATTTACAACAAGGGAAGAATGAGGATGACCAAGACGAGGATAAGTTGTTTTGTTGTCTTTTGTCAGGCCCTTTAAAATGCTTCCTCCTCAAACCAAATGGTGGGTGCGTATGCAAATGACACAAATTATGCAGCACGCCATAAATACGCAAGTTCACCATTTACCACCTACTCCATCGGGACAATATCCACCAACTAATACCTATCTTCAGCAGAACGTCCAGGTCGCAGAAGTTGTACCAGTCCGATTACCAGCACCATCAGTTTCGTATCAAGATAGCGCATGTTCGTCTGCGTATAGTAACCCGTCCTCTGTATCCGACACACAGTCAGAAGTGTTTAGTGTATTGGATTATTAAATTTTTTCTTTTTAAATATTTTATTTGGTTACTTATGTTGTAATATAATAAATATCATTTTATTTAATTCATTGTTTTCTTATTTATTTGATCCTATATTTACATTAAAATCATATTACTTTATCCTAAGGTCGGAAAAATTATAAAAAATCTTACAATACATACCTACAATAAATAGAAGTATAGTGTATTCATCTAGACGAGTCAGCGCACCAAAATAATGCAAGGTGCATGATCATCACGTGTAACTGGCTATTGAGCCTCTGATTGGTTCCCCGCCCTCACATTTTGACATCGTGCAATTGTGTCTCAGTTCATTGTCACAGGGTAGCGATTTACGTAAAGTGGCAAAATGTCGTCAATCGATTCAACTACTGAAGTTGAAATTTCCGCAAAGCGCTATCATGTGAAGAAGCCACTAGGTCCTACACGTGCTCGCTGACTCGTCTCGATGAATATACTATAGGTAGAAAGTACAACAAAATAAAAACATTATATTTTATATTTTATCATATTGCCATGAAACACTGCCTGATGGGCAAATGAAAAAGTCAGCAAACATATCTCGAGTTTGTTTGGCTACTGTCGTTCCACCTCCTGTACCTAGTACAGGGATGTCCTCCATTGGGCATGTAAGAGTATCTTCAAATGTGTAGCCGTCACGAATTCTTACTAAATTATGGAGAATACAGCAAGCAAGAACAATTTTCGTAACAAAATCAGGTTCTAAATTTATTGCTGAATGAAATATTCTCCATTTATTTGCGAATATTCCAAATGTACATTCTACAAATCTTCGAGCCCTTGAGAGTCTGTAATTGAACACACGTTTTTAACATCCAAATTTTGTCTCGCATATGGTCTTAGAACATGCTCGCTAATCCCAAAAGCTTCATCCGCAACAATTACATGAGGAAACAGTTTATTGTTAAAATTGGGGAGAGGTTTGGGTGGTGGTATATTCATTTCTCCAGAGTGCAATTTTGTGTAAAGAGCTGATTGCTTAAATATGTTTGAATCAGAACATTTTCCATACGCCCCAACATCTATTGCTGTAAAACAGTAATTAGCGTCAACTAACGCAAGCAATACCAATGAATTGTAACTTTTATAATTAAAAATTGGGATCCACTATGATTAGGTTTAACAATTTTTATATGTTTGCCATCTAGCGCTCCTATGCAATTGTTAAAATTACTTCTTTGTTCAAATTGATCGCTAATTGTTTTCCAATCAACGGTGGAGGGATCAGGCAAAAATTCTTTTGCATTGTAACCCAAATTGCATCACAGGTTTCTTGAACGATATTAGATATGGTCGCTCTACCAACACGAAATTCAAAAGACAACGATCTGAAAGTGTTCCCTGTTGCCAAAAATCTGTAAACGAAAGCGTTTAATAGAATTTTGTTCCAGAATACTAAAATATTATATTAAATAACAAAACAATTTTTTAGGGTTAAGAACCATAGTTGCACAAACCCTTGTTAAATTTAATCGTTGGTTAAAAACAATAGTTGCTATATTTACATTTTATGAATATGGATATTAATGTGTATGTTACCTAAGATTAAACTTAAAAGGAGTTTGGTGTTTTGGCCCTTATTGTATTTGTTTTGATACACATAGAATTATTTATGGGATTTACTCACCTCAAAGTTATAGCCAGTCGTTCCTTGGGTGATATACACCTCTTAAATTTTGTATTTTTTTTTGTAATGTTGGGTTCCACAAATGCCAATAATTCATCAAATGTTTTTGTATACATTCTAAAATAGGCAAAGAAACGTTCTTCATAGTCTCGCAGCTTATAAAACAATGTTTGAAACTGCCCATGTTGAGTTCTCAACACATTTATTGGATGCACTGCAAATCGTTTAGGCTTTCTTTTCTTTTTTTTGTTTTTAAATATTGTGCTACCTCAATTGCGAGTAGTACACGATCCTGAAACGCCATGGTAAAACTGATGTCAAATTGCGTTTATGTCGCTACTTGGCCACAAAAGTTTGCGTTGGCCTCATGCGACATAGTCGTGGCGACCTGGTCGCCGCGACGTAAACGCAGATGTAGCCTAGCCTAAGTGTTTCGGTACAAAGGAATTATCATATTCATCACATGGATGTGGAAACAGCCTTCCTAAATAGTGAAATTAAAACAGAGGTGTATGTGAAACAACCAGACGGTTGTGAAAGACGAAAATTGTGTTTATTATTTAAAAGGTCTCTGTATGGATTACGAGAGTCGCCACGAAATTGCTACGAGTGTTTTAATAACTTTATAACGGAATTAGATTTTATTCGAAGTGAACACGATCTTTGTTTGTATAGCAATGTAATGAATGAAATCATTGATGTTGTTAAAATCGATACAAATTATAATGTAGCTGACACATTTACAAAGTCATTTGGCCGAGTTAAGTTTATTGAATTTCGAGCGAAATTAAATGTTTATTGATTCTTATTTGTTTATGTTATTGTTGTAATTATGTAGTGTATATTTTATTGTATCAGACCGCTCATATTGTAAGAGGGGGTGTTAAGATTGTGTTTATACAATATGCACGGTCAGTAGATTTATTATGTAATCATGTTTTGTCGACGTTGAGTCGCAACATATAGTTTTGCTTATACGCACAAAATGTAAACATTAGCATGTAAAATAAATTAGTCTGAATAAAACTCTACAAGGAGTTCACGTAGTGAATCGACTTCATTGCATTTTACATCGATGAGCAATTCAAATACACCTCATGTCGCCAAACCAAATGGCAGATCTGCTAATGAAACAGGTTTTGCGACGAATCTAGAGTTAAGTTGTTGATGCCTGCAGCTCAATAAATTCGTCGGTAGCCACTAGTCCAAATATACGAACTGATTTGGTGCCAAAATACGATTTCGCAGAGAGACCTGCACATTATTGAGTGGATTAGATAGTTTCATCAACTAATAATAAATAATAAACAAATAATGCGTATGAGTTGTACAAAAAGTATTACTATGCCAAAATGAAACTGTTAATCTTATGCCAGTTTACTGAGCCTTCTTACAAAGACACATCTTTGATAGCAGGATTAGAAGAGGCAATGGTGGCCCAAGCTGCTAAAGGAAGAAAGTGTGAAATACCCGAAAAACTTTTGGAATTCTTCTTGACGTTAGTTACTAAATCGGGAACATACAAATCAACACATTATGGTGGATTAAGAATAAAAGGACAACGCTGGCCTGATCGATGCCAGACTTTTCAACATAAAATTTAGTTAACGTAATTCACACAACCTAAGAAAAATAATATTCACAGGAAGATTAACTACCCACAAGCAGAACATCATCGAACGATAGTATGCTACACATGCTGCAAAGATGAACACATCTCACGAAACTGACCTAATAAAACGGTGGTGACATAGTAAGTTCTCCCGGTGAAGTGAAAGTGTGTTACAGATTGATAATGAGGTGCGTATGTTAGTGTTCAAATTTTAAACGATCTTACCAAAATATGACGTTGTTAATTGGTCAACCATTTTTAGAATCGGATAATCTATTTGTGATTAAAAACTTCGAAACTCTAAGCGTATTTGAAATAAGACAAATGTTACCAAAACAAATGCGGACTTTAAGATCAAAATGCGATTTTGTTTTACAAAAGATTTAATAATTCCCCCTGATTGTATAGGAAATATTTGTGTTGGTGAGGACAAATGTGGTGCAGGGTATTGGTTTTTACCTGGATCTATCTAATGGTCTGAGGGTTAAGAGTGCTTAATCTATCTGCAATCATACGCATGGGTGAGGATGGTATAAGCATAGGTTTATAAAATGTTAAAAGTTAGTTATGCTCCTCTTCCTTGGTCTCAAATAAAAATTTGTGAAGTACCTATTAACTACAAGGAAACTCTTAAAAACAATTATAAAAATACAAAATGTGTTTTTTTGGAAAATCTAAGGCAGCCAGGAACACCAAAATCAACTGAGATAGTAATTAAAGCTGTTTTATCACTCGGGACAATTTCGGATTTCTAGTAGTCGGTTCACTATTATTATTTCTTGTTACATAAATAGCTATTTGTCGTTTTTTCTGTTTCTAAAACTGTTTAAAATGCACGTCATGTACAAAAAAATTGACATCAACAATTCAACAATATCAATTATCTATTAATATTGATCGGCTTCTGTAAGTAATATAAGCTTCGCAACACAGCCTTGTGTAAAAGGGTGTGCAAGCGACAACATAGCAAAAACACATGCAGGAATGCCTGTTCGTCTTGAATGCACGTTTTGCATACAACTAATAAATGTAAGTAAAAGGCTTAATAAATGATATGACAGCTTCCAAGTCTGGCCTATTGCGCTCAGAAAAATTCGCCCGCGAGTACATTCATTTCACAATTCTCCAAGAGTTTTCAGTATTTATCGTTTACTTAATGTTAATTTTTCTCATTGATTTTTAAGTAAAAATTAAAAAAAAAGTAGGGTTGTCAGAGTTATTATCTATGTCGCGCAGTAGTCGAAATTTGGGCTTATAGGGAAATCCATTTTTCTATTATTTTACGTTTTAATTAAATTAATTACAATGAAGACGAAAATAAAAAAAAATAGCTCCTGCACGACATAAATAATAATGTTAGCTATATGTTTGTGCAAAATCAGGAAAACATTTCTAAAAATAAGCGAGATAAATTTACATAAATTTTATAGCTCCCTGAGAGAACAGCCTAAAACTAAAAGATAAACAACCATTTGTTTATACACCGTATAGAATGTCAGAGAAATAAAGATAACAAGTAGGTACAATTGTTAGCGATTTAAGTTTGTGCTTGGGTCTGGTTAGCATCAGATTTCGGTAGCAGAGCAACCTCAACATCTTACTGCTTTTGTTACTCAGGAAAAAATGCTTTTTGGTTTGACTAATGCCACAAGTGTATTTCAACGATTAACGAACAAAGTAATTCCTCCAAAAAGGTAAATTACATCATTTTACTTAATTGCAACAGCCACCATTGAAGAAAATTTGGTTGGAAAAAATCTTGGAATTGATAAAAGCAAAAGGACTAAACCTCAATTTTCTGAAATGCAACTTTTTGGTACCTAATATTGAATTTTTGTGATTTAAAATTTTTTTAAGTGCTATTAGGCCTGGAAAAGAGAAGGTAAAAACTATTGAACAATTTCCAATCTTTCAGAACATTCATCAATTTTTGGGTCTGACAGGATATTTTAGACAGTTTATTCCACGATACGCTATTTTTACAAAACCACTAACAGACTTAACTAGGAAAAGTGTTAAATGGCTTTTCAAGCTCTTCGGAATGACCAAAACAGAAGTACAACTACATCCTGTGGTTTATTAAACTAGGAAGAAAAATCCAGCAGAAGAGAAATACCACTTACATGAACTTAAAACGCTAGCCGTTGTTAAAAGTTTAAAAAAGTTTCGAACATATTTACTTGGACTAGAATTCATCTTAACGACCGATTACAATGCTTTGCGAACAGCAAACACAAAGAAAGATCTTGTGGCAAGAATCTCGCAATGGTTAACTCTTCAGGAACTTAATTTCAACATTGAATTTACGCCGGGACAACGTATGCGTCATGTAGATGCTCTTAGCAGAAATCCACTTGAAGGGAAGGTGATAAAAATCGAGAGAATGGATTGGGTTCTAGTTGCACAAATGACCAACGTAAAAATTCAGCAACTTGCACTAATTTTAAGCCAACCTGCAGAAGACAGACTCGAAAAAGAGATGCACAGAAACTACCAGATTAAAAATAGACGAGTGTACTAGAAAACGACCATAGATTTACAATGGGTAATACAAAGAGAAATAAGAGCACAAGTCCATCGTTTGTGTCACGACGACCTCGGACATTTTGTTGTTGATAGCAAATTAATGCCAAAATTTGATGGTCGTGGGTAAAACTAAATGAATGAAGTGGCAGATGACATATGTTAAAATTTATGAATTTTGAACTGGAAATGATTCCAAATCTTCAATTCTCTCTCCAGATGATAAAAAGTTCAAACAAATTTTCACTACTTCTCCGATCTTTTAAAAAGGATATTAAGTAGAAATATCTCAAAAATCACTGTTTTTCATTTGTGCGTAACCAAAAATGAAAATGGTTTTTGCTCCATCTTCATAACTTCCATTAAACCGTGTTTCCTTAAAAGGTTTTGAAGTTTAACGGAAATTATATGACGTCTTGTACAGTTTTTCTCGTTTAGGTGTGTACTCATCGCCTACGCTGAGAAAATGTATCGAAAGTTTTTTCAAATCCCCTCCAAAATTTTCTGCAAAACATCATTTCGCGTGAATCAACGTACTATTCTCTAAAATGTTTCAAACTTCAAACCATTAATACGAAACAAACTTTGCTTCCTATGCTGTCACTCAGGTCTTAAATGATATTGCTCTCAATAATTTGGATTATTCCTTTATATAGAATACTGAGCTCACTCAAACTTAAGTTGGCGACATTCTGTCAGGAAGTTAATGGAAAAAATTCACAAACTCTTTTCACATATTAGTTTCTCTTCTTCTTAAGCATGGATTTCACTTGCACAAATAGTGTTCAAAATCAAATTATCTATAAAAAAATATCCCATTCTCAAACGACAAAACTTGACTTCAATCTGAAAGGATCCACATATAAAAATCTCAGAATAAAATAGAAACCCTTTTCGAACAATTTTCAAAGCACTATTCCTTCTCTCTCTCTACTTCTACACGATTCTCAAAACGAATAATTTTATCTTTTCTCGTCCAATGCTTTGACCCTGTTGGACTAGTGAATCCTGTTCCAGTTAAAAAGAAAAGTTTTTAGAACAATTAAGGTTATACAAGGTGATTCATAACTATTAAGACATAGGCTAAGGGCGGGTTATTTAGGCTAAAATATGACCATAGGACCAATATTCCTTAATAAAATGTTGCTGTAGAAAAAGATACAGAGCGTTAAATTAATTTTTTTTATTTTTGTTAATAATTTTACTGTAAATTCTTATCAAAATCGGCAGAGAGGCATAACTTTAGTCCAAGAACATTATTTTATGTACTATTTTACAATTTGTTGTAGGGACTGGTAACTTTTTTTGAGAAAATTTTTTATTGATTTTAATCAGAGAATATGACTTAAAAATCATTTCTACACAATATTGGTACACCTGTTAAAATACGATAATGTGATCTGTTTCCGAGAAAAACGCAGTTAACAATTCGTAGTGTCAGAAGGGGATTTCAAATATTACTTCATTTATTAAGGGTACGTTTTGGACTGTCAGATAATTATGCTTCTCTGTAGATTTTGATAAGAATTGATAAATTTACAGTAAAATTATTAACAAAAATTGAAGAAAAAAATTTTTTATCTAACGCCTTATATCTTTTTCCACAGCAATATTTTATGAAGGCATATTTTGGTCTAAGTAACCCGCCCTTGGCCTATGTCACAATAGTTGTGAATCACCCTGTATAATGTGAACTAAGAAAGAAGAAATACTTGATACTTTGATTGTAACCGAATCGAAAGTTATCTGTGGACTCTTTTTCGGTTAAAAATATTACAAATGGTTCAAGTTCAAGTTCAAATCAAAGCAATAACAATCAAACTTTGTGCCATGTTGTTGTTGTTGTTGTTGTCAAAATTGACTAATGGAGTATTTATTTACATAGATAAACTAATTCTTATCTCTGTCTTACAAATTTTATTGTACTGTGGTAAAAGTTACGTCAGTCGATGGGTAGCGTTTGCATCGCCTCGAGTATATGAAATTCAAGAGCTCGCTGACCATGGAATTATGTACAAGCTTATAACCTCGCATACATGTTATTCTGTGGTCATTTGGACTCGGATGATATTTTTTTAATTTTTATATTTGCTCAATTTTAAATTTAATGTAAGATGTAGAAAATTTCCCTATGTGGTTTGACAATATTTTTGAAGAAAAAAAACTTCAATCAATTTCTCGAAAATTTTTGATTTGATTTTGCTCATTTCTCTTATTTTGTTCGGTTGCATAGAATATACAGTTGCATGTATGATCGTTTTATTCACAAGACCACTTATTTTCAGTCAAAAACAATAAGCCCTTTCACTATTTCGTAGTTGGATTTCACTCCCACTCTAATTGTAAAAAGATTCAAGGAGTCAACAAATCTCGGAACTTGTCTCAAACAAAATTTTATAATACTAGCAACTTCACTCATTATGGTTCTTTTGGATAATCTTGGATTATTGCGTGTACTCGAAGTCGAACGATTATTTTCCGTCGACTAAACAATTATGTGCCGGTGGTTACCTAATTAACAGTGTTTTGTACGTAAAATGGTGTATTAATATTTTAAAACTCGAAAAGTGAGATACTTTGGGCTTTACTACACATCACATACGGGAAATTGAACTTTTTAAAATTTTGTTTGTCATACCCTCATTTTTTTTTCTAAATTTATTGTAACTAGTTATTAAGTAATTAACGATCACGGCAATCGCTCGAGTTTGTATGTAGAGTGTATCTAAATATCAACCAAAAATTTTAAGGGGTGATTCTGCGATGAAAATGAAGATAGGTATTTGATATAAAAATTTTTGAAAAACTTCTCCCCCGAAATATTACACACCTCCGAAGATTTAAACTTTTTTTTTTATTTTCTCTGTATATTAAGCTAAGAACACGAAACAATAAAAATAAGAAAGGTAACAGAACATGACACTGCACAATCCTGGTATCAGTATTATTGTTTTATGAATGTGATAGCAAAGCCCATACTATTAGACCTTAAGCAAACCCCAAACGAGTTGCCCCATACAAATGGGGGTTTCTTTGGAGCTTAAAACTGTCTTGATAACATTGCCTAAAACACAGTTTTAGCCTCCGAAGAAGCACCCACTTGTATGGAGGCGAAACCTCAGGCAATTCTGCATAAAAGGCTAGACTCGTTTTTAACCTCCACCATGAACATCCCTAAAAGGAATAGTATAAATAAAATATTTACCAAGTAAAAATTGAGGCTTCCACAGCCGGAGTCATTATTGGAACAAAAATTGTTCGGATGCTTAATGACTTCTATACTCTCCCTGATTTTCGTATTGAAAAAATAGAAGATTTGGCAATTAAAGCAGAATTATCAAAATCCATTTTGTGACCAGTATTGAAATGATGCTCAGCCACGGCAGATTTGAAACCGTGTTTTAACCTAACACAACTGTGGTGTTCCGAAATACGTGCACTAATAGAACGACTAGTACCATACCAATGTATACCAAACCACATGAACAAGGAATACGATGAACACCTTGAGAAGAGAGAGTCGGAAACTTATCCTTAGAGGAAGGCAAAAAACTTGTGAGGTTTTGTTAGAAGATGTAAAAATAAGTTTAATACCTTTTTTTTTCTAAGAAGCTTGCCTATACAAGTTAGTTACCTTTTCGACACTGTCCAATCCCGGAAGGTGTTGTTGTTCCAAAATATTTACCAAGTTTTGTGTTGTTGGTTTAATATACAGGAAAAATAAAAATAAAACTTTCTTTTTAAATCTTGGGAGGAGTGTAACTTTTCTGATTATGATTTAATTATGTTGTTTATGTTTATGTGGGTTATTTTAATAGAAGCCAACATTTTTGTCTTTATTTTATAATCAAATCTAAAGTGTTCTAGTTTTCCCAATTTTTCGTTACAAGCAGACACTTTCAGATTACTGAAAATTGAGTACTGGCGTCTGCTGAGCAACTTGATTTGATAACTAAATTAGATTAATTCCTTTTTATTAGTATGATAAGTGAGAGATGAATCATTTAAAAACTCACCTCTTCACGTGTGTAGTTAACATCACCAAATTTGGCATACTCACTAGACTGACTATAAGTCACGTAAAACAAATTTTTCTGAATTGCACTATTTGTTGTAGGTTTAATGCGCCATCAGTGACTAAATTGCTAAAAGACATAGATTACCATTTGGCCAATCTAAAAAGTCGGAGTCGATTTTGATAGAGAATTTTTTGTAAAGTCTTCTCATCTCCGCAAAGCCCCAGTGATGAAATGTTCCACAGCTGTTTGTATTCATGATGACAAAAGCAGTTTACATTGAGCAGTCCGTCAACTGAGGCTTTTTAGCCACTTTTACATATGGAAGAGAAAACCCGTCCGTTATTTATAGTTATAATTCCACTAATTTTCTGAGTGCAAAAAATCAGACAAAGGAATCATACGACTATTTCCCAAACACTGATGTGAACACTTCTATTCAGAATTACTTTTCACAAAATGAAACACACTTCAATCCTCCCAGACCTCCTCTGGGTTGCTTCAAATTTAAGCTATTCTCTAGATTACTCACTGCTCTCTCAAACGACCCTTCGAATTTTAAAACCTGGACATTTTCTAATGGAGAAGTTCTCTCAACATACCCTGAAAAAGACATTTTTAACTCAACAGAAGCAAAGTTATCTTTTTGGCAGCGATGTTCAAACATTTTTGGAGAAGATGGTTAGTAGATTATCTACATTTTTTAGATGGTTCACCCTCATTTTTTTGCATATTTTAACTTTTTTTATGTTCTTTCTTATATTCCAAAATTGTATAACAAGTTTTTTTACACACCCAATAGAAAAGTTGAGTTTGATTAAATCGAGCGACTTTACAGGCTTAGTTAACAAAGTTCTAACATGTTGCGGAAATTGAGCGGAAGTTTCATCTTGTTGTAACCACATATTTTGAGCTTGTTCGTAAATTTAAAAGTATCACAGTTAATCATTTGTTAAAAATTCAAAACACATTTGGTTGATAAGGACCGTCCAAAATGTAAGGACCTACTACATGGTCATGCTTAAACAATTTGTCCTTTAACATTTACTCACCAACGGTTTTGTTGTAGTATAATTCTTGCATTTTTGGTAGCGTAACAATGGAAATTAAGCTTGTTGACACACCCAATCTTGTGAAATCTGATCTCATCAGAAAATAAGACGTTTATAAAGGATAATGGATTTTGGAGACGACTTGAGGTCACCCACAAAATTCTATAGTCATAATTGCGAGAGGTGTCTTATGATTCATCGCATCTATCTTTTTTTAACATCAACAAATAAATGAAATTAGCATACACATTTCACTTATTTATTGGTGTTAAAAAAAGATGAATGCGATGAATCATGAGACACCTCTCGCAATAACGACTAGGTATATACTTTGATAGTCACATTCACTCACGTGTCACGTGACTTATATTTCGATTTTCTGTAATTGTTAACAAAACTGTTAATTGGTTTTCCTCGCTTGTTGCCGTTTTAATTATTTCTTCCTTTTGATTTTTTCCTAACTAATCTAGGTTCTTCTTTTAGAAGGAACCGGTGGTATTTTTTAAGGAAACACACATCTTGATTATGTAAGAAAACTAATAAATCAAGAATTCGAAAGAAGATCTATCAATATTATAGAAACCGTTTCTTCTTTTGTTTGTCTATTAATATTGTTGTTTTTCCATGGTTGTCTAAATACTTAATGGGCGTATTTGTGATTTTTTGTAAAATTACTTTAAACTTTTTCCTCAAATCTGATGAAAACTAGCTAGATGAGTACTTACAGTGAAGCGTGACAGGTCATACTATCAAGAGCAGACTTCTATCAATTTTCAATAAGTGAGACAGTGAAGAAAATTTAATTAGTTTCACTTACAGTTATAATGACATTAATTACTTCAAAGTAATACAACAAACATAATTTTGTTTTATTTACAAAATAAATTTTCATAATGAAACGACATAACAGAACACGCACAGATAAAATCCCAATCAAGGTTTCATTTAGATACATACTTTAATACCATTTTTTACCAGATTGATATCTAAATTCCAAAGGTAAGTTTTAATTCTATAATTACAATTAAATTTAAAAAGATTTTATTATCGTCAAAAGCAAATCGTATTCCAGTAGGTACCTACTTCAAGTTGCGATAAATGTGGGTTCTTAATTATCAAAATTAAATTTAGAGTAGAACTTATCTTTTGAAATACAATGCTGTAATCGCTTTAAGAAGATTAGAATCACTTAAGAATTATTGCATGCAAAGTAAATAATTGTTATCGTTTGTAGCCTTTTTACAAAAATATATTTTTACTTTTTATTGTTTTCAAATTAAAATTCTTACGTTTAATTAAAAATTTGATTCCTGTTGACTATATACCATATCATTTATATTAGGTGATTTACTTAGATGGTAAAATAAGCTAGTCATAAACATGTACAATCTAGTCAATTTTAATCCGTACATAAAAATTATATGAACACAACGAAGAAAGAAGTAATAATTATAGCAACAGAGTGAGAAACAATGAGTATGTTTCGTTATCTAGGATGGCTCTAATTTTAATTTTATTACGACGATGTTATTGGTAACTTATATTTCGCGAATAGCTTTAAAAATCTTTAAAATTTTAGTTTAGTTAACTAAACAAACAAGTAGCTTAATATTTTTCTCGTTCTGTTATAACCTAATTGTTGTTTTTTTTTTGTTCTACTTTTATAAATTATAGGGTACGTCCAGCGACAAAAATAAAGTCCAGTTTGGAGATTTTATAAAAAAGATCATTAGTTTAGATAGCACTACAACCTAAAACACTATGTGTTAGTAAATTCTCTGTTATTATAGAGCTTTTTCTACTACAGTTCGTATTTATTGGATTTATTTTAAGCACTGCCGGTTTTTTCGGCACTTGAAACGTTAAACCCATAATAAACAATTTTAATCAAATTTATGTTTATTACATAAACTTTAAGATGAAAACACTCCCATATTTTCCTTATTTAATGGAATACAGAATGTTTGCAGTTTCATACAGAGTGATGAATCACATTTTCAACTAATTTGAACTTTAAACTCAGCCAATTACATAGGTCTGCGACCAAATTTTTTTCTTTAAAATTATGGGTGATTCTTATGTATTTTGGTGCGCTGAGTCCGAAAATACCCTCAGTTTTTTCCCAGCACGTAAGCATTTTCGGCAAAATGCATTTTTCTGCGGGATTGCCTACCTTAAGGCGTATATTTATGAATATGCCGAAAAAAGCTGTTTTTCCTATTCCGCTTCATAGTTTTATATTAGAAACAATGAAATATGATAAACATTAGTATATTTAACAGTATTAGTCAGCGTATGAATCATGGAAACCCATTACCTTAATAGTATGCAATTAAGGTTTATCGCGTTTCTTCTGCACTTCGGCCTGTGCCTCATGGACCAGGTATTCCAGTACCAGTGCCCCCACACAATTTTGACGATTTACCAGAGTCATCAGAGAGCGAGTCAGAGCAGTTGGATGATGAGTTTCAAGTCGAAGACTATGGACCCCGACAGTTTTCACAAGAAGAATTAAACGACCTCGTTCGTGATTTAGGGCTTTCTAAAGAGTCTGCTGAATTACTGGGCTCTAGACTTCAAGTAATAAACTTGTTGAAATCTGGAACTTTATTCTTTTGGTACAGAAGCAGAGAAAAACAATTTGAGTCAAATTTTTCTCAAGATGGCGTTCTGATGTTCCCAAGTTGATGTCAATGTTTAACATTCAACATGTGTCAAATGAATGGAGGCTTTTTATTGACTCGTCAAAAAGAAGTTTAAAAGCAGTTTTGCTACACAACGGCAATAAATACGCTTCTGTACTCGTGGGGCACTCTGTGCATCTAAAAGAAAAGTATGACAACATGGCTTTTATCCTTGATAAATTGAAATATAAGGAGTTTGGATGGTCTATTTGTGTTGATCTCAAAGTCATCTCTATGGTGCTTGGACAACAAGGTGGCTATACGAAATTCCCCTGTTTCTTATGTGAGTGGGATAGCCGGCCAAAGCACAGCACTGGACCCAAAAATGTGGCCAACGAGAACTTTGAAGGCTGGAGATAAAAATGTTCTCTTTGAGTCGTTGGTTGATCCCAAAAAGTGCTTTTACCTCCACTTTACATCAAGTTTGGACTGATGAAGCAGTTTGTCAAGGCATTGCCAAAAGATGGCAAAACGTTCAAATACCTTGAAAAGATATTCCCGGGACTGTCTGAGGCAAAGTTAAAGGAGGGTGTTTTTGTTGGCCCGGACATCCGTAAACTAATGAAAGACAATCAGTTTGAAAAGGTGATGAAAAAAGCTGAGAAAGAGGCGTGGATATCATTTAAAGAAGTTGTGACTAAGTTTTTGGGGAACAATAAGGACCCGGATTATGAAGAAATTGTAAATAAAATGTTGAAATGTTTTAAAACTTTGGGGTGCTCCATGAGCTTGTAACTTCACTTTTTGAACTCCCATTTGAGTTATTTCCCAGAAAACCTTGGTGCCGTAAGTGAAGAGCAGGGCGAGAGGTTCCACCAAGACATCAAAGAAATGGAACGGAAGTACCAAGGGCGATAGGATGTGAATATGATGGGAGACTACTGTTGGATGCTTCATAGAGAACTTTCAGACATCCCACACAAACGGAAAAGTTCAAAACGGAGTTTTGGGGGAAAAAGATGTAGATATTATAAAAATTATAAATCCTATATTTTTATCCAATTGTATTTAAATATGTTAATAAACCATTAGTAATAGGTATATTTCAAAATGCATTTTTACCTATATGTACTGCGGGTTTTTCATAACTTTCTTTTTCATTTTGCGGAAAATCCCTACGTGCTGGAGAAAAACTGAGGTCATATTTGGACTCAGCGCACCAAAATACATACAATTTACCCATTACGGTAAAAAAAACCAAAAAGTGTCAATTTGCAGGCCTGTGTTATAAATTGATAAATAAGATCGATTCTCAAGATTTGATTTGAGATATAATAAAATATTATTAGAAACAGTTGTTAAGAATATTTTTTAAACCCATATACCGATTTTATGACAAAATTCTCATTTTATCATAGATTTGATACATACTCAAAATTATTATATTTTTTTATTTTGGCACAAGGTCATACTAAGTAGTGTGCCATGGAAAGTAAAAACTTGACAAATTGACAATGTAGTAGTTCACCAATGGGATTTATAGTGCACTTTTGGAGATCAAATGTTACTACTGTGCTGCATTGTAGAGGCGCTGCTGCTTTGAGTGGCATATTTAAATTAAAGGGCGGGCCACGCTCAACGCAACGAGGCTTAGTGGGAAAACGAAAAATGATATGAAAAAGTTATTTGGCAGGAGTATATAGGTTAGTGACGGCTACTTTTCTAAATTAGTCAGAGATATACAGCGTGTTTCAAAAGCGTGCTATATCAAAGTTATGTTTTTTAATGGAACACTCTGTATTTTATTTTAATTTTGAAGTATACTGAACAAAATAAAGTCACTTTATTAAGGCTTTCCTATACCCATTCTTTATAGTTATCGATTAAATGACATTGTTTGCAAAATTAGTATGGTCTAAATACATTCATTACACTTAATCGCCAAAAAATTAACTAACGCATTTTTGTTTATTAATTCCCAATTAGAGGGGCCATCAATACAAATTATTGTAATATAAAGTTTATTTACAGGGTGTTATTAATTTAGAGTTTCATGACAATACAATATTTTATACAATTTATTGCAAATTTCTTGATTACATTGCTTCTTGTACTTTTTTACGCAATGTATTTCTTCTTTTCTGCGATATCCAGTCATTCACTTATTTTGGCCACCTATCATAGCTCTTAATTTCTGTTTATATGCTTCACTCAGTATCTAAAGTTCTGAACTGTACGTGCTTACACTTTCTATTATGGTCTTATATATTCTACGTTTGACTTGTTCTGTTATCTTTCGATTCTACAATACGTTGTTCAGCTGTCTATTTGCCGTTCGTCCTTTTTGCTTTTCTTGTTTCATCATGATTGTTTGGTTTATTGTTGTTTTTACCTCTAGGTATTTGTAACTTCCAGTTGTTCTTACTTTTTCCGTTTCTAGTTCTAAGTCTTCTTCTTTGTTTCCGATGACCAGATATTCTGTTTTTTTAAATTAATTTTAAGTCCCTATTTTGTATATTTCTCTTTTAACTTTTTATCAAATAATTTGCGTCCTGTACATCCTCCGCTAGAATCACTTAATCACCAGCAAAGTGTAGTGTAAAAAGTTTTTCTGGTCCAACGTTTATTTCCATGGGTTTGCACTTCTTTTTTTCTAGTCATCTAATGCTTCTTTTACAGATATCTTAAAAAGTGTTGGGGATATGCAACATCCTTGCCTCAAACCCTTTGTTAGGTTCATACTTTTGCTGAATCTCTGTACTACTTTAACTCGTGCTGTCATATTCTTATATAAGACTTTAATCGCTCCAATAAGAATACTGCAAATTTGATTTTGCTCTAGGGCCTCCCATAGCTTTATTAATGGCACGCTATCATAAGCCTTTTTGAGGGCTATAAATGATAGATGCACTTTTCTATTTCAAGCCGATCTTTTTTCGATTATTTGTTTGACGCAGAATAAATTGTCAATGCATGATCGGCCTGCCTTAAATTCGCTTTGTTCCTCTTTCGAATTCCTTCTCTATCCTCTCCTTAACTATCTTTCTTTAAAGTATTCCCATTGTATTCAATACACTGACTCCTCGCACCACTCCTTTCTCGGTGTATTTGTTAAATAGCTTTGTTATCATTTCCATTAGTTTTTGTGAGTCGTGTTTTATGAGTTCTATGTTTATTTCTACTGGGCAAGGAGCTCGACCATTTTTTATTCCCACTAAGGCTTGTTCTACTTCTTTTATTGTTATTGATTCTAAGATTTCCTAGTATTCCTTTTGTTCTTTCTGACCTACTTTAAATTCTCTCCTTTTTCTATCAACAAATCTTCATAGTAGGTTTTCAACTGCTCCTCGTCTACAGGTTGTTCCATGCTTCCCTACTTTTTGTGCTACCGAGGTAGTGGTCTATTTGTTCACATTTATCCTCTCAGGCTTCATTTTTTGATTTTATCGCCTCTTTTTTTACTTGTCTACCTTTTTGTTGACATGCATCTTTGTTTGTCGACAGCTTTTTTATCATTATATCTAGTTCGTCAATCCACCAATAGCTGTTTTGACTTTTTAGTTTGTTATTGTTCTTTTCTCCTAGTGTCTGGAATCCTGCTTGTATTATATTTTGTTTAAGTTGTGTACAGAATTCTTTTATAAAATTATCTCCTCTTATTTTTTCGAGCTTTTCGTTAAGTCGTTTTGTATATAGTATGTTTGATGATTCTTCTTTTAAATCGTCAATTTTTAGCTTTTTTTTTGTATTATTTTTTGGTTTTATTATTTGGATTTGCTCTTCCTGTATTATTTTTTGGTTTTGACGATACGGAAATCTTACAGTTGCTTGCAATAAGTAATGATCTGTTCCGCATTCTGCTCCTTTTTTTACCCTTTTCGCTCCTCAAAGAATCAATGATTGAATAATGGGTATTTATTGATATTTTTTTATGTGAATTTCTATAGACTAAAATTGGTGTAAATCATTTGCAGCTGTGGTGTGTTTTTCTCTTTAGGGTCGTTACTCACAATCTACGTTACATAGTGTCACAAATACCCTGACTCTTCCTACTCATTGTATAACGGTCATAATTCCTCAATAACAATAAACAATAAGTTGTTTTTAACTGTAATAACAAAACTAATAATAATGTACATAGTATATGAAATTATGCCACACTATACGATAAAAAATTATGGTCTGGAGTTGATATTTTCAATAAACATCTAATCTAATTGATTACCTACCCAACAATAGAAGGCACAGGCTTTGATCAAAACAGAAAAATTTGGTCTTAAGAAGATAGCATAAGAACAGGCAATTTAAAATACAATTCTAAGGCCTGATTTTTTCACCTCCAGTTAACTTTATCAGTCGTTTAACTACTAAACTACTAAACACAGTATTAAGCCAATCAAATTTTTAGAAAGTCGCGTTTCTAAGATGATTAACCGACAGATAAAATTAAGTGGAGATAAAGAAATCATGCCTTATTTGTTTAAATTTGGTGCAATCTCTAATACAAATTGTGATTGTGGAAACGAACCCTTGACATATTGTGGAGGATTGTTAATTAACAAAGTTTAAAGGAGGATTTGTAAACATTCATAACTTACCAGACGAAGCTGTATTTGGCTTACTAATTTATAGGACATCTGAAGTTAAGCAATATTTTGTATTCTCGGTTCTCATTATCTGTTTTTCCATTATTCTGTTTACTATTTCTTTAATTTTGTATTTTTTTCCGTCGTTGCCCTGACTGGCGCTTGGACCGGTCCATTATATAGGGTGTCCCAATAAGAACGCCGGATTTAATTATACTTAAAATAAACTATATTTGAAAGGAATGACACATATTCATACATGAACACAAAGGGCACACGTTCCGATTTAAGTGTGGAAAATGACATCTGGCATATGTCCACCACGAGATGCTCTGCAGCTAGTGACTCTGTCCATGAAATTTGTGATTACTTTTGCACAGTCTTGCGCCTGGAGTTCGGCGCTGACACGTCGAATTTCCTGCTTCAGGTCTTGTATGGTTCGGGGATTGTGTTCATAAACCTGTGACTTGAGAAACCCCCAAAGAAAGAAATCACACGGTGTCAGGTCACATGACTGAACGAACTGTCTTCTTTGCAAATGGTCTGTTGGTTTCAGTTCTTGGGTTAACTGCACTTTAAATGCATGCATGTGCAGATCTTTCACGAGAATCCTCTGCAAAGAGCTTCTTGAAATGCCTAACTGCTGTGAACGTCGACGAATGGATTTGTTCGGACTCACTTGAACGCTGTCTCTCACAATGGCGATGTTCTGAGCAGACCGCGTACGACGAGTGCGTTCGGGTGTTGGAATGTTTGCAGTGTTTCCTGTTGCCTGGAATTTCGTCATCAGCCTCCGAACAGTTGACTCATTAGGCGCATTATTCCGGCCTAAGAGCGCGCGAAGCCTGCGAACAGTTTGAGCATAACACTCGCCATTCTGATAATGAGTTTTCACAATTAAAACTCGTTGTTCAGCAGTGTAACGCTCCATATCCAGTAACTGCAACAAATATAAAAACAAAAAGTGTAGGTACAGTGCAGCCAATCTCATACGAAAAAAATGGCGGCCAATTCAAATCCGGCGTTCTTACTGGGACACCCTTTATGTAGTCACGCAATAGTGGTGCTGTTATATTTTATGTTTTTATTTACCTTCTATAATGTTTACACACTTAATCAACATATAAACACTAGGTGGGTAGGGGTTGGCATGTTTAGGAGTTAGAGATTTTTCTAAACTTTGAATCAAATGCTTTGCCAAGACAAAACAATTTACAATTACACACGGTTTTGTCACCACACTATACAGATTTATACTGATCTTCTGTGGCACCGTAGATAACACTTACATCACAATACAAATATTAATAATGTACCATACGAATAAATAAATAATAAATAAAGACGATACATTAATTGTACTTTACACAAATCATTCTCTGTTTAAATTGATGCTCATACTTTGAGGACAGTACTACTAACTACTTTTACATTTTCCATGGTGTTAATGTTATCGCTTGCCTAAAATCCAAACCACAAATTGGAGTTCACTTGCGTACTCCATTTTTGTTAGTGAGTCCCGTTATGCACGAATGTATGTACGTCACCTTCTCTTTCTCTGGAATGGTCCTGATTTAATTTTAATAGATGACAGTGGTACCGGTACGGTTACTGGTTATTTGAAAATGATGTAGATTTTCACATGGTTGATTTTACTTTATTCTGTGGATTTGTTGATAGACTATCAGCTTGCTTAATAATAAGTAGGTAAGTTTCGAGAACAATGATTCACTGTGGTGTTTGAATATAACTGATTATGTCTGATAAGTGAATAAAATGGCCAATTTGTCTTGATTTGTTCGAATGTAGTAACCTTGAGTGATTTTGATGATTTCAGTCTTGGGGTTACATCTTGCCTTTCGCCGTTATAGATTACTTTTACTTAATTTGGCAAACTGGTTATGAATAAACATGTACTGCACATGTGACGTTGTTTTGCAATGTCATGTCTACTATTTTTCTGCATTTGATGTGCTCCAACTGTTTAGTCACTGTCAGCTTATCACATCGAATCCGGTATCGTTCAGATATTAATTACTTTCTTATCAATCGTCCGAAAAATATCTAAACGGTCGATTCTTCCAATTTAAATAAACTGACACGTTGATTGTACTAGACTGCTACTTCAAACCTAAAAAACAAATATTACTATACAAAGCATTCAAACAGGTTGCTTTTTGAATCTACAAAAAAAAACAACAGCACCATTTCTAAGTTGCTCAATCAAGCCAAGGAGGAAAGAAACATGTAATCAGTTGATTTAGCAGAAACTAAATCAATCTAGTAATTCTCTTGTCAAAACCTACACAATAAACAACATCTAAACCACGTTATAAATACAAACTGGACTAACCAAAACTTTACACCCCGATTTTAGGGCTTTAAAATTAAAATCCGGAGAAAAGCTCGGACCCGTCAATTCCTGATTCGAGTCTCCTTGCGTTACCCGCACAAATTAAAACACCGGATTTTAAATATGGAAGAGTGGTGTTACGATACATCATTTTGAAGATCTCATTGAGTACTATCTGACCCTCTAATTTCGCGTCAAAATTTTTATCGATAACGAAATGATAGATAAACTAGCATGAAAAAAACCACCGGTATGGAGTTGAAGTTGCATGGATGAAGAAAGCGGACAAGTTGGTCCCCCTCGAATCAGAAATCGACGGGTCCGATCGTTGTATACTGAATTAATGATTTCCAATCATTTTATCAACTCGACAAAAATAACATTACCGCAATGTTCATAAAAAAGAGCATAATGTATTCTTGAAAAATGATTAACAAGTTAAAATAAAAATAGAAAAAAATTTTGTAGAAAGTAAATACAAATGGAAAAACTAAGCCACTGCGAAATGGAGCAGAAATGCATGCATATTTAAGTTTTTTGAGGGCCTCGATAGTTTTACCGCTTAGGACCCCCACCTCACTTGATCCGCTACTGGCGTTATTTAATCAATCTTAAGACAAAAAGTTTATATAAACATAAGTCCTAAGTTGGTGAATCATTTTTAAATGTATACAGAGGAATCTTGTAAATTAACAACTAACAGTGGTTTGTATCATTTTGTCAGTGACGTGCACAGGGTCCGAGGTATGTTTAAAAAAAATATGGTTTTTAATTTTTTTTAAATTGATAAGAATGTATGCTTTAGCAATTAAAACCACACAAAATTCATCTCTTAAATTGAATACAAATATATTATATAAACCACTTTTGGTTTAAAATGGTTTAAAACATTCCTCTATATACGATAAAAACTGTCACAACACTGTCAGCAAGTTTTAACGTCATACTAATTTCGAGTTATTTACGAAAAAGTTTTTTAAAAAATTGTTTTAACACCCCATGAAATAAAAACCAACCCGTTTAGGACCAATGTTAATAAATTGAGTAAGAAACAACATCATAAAGTTTGACTCCATACTTAATTAACACTCTGTATGTGAATAACTTAAAAAAGAGAAAACAATACTAAATTATTTGTTGACGTTTATTGAAGAATTGATTATAAAATTTTGCTAAACTTTTGTAAACACTTACACTGTCAATTAGACAAAATGAATAGAGTTGCATAGAAAAAATAAGCCGATAAGTTATTACTGAGATATAACAATCACGTGACAGTAATTGTTTAACAATATCTCTAAAAATATCCATCATACAAAAGAAGTTGTTGGAAATTTTATTATTTTTAACTTTTATTTGAACAATTTTTTTATAAAACACAATTTTCTTTTTCCTCTTTTTCGAGCAAAATTTTAGTTTGAATTACAATCTTAAAACGTTTAAAGAGACAACCAGCACACAGCGGTTCAACAACCAGGTATAGTTTTTTTTCACTTTTTCTACTAAAATTTTGAAAGTTGCGACGAGCTTCTATACGATTTTATTTTATTTTTTGAAGAAGGTTTGATACTTGTTTACACGGTTGTATCACAACGATGTTAAGTTCTGCGGAAAATGCTATTTGATCTGGATCGTTAAAAACACTGATTTGTTGAAGTAACCCTTTACCACCTAATACTACAAATACTATTCACTTACGAGCAAATGTGTTGAACCAAGTAATTATTTCTGTAATTTTGAAAGATATTGAATTAAAATTTAGGTCATAAAGATTTTATTTTTAATTTTTTAAACAATTTTGAATTTTTGTTTTAGTCATATGTAATGGCAATTTTTTAATTTGTAATGTAATACCCAGTAACTTTATAATCAATGGTAATAGTAGTAATACTAATAATACTATGAGTATTATTTTAGTTTCGAAAGGAGCATAATATTACGAGTATACAAAGAATTTGTAATTCCATATCTTGATTTAATGCCAATCGAGATATAACAAAAAAGTACCTGCTTTCTTGTTAGGATCTTATTTGTCATTGACATTAAAGGGTCTGTCCACGCGTTAGGGAGTTTTTGAGTAAAAACAATTAATGCAGTACTACCTTTACTCAGTCTTCTAACTCTATTTATAAATTTATTTACAATCAATTTGTCCAGTGCTTCTAAATCAATTATTGATTAAATTATAAATAATACTAATCTATTTACATACAGTGGTTTAGAATTACTGGTAATATTATTATTTCTATTTTACATTTATGCTGACTTGTAATAGTTCTAGTTTTATTCCTTATTAAGTATTTTTGTCATTGTATTTATATTATGAAATGTGTGTCAATATGTTTACCTTCGTTTGTAATGAACTAAATTATATTGTGAAATTACATTTAAATTACGCTGTGAAATCTGTTTAATTTCCTAATTGAACATATTGCCACCTTAAGTTCTGGGAACTGCCACATATTGGTTCGACTTAACTAAGTGTGCTGATTAATTATCCTGACTTATCATTTATTTAATGTTTTATTTTTGTGACATATCATCTCTTATCTCTAACTGTTTTAGCTCAAATTCGGTTGCAGCTTCTTCCGCTCCTTTCCCATTTCTATTTCTAATTGTAATTCGCTTTTTACGTCTTTGCAAGACCTTCTTCCCGACATACAGCAATATCAGAACTAGTACACCAACAGATGCTACAGTGCTAGTGTTTACCAATACTGAATGATGTCGTATAGTTTTCCATTTCGTTTCGTCTAATTTTTGTTGCAATTCTTCTTCGTCGTATTTTAATTTGACTAAATTGTCATTTGGCTTAATAACTTCGTCTTGATCGAGATCAACTTCTGGACCGTTTATGATTCTTGACGTAGTCAGGTTTGCCACCACCGGACGAGTGAAACCAGCTAAAATTGGAATACTATCTGTCCGTCTTGGTGTTAATATCGTTGTTTTTGTAATGATTAAACAGTTTTGTGAAATAGTTATTATCCCCGTTTTATTCAATGAGACGTCTTCTCTAATTCCGTTGCATGTAATTGCAATTCGAAATTTCTCTGGTGCTATAAACAACCAGGCATTTTTGGTGTATAGCTGTTGCCAGATTACCTTTTAAATTTCCTTTGGGATATTGAACATGTTGATTTCTCGTTTCTTTGATAAATTTCGTCCACAATGCAACTAGGACTGTTATCAATACTTTTAGTTGAGCTGGAGTACAAATATATACATAATCTTCTATTTTAGTATTTTTAATAAATTCATCTGCTGTACTTGTAAAGTATTGTTGTGAATTATAATCTATTCCAATTATGTCACTCGATAAATCCATCATCCAATATTGATGATTTTCTATTTTGTGCGGGATGGCTGTTGCTTTTATTAGCAAAAACTCCGTTGTTTCTAAGATGTAAAATACCCGAACACATGAATAAATTCGTTGCTGTGTTCTAACCCGGTTTTTGAATTGGATATTCTAAAATTTGTATGCCTGCTGGTAATTTCCTGCTTGCTTTGTTTATTAAGTCTTCGATATGTGCTGGCGATATGAATTCATACAGATCTCCTTTATTGAAGTGTATATTTAATAGCTTTCTGTATAATTCTTCTAAATCGTCAATATAATTACTTGCTACTTGATATACGCTTAATAAATGAATAGCAAGTTTATTTTCATTAATCTTGTTATACCAACGTTGCATATCTCTTATTACATCCAATCCCTTATTCAACCTTTCTTTAAAATGATTTAATTTACTATTTATTCTTTGTTCCGTATCGTTAAATTTTGATAAAATTTGCAACATAAGTTTAGTTTGATGTTTCGTGGTTTGTATAATTTCCTTTTGATTCTTATCTAGGACTTCAATGTCTTTGTATACCTCATCGTTTACCCCAAATATTGATGTTAAAAAATCGCCAAGTACACCTCTCTTCTGTCTTTTTACCTTTGATTTTTCTATACCCTTTTTAACCAATTGATAATTCGTTCTTTTTCTTCCAAATGATACATTAGTGACTGACATTCTATTGTGCTTGCTAAATCTTGCATTTGTAAGCACATTGCTTTATTTTATTTATTGTTTCATTTACTGATTGGGTATCGTTTTCAATTTTATTTTTTGGGAATTTTATCTCGATTCTAAACATCCCTTTCTCAATCCTTGCATGACCTATTTGTTCAATATACATTCCAGGTTGCGGATTTTCAATAACATAGTTTGTAATTATATTTGCTTTACCAATGCTAAGTATGTATAAAAATATCATAATCATCATTTTCCAACTTAAATGTTTTGCTTCCGCCGACCTTGTGGTTGAGGTAGGTTTTTCTTGGCCTGTACTCTTATTAAATTGCAACTTGCAACTGTTGCAACTTTTTATTACTTTGTGCTTCTTCATCATTTCCATTTATTGGTAACAGAATTAATTTATGTATTGGCCTTTTGAAGACTTGATTATCACTTCTTTTACTGTGACTACTCTAACGGCTCCGTCTTCATCTGGATGCACTTCAATTATTCTGGCTATCGGCCATTGGGCTGCATTTAATACTTGTTCTTTAATTAAGATTACGTCCCCTATTTTAAGATTTTCTTTTTTGTTTGCCATTTATAACGTTGTTGAAGATTATGAATGTATTCAGAAGACCATGCCTTCCAAAATTGTTTTTTCATTTTTGCACGAGTTTCCATCTTCCTGTTAATTTTTCTCAATGTTTTCTTGTACTTTATCGGCTGGTGTTAATAGTGCTTGTCCTATTAGAAAATGACTCGGTGTTATTACAGATGTGTCTTGTATGTCTTCCGAAAGAGGACATAAAGGTCTTGAATTAAGGCATGCTTCTATTTGATGTGTTAACGTTGATAATTCCTCGTAGGTCAATGTTGCATCTCCTATTATTCTTTTAAGATGATATTTTGTTGACTTCACACCGGCTTCCCACAGTCCACCAAAATGAGGAGATGAAGGGGTATGAAATGCCATTGCGTGCCTTTCGTAGCAAGTTCATCTGAAATTGTTGAATTTTTATTATGTTCCCTACTTCTTCCTCTATTATTTTACTGGCTCCTATGAAATTTGACCCATTGTCACTATATATATTGGTACATCTGCCTCTACGACTCATGAATCTTTGCATGGCCGCTAGAAATGCTTCCGTTGTCATATCGCTAACTATTTCAAGGTGAATACCTTTTGTAGCTAAACATACAAAAATTGCAATGTATCCTTTATAGGATTTGTTGCCTCTGCCCTTAGAAACTCGGATTTGTATTGGCCCAGCGTAGTCCACTCCAGTGTTTTCAAAGGGTGCTGCTGGCCTTACTCTTGGTGTTGGTAATTGCCCCATTAATTGTTGAGCTGTTTGCGCTTTATATCGTACGCAAACAATACATTTATTTATATTATTCTTTACTTCTCTTTTTCCATTTATAATCCAATACTTCCTGCGCACGTATGCCAGTGTTTGTTGATTTCCTCCATGTAAGGTAATTTTATGTGCTTCTTGGATGATGAGCTTGGATAAGTGACTTTTGCTGACAAAATTATTGGATGTTTCTCATCATAAGTTAGTAACGAATGTTGTAATCTTCCGCCGACTCTGAGAATGCCTTCGCCATCTATGAATGGATGTAGTATTTTTAACTTACTTTTATTATCTAGGGAATCCCCGTTCGAGAGGGCCGTAATTTCCGACTGATATTCATGATTTTGGTCGATTATTGTGATCTTATTTAGTGCTAATTGCAATTCTTTAACTGTGAGTGAACCAGTTCTTTTATTTTTCAGATTTCTACAATTTTGTGCAAATCTCATGCACTGAGTAATTACTCGTACTAGTTTTGTTTTCGTTGAAAATGTTTTAATTATGTCTATGTTACTATTTTTATGTTAACATGTAGACATAATTGTTTTTCTCTTTTGTTTCTTCTACCACTGGCTTTATTTGGATTTCATTAATTGGATAATGTGTTTGTTTTAACCACTCAGGTCCGTTCCACCATTGAACTAATTTTTTAAGTTTGATTGCCTCTACTCCTCTTGAAATGTAATCAGCTGGGTTCTGTGCTGATACCACATGATGCCAAGCGTCCTTAGCTATATACTGATTTATTTCTGATACTCGATTCGCCACGAATGTTTTCCACTTCGACGTATCTCCTTTGATCCAAGATAAAGTGATTGTTGAATCACTCCAAGCATAAATACGAGGATTTTTTAATTGTAACGCCTTTTTTACTCTGTTCAATAATTTTGCTAAAAGATGAGCAGCACATAACTCTAATCTTGCTAGTGTAGTTTTTGTCTTGATTGGCGCTACTTTTGATTTTGCTGTTATTAACGTTATTTCACCATTTGATACTACTTTTAGATATACTACCGCCCCGTATGCCTTTTTCTGCCGCATCACAAAAGCCATGTATCTCAATTTCTGAATCTTTAGTTTGTCCAGTCCACCTTTTGATTGTTATAGTTTCTATGTCTGCCAGTTGCATATAATATTTACTCCAACTTTCTTGTATTTCGTTTGGAATCGGTTCGTCCCAACCCAGTTTTTAATCCACAATGTTTGTATAAAAATTTTGGCTCTTATTGTGACTGGTGCTAACCAGCCTAATGGATCAAATAATTTGGCAACTTCCTTTAGAATTGTTCTTTTTGTTCTAGGAGGATCATTTTTGACGTGAACTTTGAACTTAATTGAATCATCTTGAGGCGACCAATTTATGCCTAAAGATTTTTGAATTCACCTTCTTTTATTTCTTTAATGGCGTCATCTTGTAATTCTGAAGATAAATTGTTCATAAAATTTTTCGAATTACAGAACCACTTCCTTAAATTGCATCCACCGCTTTTAAACATTTCTATTAATTGCTCTTGCAGGTTTATTGCTTCCTCTTCTGAGTCAGCCCCACTTATTAAATCGTCTACATAAAAATCATTCATTGTTATTCTTGACGCTTCTGGGAATCTTAATTCTTCGTCTTTTGCCAGTTTCTGCATTGTTTTTACTGCTAGGTATGGTGACACCGCCATTCCATACGTAACAGTTGTTAATTTAAATTCTTGAATAGGATCTTTGTGATTGAACCTATACAGAATTCTTTGATAATCTTGATCATCCTCATGAATTTTTATTTGTCTGAACATCTTTTCGATGTCAGCCGTGAACCCTATTTTGTGAGTTCTCCATCTCATTAAAATATCTGCTAATTCTTGCTGTAGCCGCGGACCGACATACATTATATCATTTAGGCTCTTCCCATTAGTTGTTTTGCACTTAATGCTTCTGATATTTCGCCATATCCCTTGCGTGCTTTTTCAAACTTTTGTTCAATGAAATACGGATGATTGAACTCAGTTTCCATTATTTTTATGCTAATATTTAATTGAGAAATAATTTCCCATTGCTTCTCAATGTCTTTTATCCACCACTGATAATTTTCGATTGGTTTTCCTTTTTCCAATTCTACCGTGGCTTTATTTATTGAGTTAATAAACTCTTCAATTCTTATTTCTTGTTCTCGTATTTGACGAGATCTGATTTGCATTTCTTCAACGCTTTCGTTATTTGATATGGAAGGTTTTGCACTTGTTTCTCCTTCATTAAATTTGTTTATATATTGCACAGCCTCATTATACACTGCTGTGATCTGGTTAAAATATTTATTTTTAAAGTAACTTGCTTGCTCTGTTTCTTCATTTTTAAGCTTGTTTAGTTCTTCGTTATTTTTCTTGCTTCTTCCCACAGCGATTGAATTGTTGAACTCCTTTCTTGGAAATAATCTTCTGTTTTTCTGCTCGAGGAATCCTTTTTCATATTATTATAAATTCTTTTAATTTCTTGCCCTACGTTTTCTTGGGCTTTGCTGATTTGATTAATTCTTTCCATCATGATCGATGCATCCACAATCGAACACTATAATTAATTGATTTTTTTTTTTTTTTTTTAATTTGATTGAATTAATGAACTCTAGGTTCGTTTTCACCTTATCACTTGTTAATTTGTTGTTATCTACGCGGTTCTACATACTCGAAGTACCCGGTTGTTAAGCTCGAAGGACCATGTCCACGCGTTAGGGAGTTTTTGAGTAAAAAACAATTAATGCAGTACTACCTTTACTCAGTCTTCTAACTCTATTTATAAATTTATTTACAATCAATTTGTCCAGTGCTTCTAAATCAATTATTGCTTAAATTATAAATAATACTAATCTATTTACATACAGTGGTTTAGAATTACTGGTAATATTATTATTTCTATTTTACATTTATGCTGACTTGTAATAGTTCTAGTTTTATTCCTTATTAAGTATTTTTGTCATTGTATTTATATTATGAAATGTGTGTCAATATGTTTACCTTCGTTTGTAATGAACTAAATTATATTGTGAAATTACATTTAAATTACGCTGTGAAATCTGTTTAATTTCCTAATTGAACAGGGTCAAAGGTGAAATTCCCTATTTTTGTATACTTATAATGAAATACTCTACATAACAATCATTAACCAACATAATTAAATTAATTAATTACAAAACACTGACATAAAATTAGAGTACGGTGTAATTCAAAATTTAATAAAGTTTCTAAAGCTTCGTTTACTCCTTCACAGTAGCCAAGTCAAGGTAATATTTTTTTCTTCTGGTAAAAATATTTTTACAAATTTGAAAATCGTTATAACTTCTGTCAAACCTGAAAGTTTGAATTGATTGAAAGATTAAAAGCTAATACGAAATTTATTGTAATCTTTACCTTTCAAGTTTAATTTCTTGAAACATTCCCGGGATGTTTAATTTATTGGTTCCACACACATACAGGGTGATTTACGTAGCTCGTTGGTTTAAAAATTATTGACTTCCTGAAATTCCATTAACATCAAATTTGGTATTTAGCCACAATCGACAACTCCAAGACTAACTGAAACATTTTCAAAATGCCATTTTTTTATTTTTAAATTGAAAGACTCTACTTCGACACCATATCTTAATTGTAAATTATTAAATGTTGTAACCAGCATCATCATATTGTCAAGACTAGTGCCATAATTTTTGAATGTGTTACGAATAAAATTTGTTTAAACACAAATGTTTTTATTCATCCTAAACGTTCTTTATTGAGTTCCGTATTTGTAGTTTGAGCAACTGGACCTCGACTGACAAGATAAACCACTGATCTGGTTTTTATGACTCCATTAATTTTATACGAAGTATATATAATCAATGATTTTATTAACGTCTTCAATCGAAATTATGTCGCTAAATCGTTGTGGAAGAAGAGTCTTGAAATCGTTGCATCGAACTTCAACTATTTTTCTGTATATTGAATCAACTCGTTTCAACAACTATTTGTTAATTAAACTGACTCTAAAGTTTAATTCTACATCCATTTCTGTCGTTAGAAATAGTAGCTGTGGCAATTGAAGAAATGAAATATTTGACAGTTTTTGATTGTCATGTTATGTTGATCAAAAATTTAATGTAGAATTAATATATCGTGGTTAGTTTCCTCCAAAATTTGATAACTGTATTTTATTGAGTTCTTCTAGGTAGATGTGGGATGAAGAAAAGCCACTCAGTCGGTTGCAATTGTTGACGTTTTGCCCATCATTGTGTGGGCTTTATCAAAGCTATCTACAAGACTGATTAAAATTCATTAACAAAAGATAACGTCACTTAATGCACACACAACATAATTTAGTACAAACGCCGATTAATATGTTCATTCCACTTACACCTAGAAGAACTCAATAAGAGTTACCAACTAATATATCGTGTCCAAATAGTAGTTGATTATATAGTCAGATACCAAATTTTTAGAAAGCGATCACTTTCTCACCAACGGGCTACGTGAATCAGTCAGTGTGAAAGACAAACATTCGAGGAGGAGCAACACGGCAACAACAACAGGTATAATCGCGAAATTCTTTTTATACCTACGCTACGACATTTAACAACATGAACGGGAAAACGACCTCCACTGCGCCCGCTACGCTCGCTGCCACCCCAACTACCGCCCAACAACACATCCCTCTACAATACCACGCCAGCAACTTGAATGGTCTACCAACACAATGCGTGCCATCGCTGCGTCCGCCATGAACATCGTCGGCACCGACATTCTCCTACTGCATTCGATGATTGGGCTGATTAACAACAAACGAAGACGTTTCATCAACGCCATTGCCCTAGAAAAATATTCCAAGATGAAACGCAACGACAGCTGCAACAACTACGAACGCCACGTCCGCTACAGCAACCACGAACTCCACGACCGCTGCAACAACCCACGAACACCACGATCGCTGCAACACCCGCAAACGAACGACCGCTGCTACAACCACGAACCCCACGACCGCTGGTTCAAAGGAACAAACGATCATGACGCGCACTACGTCTCGACGACATAGCCGTCAACAATCAATCGCACTCGCACACACGTTACGGAATCCACAGGCCCAAGTCTTTGACGTACATCCGCGCTGGAGCTTGGACGCCTGGTTCTGACGTCTATTTGTCTGTCGCATACAGGATGCGCAGAGCGGGTGCCTCGCGCACACAATCTGTCGAATACAGCACACGTAACGCACAAATTCGCCGTAGGAGCCATCAACACCGAATCGCAGCATCCGCTACAGCGCCAACAAAAGCGCATCGAACCAAAGCATTTGCAACAGCGCTAACGAGAGTGCACCGAAACGTCTATCCGCAACGGCGCCAACAAGAACACCATACAACGTAAACAAGAAGATACGACTGCAAACATATTTTTTTGCCCATCTTTGCATAACAGTCTTCGACACTCTTTATCATGAATCAATTACTAAGTAGGGACCCATATAAGATTGTCGTCTCAACCCCATTGCAAATCCACACGATCAATCTTACATCCGCGTATTGCAGCGATTGAAACGCGGAATCCAAACATTCAATTAACGCAATTAAGAAAATGCTGACAATCGTAAGCATTTCTGACGACCTTGCCTACAAAACAAACAAACCTACTTCGTACATATAAAACGAAGTAGGTATGATAACAACGGCAGTCAAAATTCCATCAGTCACAGAACTTTCTCTGGTTCAACCCGGCGTCTATTATACACGAATGTGTTTTCCGTCTAATGATACAAACGCAATTAGGAAAATTTGCCCTCTTTCAGAATTGTTGAGCGATTGTTTCAATCCGCAGTTTTAAGTTTCGGTATCACCTTTTCTTACAGATTCTCCTAAATGGATGTAGATGTTTCTTTCACAATGTTACTAATCGTTGATCTTCCTATGGGGTACTCAAACGACAGTGATCGAAATGTGTTTCCACTAGCAAGGAACCTGAAATATATTGTATAATAAGTAAAAAATACACAAATATTTTTTTCAGTTAAAGAACTTAAAAAACATGGAAAACTCTCGTAACGCTTTTAAAAGAGAACTTCGAAATCAAAATTTGCCAGCGGTAGCGGAAGGTCAAAGAAAAGGAAATATTGTTATTTTGACCAGTTGTTGTTTTTGGTTGGAATAACCGACTATAGAGAGTAAGTGTGTGCAAATTAACACAGAATGTACAGGGTTATCCAAAAGTATGGAAACCTGCTTATATCTTGAAAACCGCGAGGATTAGCGGTATGAAACTTTGGGGAAGTATCTGATCTGATTTTCAAATGGCACCATACTAGTTGACTGACATTTTTAGATTCTACATGAAATTCTGTATGCAACGGTGAACATAAAAATTATTTAATATGATAAATGTTATTAAAAATATGATATAAAAAATTCAGTTTGACCGTCAACATTATTGCTTGTGGGCGGGTACCTGTCTCTGTAGGTACTTGTTTGGGGAAAACAATAACCAATAAGAGCTTTTGTGTGTTGAATAGAATACTTAATCCTTTCTTAGCAGTGCAGTGGCGTATCTTTTATTTCTTTTATTTATGTTTTTACGGATAGGTATACAATTTTTTACAAAAAAAAAGTTATACAAATTTTTGTTTGTTATTTTAATGAGAACACTTTACTGGTAATTAAACATTTACATTTAAAAGTGGATAGGTATTTTTTAAGGTGCTATAAATAATAGAAGAAATGCAAAAGGTGTTTAATTACCTAGTAAGTAATGTATTATTGTTAATTTGGTTAAATCTTTGGAATTTGTTTTTTTTTTCAATAAATTTATCATAATAGGCTCATTAACGGTTTTCTTTACCATTGTCACTAATAGCAGTTCTTTATTTGGGAATAATAAGTATGTTTGTAATACAAATAATTACACCTGCTTAATTACCTGGATAAAATCTCATTATCGATAAGGTTCAGTTTGTATAGGTACTTAAAGTGCGTTTAAGGAATTTTTTTCATATTATATGTGGTGTTACTTTGTTAAAGTACGTAACAGTTTTCGCATTTTTTAAAATGGAACTCGCTGAAGCGGATCGTATCGAAATTTTGATTATTTTGGGTTACGGTGATCGAAGAAGAACGTTTCTAGTTACCAGCGACATTTTCAATGCAAATCATCCAGAAAGGGAAGTACCAATTACAAAATCTACCGTTCAAAAAACGTATGCAAGATGGTTTGAACACAGAAGTGTAAAAGATATTTGACGAAGTGGAAGAGCTAAAACTGCCACCGATTTGGATACGAGCATTGAGGTTATCCAGAGTGTTATTGAAGAACCAAACACTTCAAGCAACCAACTGGCACTGAATCACGACATCAGCAAACGTAAAGCCATACAAGCTTCAGTTTCACCAAGAACTGGACGCCGAAGACTACAACAGAGGGCTTCAATTCTGTGAAAGTTTTGAGGAGTTGCAGGATCGCAAAGATGTCAACAGAATTTGCTTCAGCGACGAACTAACATTTTGTTTAAATGGGCAAGTTAACAAGCACAACTTTAGATATTGGGCGTTCGGATACCCACACTGGATAGTAGAATACCATTGTCAGCATGCACAGAATCTGAACGTTTGGGCTGGCATCATAAACAACCGAATAGTTGGGCCCTTTTTTATCCAAGGCAATCTAAATGGTGCGTTATATTTAGATTTGTTGCAAAACCAAATTGTGCCCACTTTAAACCACTTCTTTGGGCAAGATAACAATGTATGGTTCCAGCAGGATGGCGCTCCAGCCCACTATGGTCGACAAGTAAGGGCGTTTTTGAACCAAACGTTTCCAAATCGTTGGATAGGGCAAGGAGGTTTTATTGAGTGGCCACCTAGATCACCAGATCTCACTCTACTTGATTTTTTTCTGTGGGGTTATTTAAAAAATAAGGTGTATGCCAATCGGCCGAATAATTTGGCAGAACTTCAATAAAAAATTATAACAGAATGTGAGGCAATTCCTCCTGAAGTTATTCAAAGATGTATATATTGAATTTGAACATCGACTACGGTATTGTGAAGAAAGAAATGGGGGGGGGGCATTTTGAAAACTTGTTGAACTAAATTTTTAGGGTCTTATGGGATGGAATTTTATTATCTATAGCACCTTAAAAAATACCTATTCACTTTCTATTTACCAATAAAGTATTCTCATTAAGACAACAAACAAAAATTTGTATAACGTTATTTTTTTTACAAAATTGTATATCCGTAAAAAATAAATTATATCGCAGTTACAACTAAAAATATGTTCAAAAGGTAACAAAGTAATCCCGTTTTACGTTACCTATACCTACTGAACCTTATCGATAATGAGATGTTGTCCAGGTAATTAAGTAGGTGTAATTATTTGTATTACAAACATACTTATTATTCTCAAACAGTGAAGTGCTATTAGAGACAAAGGTAAAGAAAACCGTTAATGAGCCTATTATGATAAATTGATTAAAAAAGAAAACAAATTCCAAAGATTTAATCAAATTAACAATAATACATTACCTACTAGGTAATTAAACAACTTTTGCATTTCTTCTATTATCTATAGCACCTTAAAAATACCTATCCACTTTCAAATGTAAATGTTTAATTACAAGTAATGTGTTCTCATTAAAATAACAAACAAAATTTTGTATAACGTTATTTTTTGTAAAAAATTGTATACCTATCCGTAAAAAAATAAATAAAAAAATAAAAGATACGCCACTGCACTTCTAAGAAAGAATTAAGTATTCTATTCAACACACAAAAGCTCTTATTGGTTATTGTTTTTCCCAAACAAGTACTTACAGAGACAGGTACCCGCCCACAAGCAATAATGTTGACGGTCAAACTGAATTTTTTATATGATATTTTTAATAACATTTATCATATTAAATAATTTTTATGTTTACCGTTGCATACAAAATTTCAGGTAGAATCTAAAAATGTCAGTCAACTAGTATGGTGCTATTTGAAAATTAGAAATTGATATCAATTACTCGTAATTGGAGCATCGTATCAAAATTTTATAAAGAATAAAAAATGTCCGGAAGTATGGCATACATACTTCTCCAAAGTTTCATACCGCTAATCCTCGCGGTTTTCAAGATATCAGCAGGTTTCCATACTTTTTGGATAACCCTGTATATTTATTTATTTATTCGTATGGTACATTTTAAATATTGTATTGTGATGTAAGTGTTATGTGTATGACGGACTTCATCGTTACCTATTGCCAATATTACTTTTGTTTCTTCTGTATCAGTACCACAAATGATGTTCTAAATTACATTTTTAATTACTCGGTCAACATCTAATCTTTACCAAACTTCGCCGCCAATTTTAAATAATAACAATTAAGATGTGGAACAAGAACATATGATGTAAGTCAAAAAGTTGACACAACTCTCCCACCTTTCACATCAATGACAAGAAATAAAACTAAACATAGTCTCCTTTTGAAGTTGTCGTTTTGAGACATTTGTCTGAGTCAAAATCACTGGATGATGAGGTCGAGGGAGACAAGAACTTCTTGTAATCTATTTTACCAATAATGCAGAAACTTTCAATAGAAAAAAGTTATGGTGCCTGCATGACTATAACACAAGTAATGCAGCAAGCCCTGGCCTGTAATCATCAACTGCCCTCTCCACTTCCTAGTTTTCACCAACCTAATTTTTCACAAGTGCAACATACAACTCCTCAATTTACCATTACTCAGCAGCAAACCAGCCAATTGTCTCAATATCAACCTCAACGTTACCAACACACTCAATTTCGTTCACAGCACAATTTCAATATTTGTCCTCGTCGCAATCAGGGTCGGAAACTTCTGAGGTTTATAGTTGTTCCAGACGATGTTATTTCAAATTTAACTCAAATTTATAACTTTCTCAAATATAATAACCATATAATGCCAGTCGCACACGTACAAAACGCATAATTTGGTCGTAGTAAGACGTTATTGTTATCATACGTATCTCCATTTTACTTTGACGTGTCAGTGGAGAGACAGATTTTAAAATAGATATTATGTTACTCGAATAGTAAACACTAATAGAGAGAGGCTATAGAAATTCCCGGAATAATAAATAATTAATAACCAGTACCACAATATTGATACTAGAATAAATCGATTCACACTTGTTAGTTTTTATATAATTAAAAATGTGTATAAGATATAATGCATTTTTCGTCATATTGGAAGAATGTATATTTAGTTGTGCTTGAGTGACTACTTTTTTTTTCGCGTATGAAACGTCAAACCCATAACTTACATCAATTGTATGTTGGCTCACTTATTTTTAATGGTATAGTGTGGTATGGTCGTACAAACAGTATAGTGTCCAATACGTCCGTGAAGATTTTTTATACTCATGCGATTGCTTCGGTCTTACGCTTAAAAAAAAACAATGGTAATTTTGGGGTCCCTCGCTTGTGATTCGTTCCTCTTTTGTTATCGTGAAGAACCAGCCCTGAATATACGACGTGAAATATTCAATTAAATTAAAGTTTTAGTACCTATCTGTAACTTATTTAAGAGTTGCGTATTTTTTGTTTGATTAATTACAATGATTTTATATTAAGTATTGAATCGATAATTTTATTTTTAGTTAACAATTGCTACTCACAATATATCAGATTAGATTTTTGCACTTCAAATCTTATCCAATTCATCGTCAACGTTTAATGTTAATTGATATGAATTTGGAAATGATGTCTTACAAGCGCTTCATTTAAAACAATTTGTAGTGTCTGCCACACCTAATCTCAATTCTATTGTTTTTTTTTGCTTTTTGACTTCCTATTATATCGAATAATTGTATTGATCACCTCATTCTGAAACTTTCTATTTTGAAAACTCGATTTTTAAATATGTAACAAGTATAAATAAATAAAAATAAATTTAGTAAAGCTTGTAGCAATTTGACTGTAGATGTCATGTAAATTAGAAATGACTTTTAACTTTAGTTTAACCTACTAACAAATGTGTGATGCAGCTGGTTTCGTTTCCTAATAGTTAATTGGTTATTACTGTTTTTTATAAACAACAATTTCTAACAATTATTTGTTATAAATTTTCTGTCAGTAAATATTTAGTGTACTTATGCGAGTTTAGAAATAGGTTTAAAATTAGACCCGTACGTATCTGATACACATATTTATTACGAATGTAGGTAGAATAATATTAATGTTCAAGTAGAAACTACCTAAGATATTTATTATTAAAAACTACAATAACAATTGGACTCCAGGTTCTCCAAGAAGTTGAATAACCAAATTGTTAATTTGATCTATAATTCCACCAACAGCGGGTTCAAGGAATCCGTCTAAAACCAATCGAATAATAGGTTGAATCAGAGGTATCATTAAATTTATGAAGAAACTAAGCATTCCTTCAATAATTCCACCTTGTAAGTCAAGAGTTAGCTTGCTGAAAACAAACAAAAACATTATTTTTGTTGTTTGTTTAAGATTTGTAACTTACCCAAGAGTGTTCAATTGAAAATTTATAAGTTTTGTACGTAGAGTGGTCAAATCCAAACCGATTTCAAGTGTGTATTTGCAACCTTCTACGGATCCTACGAGAATACCTTTTGGTCCCAAACCCATAAATTGTATTAAGTAATCATACTGGAGCTAAATAACAATTATTAGAATTTTCGTAATTTGAGTAAAAACTTTTACCGCAAGCCTGGTGAACGACAATGGTAGATTCAGCTTTAGAGTTGGATATTGATAGCTAACGGTAACATCACCACTACGTGCCATCGATCCAATTCCACTTAATTTTCCATTTTTTACAGACATTTCTCCAGAGAAAATTAACTAACAACGTAATTTAATTATTATGTAAAAACTTACAGAACTATGTAGAACCTACCCACTTAAAAGATGTAATTATATCATTGAGAGGTAAAGGATCTACTCCAGCATTTAATATTTGCTGGTTCATATCACGAAGAAGTACTTCGGCATACTCATTTACATTGGCTACCTGTTCTGCTTTGCTTAATCTAACAATAATTTAATCATTTTTTGTTTTTTAAACGTAAATATACTTACTTCAGAAAATCTTCAATAGGTATTGGTTTTAACGCTCTGAGCATTGACGAACTATTAAAGAATTGGAAATCATGTGGACGTGGAGCAGACGCCAAAATGTATCCAAACAACAGTGAAAGAACAACCAAATTTGTTAAAGCCATTTTAACGTCAGAACAGTAACTGTTGCGTATAAGGTCGAAACTTGTTTTTTATAGTATTCCTCGTTGCCCTTCGTTCAATCACTTTTATAGTTGATAATTTGAACAGCTGTTATCGCTGAGTATTTCGATAGGTAGCGCAAAGTAATTATCAAAAAAAAGTATTGTACAAAAATATGCGATTGGCAAATAAATCTAGAACCATTTTACTACAATCTCGTTAATGTTGTTTATAATTTGTAGTTTTGTTGAAAATAATGATGTTAAAATTAAAAAATACATTTTTTCTTACATGAGGTTTTTGATTATAATTTTTTTTTAATTGTCATTGTTTCCTTTGACGAACTGTCGTGAAAATATGTACTTAAACTATCTAATCTATTCACTTTACTTATTATTGTACTTAAGTATTTTGATTTTATTATAATAATCACAACCTTCTCTAAATGCCCGAAGTTTTTAATGACTCGTTTTAATTTTACGTTTTAAGAATTTTGAAAAAATGGGTTCTTCTGAGTATGTTAGGTCGTAATAATTGATAATAAAAATACGAGCAATTATTTTTATGTAAAAAAATAAGTACCTAATTGGTGTGTGTATTGGTGTGTGTAGTTTGCGTATTACTTGGTAGAAATTCACAATGTTTTAAGAGCTTAGTGTATCTTTTGAACAATTCTAGAGTTAAGAGTCTTCAATACCAGTCGAATAGTTTCTGTTGCATTCGCGGGTGGGAATGCAAGGGTGTCTTTCAATTATCTTATCGTGAGCATAATCGGAAGGAGGGGTAGTTTCTAAATAGAATGTAGACGGCGACACTTTACCGGCAGCGAATTCTAAGGATTTTTGTTGTTGCAGCATGTGCGCTCGTGTCTGTTTTTGACTAATCAAGAACAGAAAACCATAAACAAAAAATATTTTTGCACAAACAAAGGGTTACAACACTTGTTTATAGGAACAGATTTTATATTTATTTTTAATATAAACTAGATAAAATTCCAAAAATGACCTTAAAAAGGCATTTTTACATGTATTATACTATAACTGCTTTAAACTTAAATTTATTTTTGTTGTTATATAAAGGTGCAATAATGTTTCTTCTTTGTAAAAAATTGAATTTTAGAACTTTACAGAGTTTGATTTAGTCATAAACAGACACGAGCGCAGAGGCAATTCCGCTATTTCCAGCTATGGTATTGAAGACCCTTAAACAAATAGTTCTAAGTTCTTAAATCGAAAATATTTTTAAGTGTAAACTGACACCACAAGCTGCGTCTCACTTTGTCGCACAATAAACTTTATCAGAGCTTTAATGTTTAATGTTTTGTAATAGTTCTGTGATAATTTTTCCTAAATCGACTTTTTAAAAGTTCTCTCGGGGTGATTATGCAACATAATTGTAACATACTTAACTCGGAACTTGATGTAATGGTTTTGTTAAAGAATAAAAGCAAGCTTCCAACTATAATATTAAAATTCGTCGAGATGAAACTCCTATGCAGCAAGATTACCTTAAACAACTTCGTCAATCTTTACACGACCGTATCAACAAAGGCGAACAGAACATAACGATTAAATATATTCGTGGAACTCCAGCAATAATAACAATTAATTCCAATCATAATCAATAGCAACTACCAATACTTACAAATATATCCACATCTATTTCGGCACCTGGCAAATTATTTAACATCGGACATTTAAATGTAAGATCGCTTCCTTCGGCATTCGATGAATTTTTAGTTTATTTTATTCAACATAAATTTGACATATTGACTCTTAGTGAAACTTGGCTGAATTCATCCCATCTAAGATACTTCTTTTACTATTGAAAATTACACATTTTTAAGATACGATCGATCATCAGGTAAATCGGGGGCTGATCACAACGGCCACTTTTCACAACGGCCACCTTTCACAACGGCCACCTTTCCTAATTCATAACGGCGACGATGTTCACAACGGCTACCTTTAACGTTTATTCATAACGGCGAAATTTTTCACAACGGCCACTTTTTATAATGTTCACAACGCCCACTTTTTTTTAGAACGGCCACCACATGGATTTTTCACTACGCCCACCTTTATCACAACGGCCACTTGCAGTTTTATTCACAACGGCCACCTTGTTCATATCGGCCACCGACGCATAGTTAGGAGACTGTATATCGACGCTTTCACAACGGCCACTTTTTCATAACCGCCACCTTAAACTGTTTTCATTGCAGCCACCATGATCACAACGGCCCCGTACAGTTGTTTCACAACGGCTACTTTTATCATATCGGCCACCAACGCATAGTGATAAAACTTTATGTCGACGCCTTTCAGAACTCCCACACCCCGCCCACTTCTATCATAACAGCGACCTTAAACTTTTTCATTACGGCCACCATGATCACAACGGCCACCTACAATAATTTTTGTACAGTTTTCTCACAACGGCCACTGACGCATATTTACAAGACTGTATATCGAAACCTTTATCGACCAATTCAATTTAGTTGGTTATCACTAAATAAAAACAATTTTCTGTCATAAGCTTCGATAGAAGTTGCCGTTTCGTGGAACCAATATTTTCAATAATAATATTAATTCTACACTGTGTTCATTTTAAAACTTACCACGGTAAATTGGCATATACACAACAGTTACATAAATAGTGGGTCTGAGTCTTCTGCCTGTGGTAAATATGAGCCCGAAAATCAAAATCTATATCATTTTATGTTAAACTTTCCGATGTACAACAAATATAGAAATAAATATTTACATGAATACATAAAAGGCGGCGATGATAATCGAAAGTCTGTTAAGTATAGGTAACAAAAATAAATTTAACGATTTGGCTAGATATTTAACAAATTGTTTAAACCTTAGAATTTTTTGTGTAAATATACAAGAGTAAACTCAATGAGAAAATCCAGTCTCATCGTGATCTTTGTGTCATTTAGTTACAAAATATACATAAAATGACAAAACAATTAGTTTTGAAAATGTGATCATAATGTTATCGGTCCGTCATTTTGGTGGGAAGAATGTGATCAAAATTTCGTTTATTGTCGTCCCGTTATTACTTTAATGTCGGGTTACAATTGTTGAAACCATAACATCTAAGGTTTTAAGCATTACTGTTGGTGCAACCCGCATAAAAGAATTTTAAATACAATAATCTTTTTTCTGAGTAAATTTCTGAATAATATTCCATTTTATGTTGAAAATACGTTAGTTACTTTAATCCGAAGATAAAGATTAGCGGTTATTCTTTTGTCATCAACCAATTTCGAAGACAATACGAGTAAATTTGTGTACCTACAATAAAATTTTACTTTTCTTTAAAAACACGTCATTTATAATCCTCTGTTAGTTTTCTATTGAAATAGCTGTTTTGTAATGTGATTGGTGCAACCCGTAAATCACCACCACTTATACGTTTTTTCGATGACAATATTTAGTTGTACTTTTTGTTATTTCAAATAGTAGTTGAAACATTCTTGTAGCGAACTATCTATTTGAAAAATTAATTATGGAGGTGAAGAAAGTTCCTGGTTTCCGTAAAGGGTCTGTGTATTTTACGTGTTTAGCAGATTCGGGTTACTTTTATCGTTCTAAAGGGTTAAAAAATAGAGTTAGGCATCTAGTTTGTGTCAACAAAGAATGTACGGCTCGTGCAACATGTGATAGTGACAATAGAGTGTTTATTAAATTAGGTGAAAACCATAACCACGTTCCGGATTTTTCAAAAGAAGAATCTCTTCAATTGAGAAACAGACTACTTTCAGAAGCTGCATCTACTAGCCAAGATTTGAAGTCCATTTATACACAACAAAGTGCTAGGTAATTATAATGGGTTGAAGTTTCTACGTTTATATTAATTTTAATTTTGATTATTTATGAATAGAATACCTAATTGTAGTAGCTGCAACTTTTACTGAAAAAATTAGTAATAAAAAATAAGAATTAAATTGAATTATAGTCAATTTGTTTAATTACTCTTTATTTCTACATCTGTACTCCTTTTAGTTCTAGCATCTCTGCCGCTGCAAAACTCGCATATCCATCAGTTTCTCAAGCAATGAGACGTGAACGTCAGAAAAATTTTCCGAAAATTCCACAAACTTTAATGGAGTACGGGGTCATTTGTGAAAGAAACACTAGATTTGGGTATATTGATGGGAAACCATTTTGCAGAGGAGTAGTTGGGACCGAACCTGGTATTTCTGTGCTATTTATAGCTGAAGAGCTTATTACTTTACTTTCGGAGTCTAGGGAAATACATGTTGATGGAACTTTCAAAACCAGACCTCGACATCCTGAGAGTAGCCAATTACTGACAATTATGGCCGTGCAATATGGGATGGTAAAAACTTCTTTTTAAATATCATTTAAAAATTTTATAGTGTTGCAACAAAATTCAATCTATAATAATTTCAATAAAATATTCCTTTACTTCCCTTCAGCTATTTTTTGTATGTAGGTATACATCTTAAAGTATTATTCATTAAAATTTGGTTAAAAAATTAAAAATTAAATAAATTTAATAATTTACGTTCATAATTATGAATCTATTTTGTCAAACAAGACCAATAAGGTTTAACTCGTGTTTCTTATTTATATATTATTAATCTTGTTTTAGTATACGTTAATAATATTTTGAATTTTATAATGAGGTATACTCAATAAAATGTCCATAATTTGCAACCGATTGGGATTTGATTCCGTTCGTTTTAGGCATTTCCATGTGCTTTCGCGTTAATGGCTAACAGACGAGAAGATTCATACAATGCCGTATTTTCGTCTATCAAAGAAATAATTCCCGGATTAAAACCTCACTTAATCATAACTGATTATGAAATGTCACTAATTCGAGCATTAAAAATAGTTTTCCGGATTCTTTGAAGAGTGGTTGCTTATTCCATTATTGTCAAGTAAGAATTGATTCTTGGTGAAAATTTTGTATTTATTTTCTTCTATGCTAAAATATTTAATATTTATCTTTCTTTTAGGCTATTATGAAGAAAGCCAGAATGTTGGGCATGAACGCATTATTGAAAGAAAGTGTTTATGCAAAAAGCAATAAAGTACTTACTATGTTTGCCTCTACTTCCTGCTGAAAAAATTCCGGAAGGCGTTTCCTATATAACTCAATTTTTAGTAGAAAAACATTTAAAAGACCGATTTGAAACAATTATGAGGTACAATTTAATTTATATTTAAAATTTAGCTATGTATATATTCTTTTGGTGACAGGTATCACGAAAGACAGTGGATCCGCCGAGTTGGACCCAATGCGGTTTCTGTTTTTCAACAAGCTAGAAGAACCAACAACGATTCTGAATCATTCCATGCTAGTCTTCAACGACTATTAAGAGTACGAGGACCCGCTGTTTGGGGTAATTTATCATTTAAATTTTGAATACTTGTGGGTGTATGATTTCAAATTATAAAATATTTTATTGGCATATATTGCACATCCGGTCATCAACTTCTTATTCTTAAACAACAACTTTTATTAAGGTTTTTAATGTCCAATTCTCATAAATGTACCATAGCAACAATTCATAGCATTCTCAACATTTGACGTGAAGAATCTGCAGTTTTCGGATTTCCAATAAATCACTCTGTATATTTTTATGTTTTCTATTTCAAGTTCAGAATTTTAGGAATTAGTTGGAATGTTATAATGGCAACTTGACACTTTCTGGTATTTGGTTTACACGATACTTACAAATTAAATTTTCAGATGGATTACGTAACATCACTGCCACAGTAATTCGCGAACTGCATGCATTTATAGACGAGGGTTTACAAATACGGTGTATAAGTAAAAGGAAATATAGACACAATAATGCCAGAATAAAAAACGCTACCAGTCAATTTCAAAGAAACCAGGAAGTTGGTCCATTTTTAAATATGGTATGTAATACTATGGAATCTCTTGTTCAACAACAAATACATACAGACAATTGGGAAGTAGAAGTAGAGGAACCCTTGCTTATAGGGGTTAATGACGGCCTTCCAGCAGAATATAGTGTTGTTGGTAAGTAATTTATATTGTTTTTATCTATAAATCACATTAGTACTGTCACACAAAATCAGACAAGAGTTCTCTATTAAATGCAAACTCTTTTGTTTTAGATAATCATGATGAGGAGGAAACCATTTCAATACACGAGGAGGAAATCGAACCGGAACCAAGTGTAGAACGTGAAAACGTTCACAATAGGGAATTACATGGTTTATGCATTATATGCAAAGAAAATAAACCCACAACCTTACTACTTCCTTGTAAGCACTTTGGGCTCTGTGACCACTGCACTGAAGAGTTACAGAGGCGAAATTTAGAAATGCAAAGACCGGACGAGGAGTTTGGATATGTAGTTGATTACTCTAGATGTCCGTTAGATAGAATATCCATCGAAGAATTTGTAAAAGTAATTCCTACATAATAATTAGGATTTATAGTTTATTGTACCTAGTTTAATAAACCTTTCGTTTTCATAGTCTACAAAGCATTATTATAACAATTTACCTTATTCTGGATTAATATATTAATCAGTAATACACCTCATTACCTAAATCATAGAAAAAATGCTCTTCTGTAAAGCACCCCTTTGGTTTCTTCAAGTGTGTTCAAAATTTAATATTTTGTTGTAGTAAAAAGAAATACAGGCCACGTCGTGTTAAAATCGTACAAGTGGATTTCGAATATCACCTTATCTAGAAGAAATATTATTTAGATGTGTGATTTTCAACAATTTTCTTCATATTAATTTTTTGTGCACACAATACTTTTATGAAGATTGTTAAATAAAAATTACAGCATTACTGAAAGAAGTAAAATATTTCAAAAGTTTAGAATAATATGAGACGCAAGGCCTTCACAAAAAATTGATTAAATAAAACATACTTATAAATAATAAATTTTACAAAAACTATGCTTCTATAATTTTTTATACACTGTGTTCATTTTGAAACTTACCACCCCTGTAACTTAAAAACCGCAATACCTTTCAAAATTCGCAGGGACACGTCGATTTTTATTTTAGAAGGAAAGTTTTTGACAGTCAAGTGATCTTGACATGTTCATCCCTGTCACCTCTAGCAACCCCCATTTTAAAATTTTAAATGCAATTATCCCCACTTTGTATACATCATTTGACACCCCCTTTCAATACCAATACAACAATGTATTTCTTTTGAAAATTATTATTATTATATTATTATTATGGGTCAAAACCAATCAGTTGACAAACATTTGTGTATTTTTTTAATGGTTAATTATGGTTTAAATAAAAAAAACCATTCAAAGAAAAATAATAAAAATTAGTAGATAGTTAAAACGTACCTCATTTCAAATCTTTCTTCTAAAAAATTTTGTCTTAAATAATAACACAAGAATAAATTTGGATTTTACAACGTTTGAACTACAACAAACAAGAAGTGATTTCAGTTTTGAAGTTTATCAAAGTTTCATTGCATACTCTGTTAAGCAAGAAATTATTTTGTTTGAATTTTTTTATTAAAACCATAATTAACCATTAAAAAATTAATAAATTTTTGCCAACTGATTGATTTTTGACCCATAACTTTATCAAATCTCATTCAATTTTCAAAGAAATACACTGTTGTATTGGTATTGAAAGGGCTTTCAAATGATGTATAAAAAGTAGGGTAGTGGCATTTGAGATTTTAAACTTGGGGTTGGTAGGGGTAACAGGGATGAACATATCAAGACCACTTGATTGTCAAAACATTCCCCTAAAATAAAAATCGACGTGTCCCCGCGAATGTTGAAAGGTATTGCAGTTTTAAGTTACAGGGGTGGTAAGTTTTAAAATGAACACAGTGTAGAATTAATATTATTATTGAAAATATTGGTTCCACGAAACGGCAACTTCTATCGAAGCTTATGACAGAAAATTGTTTTATTTAGTGATAACCAACTAAATTGAATTGGTCGATAAAGGTTTCGATATACAGTCTTGTAAATATGCGTCAGTGGCCGTTGTGAGAGAACTGTACAAAAATTATTGTAGGTGGCCGTTGTGATCATGGTGGCCGTAATGAAAAAGTTTAAGGTCGCTGTTATGATAGAAGTGGGCGGGGTGTGGGAGTTCTGAAAGGCGTCGACATAAAGTTTTATCACTATGCGTTGGTGGCCGATATGATAAAAGTAGCCGTTGTGAAACAACTGTACGGGGCCGTTGTGATCATGGTGGCTGCAATGAAAACAGTTTAAGGTGGCGGTTATGAAAAAAGTGGCCGTTGTGAAAGCGTCGATATACAGTCTCCTAACTATGCGTCGGTGGCCGATATGAACAAGGTGGCCGTTGTGAATAAAACTGCAAGTGGCCGTTGTGATAAAGGTGGGCGTAGTGAAAAATCCATGTGGTGGCCGTTCTGAAAAAAAAGTAGGCGTTGTAAAAAAATTTCGCCGTTATGAATAAACGTTAAAGGTAGCCGTTGTGAACATCGTCGCCGTTATGAATTAGGAAAGGTGGCCGTTGTGAAAGGTGGCCGTTGTGAAAAGTGGCCGTTGTGATAAGGACCCGGTAAATCCGGTGGTGGAGTTGGGATTTACATCAAAAACAACACACTCAAATATTCGGTAATCGAATTACAAACTAATAATCAGCATCTTGAACAATTGTGGATATCTGCAAAAATATATAACCATAAAACAATTATAGGCTCTCTGTATATACCTCCAAACACCCCTCTAGTAGAAGCTCTAGATGAATTAGAAAAGTATTTTTCTTACTTAATGCCGCTTAGTGGCCAGTTAGTGTGCCTTGGTGATCTAAATATTCATATGTCCTCAACTACTTTTCGATCGCAACAATTAAAAACCTCTTTGACAGATATGGTTTAACTCAGATGATGACTGATATTACTCGCTTTAATTTTAATAAAATCAGCGGTTCTACTATTGATGTTATTATAACAAACAACAGTGACTTGATAATAAATCCAAAGTGTACAAATATGCCTGAAAGTATCACTAATCATAGACTAATAAGTTGTAATATAAATGCTTTTAAACGTAAAACTGTAAAAAAATATCGATATATTAGAGACTACTCTAAATTTAACGAAAGTGAATTTGTGTCTGACATTTCCAATGTTGAATGGTCTTCGTGCTTCTATCATCTCTCTTCTATTGATGAAAAAGTTTCTCACTTCAATTCTGTTGTAATCGAAAAACTAAATCTACATGCACCTCTTAAATTGAAACCATCAATTAAAAACAGTACGGCTGTGAAGCCGTGGATAACATATGTGATAAAGATAATGATGAAGAAACGAGATGCAGCATACTACCGATACGTAACAACTAAGAATGAATCTGCAAAAATATACTATAAGGAATTAAGAAACTACACAAGGAAAGCAATCGCTAGAGAAAAATACGCTTACTTCAACAGCCTAGTTAACAAGAACAAAACTCCAATTCACTGTGGTGTACTTTTAATAAACTAAATATAATGAACAAACATTCTGGTACAATTCCAATGAGCTTTACAGTGCCTTGATACTATAAATACATACTTTTTAAATCTGAACAATACTAATTTATTTACTAACACAGATACTATTAATTTCTATATTAATAATTTGGCTAAAAACGACCAAATGTTATTTAATTTTGAACCGGTGTCTCAACAAGAAGTTTTGAAAACTGTGTCTTCTTTAAGTGCTGATAAACATATATGTGGAGTGGATGGCATTTCAGCAAAGATTCTAAAACTCTGTGCTTCAAGCTGCTGTGCTCATGTGTTAACGAACATCATCAATTCTTCTTTACTTGAATCGTGCCAAAAGTGCGAAATCCACTAAGTCTCAATGATCTTCGTCCAATCAGTATTTTGTGCTCCCTATCAAAAGTTCTAGAAAAATAGTATACAAACAGTTAATATGTTTTCTAAACAAGAATAATTACCTACCGCCACAGCAATCCGGATTCAGGACAAACAACAGTATCATAACTGCATTAACTACTATAGTAGACGATATATATCGAGCTATTGATAATTCTGAATGCACAATTTTGACGCTCCTAGACTTCAGTAAAGCCTTTGACACTATAAGCCACTCAATCTTACTCGCTGTCCTGCATTATCTTGGTTTATCTCAAGTGGTTTGAATCTTATCTTACTGGTAGATCTCAAGCAGTTCAAATGGTCACTACATCTGATTTTAAAATAGTTCTTAGAGGTGTCCCGCAAGGTTCCGTTTTAGGACCACTATTATTTATTATTTATGTTTTGATCTTGACAGTACGATAAAGCATGGAAAAATTACGCAATATGCGGATGACACTCAGTTATATTACTCATGCAAGGCAAATGATATTTTACTAGGCAGTTCTTTAATAAATTTAGACTTGCAATCTATATCGGACTACGTAACAAGTCGGTCGCTACAGTTGAATCCTAAAAAGTCGGGAGTACTTTATGTCGCCAACCAATACATTAAAACAACCTGCCCGACCAACTGCCACCAATATACTTGAACAATGAACAGATACCAATAGTAAATCAGGCAAGAAATCTGGGAATTACGTTTGACGAAAGCATGAGATTTGAACAACATATTACTGTCAAGTTTCGATATGCTTTTAGCAGACTTAAAGCCTTATATGCTTACAAAAAATTTATGTCATCAAATGTTAAGTTAAAACTCATTAACAGTATAGTACTGCCTGTAATGGATTACGGGGATGTTGTGTATGGTGACTCTCTAAACGCTTCTTCCAAGGAGAAAGTCCAGCAACTTCAGAATGCATGTATGCGTTTCGTTTATAATATTCCATTTAGTGACCATGTTAGTCCATTACTCAACGAACATAAAATATTGAATATGCAAAACAGAAGGTTATATCATTTCTGCAAGTTTTGTTTAAAATTGTTAAACAACAGTGAACCGGTTGATTTAATAAACAAACAAAATATCGTCACAACCCCTACAGCATTCGACAAGTTACCTACGAGATCCCGATTTTCGTACTGAAACCTTCAAGAAATCCTTTACCTACCGGGCAGCAAAATGTTTAAATTTTCTAATGGATATATAGGTCCAAACCACAAATTTCCAATTCATTGTTTAAGAGCGCGCTTGCTAGACAGTCAAAAATTCAATTTAACAATATTTTAGTTCTTTATAATTATATTTCTAGTTTTTAATTAAACTTGTGTACTTATACTTACATTTTACAGAATTACTTGCTTAAGTATTTTTTCAGTTAATCTCTATACATTGTATTTAATTTAAACTCTATGCTCTGCATTATAATTAATGTCTAATTTCAAGGATAGGTGAAAGAACAACTAATGTAGTTGAACCTATACCTTATTATACACAATGTGTTCAATAAAACATTATTATTATTATAATTCCTATTCTGCTCGAGTTACGAGTATTTAAAAATTAAATTGCTGGGTGGCGGAATTGCAACGTACGCTAGAATCAAAACGGAAAACTGATTTGAGTATGGAACAATTAATTTACGAAATATCTGATAGAAATAAGTGATCGAAAAATATAATAATTTACAAACTAAACGAATCAATGTCCGATAACATAAATACTAAGAGTTGTCGAAGACTTAAAAAACGCAAGAGATGGTATTCGTCAGCTTATGCAGTAATAGCCTTTCTTATGTAACTCGTATAATAATTTACTATAAAAGGACAACGTTTAATTTCTATCGGTAAAGAGGAATAAGTTTTAATTTTTTACCTGAAGTGGCAATGGATTTATTAGAATATTTACATTATGTAACATTTAGTTAAATAATAGGGAGTTCTGGGATATCGTAAAACAAATACATACGGTAAAAGCTTAAATTTTGCGAGTTCTTTCTGCGCATGCGCAAACGTTATTTCGCATTAATTACGCATGCGCAAAAGGGACTCACGTAATATTAGCGTTTATTTGATTTTGTTATATCCAAAACTCTCTGATTGAATAATATTCTAATAAGTTCAAGTAAAAGAAGTAAAACGTATGCACAAACGTCACCTGGTATTACCAAAACGAGCATTTTTGAACTGTCTAGTTTTTGGTGTGATTTTATGCATCCCATGTGTAATTTTAAACGGAGAATTTGATCCGCTGATGTATTTTTAAATGTATCTATACAAATTTGACCATTTGACCTTTTTTGAAACTTTTTGAAATTTTTGGATCTTTTGACATTTTTGAAAAATGCCAATCACCAAATGCTTTTATATGTACGAGAAGTTGGGGCAAAATCACATTTTTCTGAAGCTTAATATCTTTTTAACGAACATAGGTTTTGCAACATCGCACGTCAGTTTTATATAGATAAAGATTAGCTCTTTCAAACGTATATTTCAGATTTCACGATTACGGCGTTATTTTTGCGGAAATGTGACCTCAAAAAGGCGTTTATCAACTGGCTTGAAAATTAGCGTATAAACAAACCTTTCTTAACACTAAGAATCCGAATCCAAAGTCAAATATTCAAAAATGTCAAAAGTCATAAATTTTTAAAAAGTTTAAAAAAGTCAAAAGTTCAAATTTGTATAAATAAATTTAAAAATACATTAGCGGATCGAATTCTCTGTTTAAAATTGCACATGGAATGCATAAAATTACACCAAAAACTGGAAAGTTACAAAGTGCGGTAGTTTTAGTACAGCATTTTTGTGGTATGCCTCTTTATCGATAAAAATAAAACTAAAAAAAGGAATGGGATTTGAACCCTCGTACGTTTTAAATTATTTCTAAATATTTTTTAAATGTTTTTAATATGTTTAGTTAAATTTTAGAAATTATTTCGCAAAACGTTTTTACTACTCATTGTTAAGTGTTCTGCTAGTAAAAATATCCTAAAAACACTTTAGGAACATATAAACCAGACTTTTCAAATTCCTCATGTTAAACAGAATACTTCAGATTTTCCGGGACACACGGTATAACATCGAACAAATAATTAACTTAATGAATAACGCTCATAAAATTAAATAGATTGAGTTGTGTTGAAATAAAAAAACTATCTTGCAGGGGCAATTAAAAGAGAAAAGGATGCATACATGCAATTTGACCTAAATGTTAATAAAAGCAATACTAAACAATTATGGAAAAACTAAAATGCTGGGATCTAAAAAATGGTAAACAGTTGTTTTCAATTAATCTTGATGAGAAAAGGGAGGACAATACAATTCTAAAGGAATGTCGAAAAGAAGTGAAGAAGCAGAGAATAAAATTATGACAAGAAGAAAGAAGAATATATTACGAAAGAGTAGGATATGCCAGAGAAGAAGTAGAAAGAAGAAGAGCAAAAGGCATAAATATAGAAGACGACATAGTGAGAAGGGATAAAGATACAAAAATTCAAGAAAGAAAAACAAAAATAAGAGAAGGAAGATATAACGAAGGATATGGAAAGATTATGACCGAGAGAGTACCGAAATATATAACAGGAAACAAAAGTTTAAAGGCGAAAAGGATGATAGCAAGATTTAGATGTGGGAATAAAGAAAATGTAAACAGGTATTTGCTAGAGGATGGAGAAACAAAGTGCAGAATGTGTGGGGAGGGATGGGAGGACTTGCATCATTTGATGGAAGAGTGTGAACAAATAAGAAGATAAGAAAGAAAAAGAAATGTAATACCTATTAGAAGAAAAAGGGCAAGGAGAGGAATGGATGAGGGAAGTATTAATAAGTAGATAATTTTTATGTGGAAGAAGGACATTTTAAGTTTTGGTGTTGGGTTGTTTTAAAGAAGGAACATTATTATTAGTTTTTAGGGAGTTTGTTATGGATATAGTTTAAGTTAGGATATTAACCAAACCGTTTGTAAAATGCTATATTAGAGAAACTAATAAAAATATCTATCTATCTATCTATCTAATTAATCTTGATGATCTTGTCACGAGTTCCGACTTAAATAATCACTTTGTAAACGTTAATGTTGCACAAACATCTGTAAATAAAGCGTTACTTTACTACTATAAAAATAAAGCTTTAATAAGAATTTAAATTCAATTTTCTAACAGCTCATGACATTTATAGACTCTTTAAAATGGTTAAGTCAAATGCGAGCAGGTACAGGTAACTTAAGTAGACGAATGATACACAATTAATTTTGCCACACTCTGTTGAGGTCTTATTTATTTATTCGTATGGTACATTTTAATATTGTATTGTGATGTAAGTGTTATGTATGGTGCCCCAGAAGAACAGTATAAACCTGTAGGTATAGTGTGGTTAAAAACAGTGTGCAATTGTAGATTGGTTCGTCTTGGCAAAGCATTTGCTTCAAGGTTTAGGAAAACCACTAAAACCTAAACATGCCAATCCTGATCCACCTTAGTATTCATATGTAGTAATATTAATTAAGTATGTAAACATTATAGAAGGTAAATAAAAACATAAAATATAACCGCACATTGCATGTTGACGACATATAATGGAGCGGTCCAAGCGCCAGTCACGACAATGACGAAAACAAATAGTAGGTTTAAAAAATAACAAACAAAATAATGGAAAAACAGATAATCAGGACAGAAAATTCAAAATATTATTTAACTTCAGATGTCCTTCAGATTAGTAAGCCATAACACAGTTTCATCCGTTAAATTATGAATGTTTACAAACCCTGCTTTAAACTTTGTTAATTGACAATCCTCCACAATATGTGCAACGGTCTCTGGTTTGTTTTCACAGTCACAATTTGAATTTGAAATCGCACCCATTTAAACATCATTGAGTTTTGTATTTTGGATGCGATTTACTTTTGTCCAAATTTTTCTTTTTTGATCATAGCCAGGGACTTCTATTGTTGGATCATCAATGAGATCTTTATTGAAAACATCAACTCAAGCCCATCAATTTTTCCTCTCTTCAACTTCAGAAAAAGCCGTAGATTTCGAGATTTAAGTCTTTTACTTGGAGAGTCCCATTTTTGTTATAACTCAGCTTTTTGTCGAGTGATAGAGTAATATTACTAAGAACAGGAAGCCAATCGAGAGGGGTAGATTTACTGGTTCCACTATTATAGTGTTAGTACACATATTTAACTATTCACTGGAAACAGAGCTGTTCCCTATTAAATAGAAAAGTGCAGTAATTATACCTTATCCAAAAGTAGCAAACTCATGTAATATTTCTGACATACGACCAATAAGTATCTTACCAATCTTTTCCAAAATAATTGAAAATATAGTGTTTGAACAACTTCAAGAGATTTGCGTAGAATATTCCTTTTAAAAAACACCTTACTCCGCTACATGGGAACTAAACACCAAACAAAGATAGAACTACTATATCTATTCTGTATTTTTATACAAATTAATTTACTTTAAGTGTCCTCATATTTGTTTAATGAGTTGATGTTGAGATCACAACAACATGATGTTAACATTCGGAATAAAAATTACAGTATACAAAAACATACTACCTCCAAATTTAAACGTTGTTTTGCGTATAATACGCCGTTTTTTTAAATTTAGTTTTTTCAGTTTTGTCTCTATTGACCAAGAAACTAACAATCACTCTATTGCTTGTCAAATCTACTCTGAAATTCTTCAGGAACATTGGTTTGTGCTTTAAACGCTGAAGAGGAAGCACAATAATTAGGATTAATTCACTACAATGTCAATCCCAGATAAATCTTACACATAGATACCATAATAATATACATAATATTAATAAAAACATGGTTGATCACAACTTTCCCAAGTTGACTAATTTTGTATCCTCAAGAATTTTCTTTTGATAGTCTTATTAAATCGAGTACAGTTTTTTTTAAACAAACATTGGAAAAAAATTAAATTACATCATGGCACAATAACATGAGCAAAAAACTCGTTAGTTAATAAAGTATAGCTTTGAACCTATTTTAGGAGCATCGAAAAACCTTTTTTTTTAAATAACCCATTGATCTGCTATTTTTGACAGACCAAATGTTAGAAACCACCTTGGACAACTAAAGTCGAAATGTAACACATCTATATAGATTTAAGTGCTTTATGTTCACTAGTTTAGAAGTAAATAACCTATTGTTCTGCTATCTTTAGCAGACCAAATGTTAAACACAGCCGGGAAAATTAAAATCAGGATATCTAGGATATGTTTAGATTTAAGTGCTTCATGTTCACTATTTTAGAAGCATCGAAAAACCTTTTTTTCAAATAACCCATTGATCTGCTATCTTTGGCAGACCAAGTGTTAGTAACCACCTTGGACAATTAAAATCAAACTTTAGGTAACACATCTATAGATTTAAGTGCTATTTCAGTTTTTAAGTTTATGTTCACTACTTTAGAAGCATTCAAAAATCTTTTTTTTTTGAAATAACTCATTGATCTGCTATCTTTGACAGACAAAATGTTAGAAACCACATTGGACAACTAAAATCGAAATTTAACACATCTATAGATTTAAGTGCTATTTAAGTGCTTTATGTTCACTAATACTTTAGAAGCACTCAACAAACTTTTTTTGTAAATAGCCCATTGTTCTGCTATCTTTAGCAGACCAAATTCTATATAAAACATTGATCTGCTATATTTGGCAGACCAAGTGTTTGTAACCACCTTGGACAATTAAAATTGAACATTAACACATCTATAGATTTAAGTTTAAGTTTATGTTTACATCTTTAGAAGCATTCAAAAAACCTTTTTTTTTCTAAATAACCCATTGATCTGCTATCTTTGGCAGACCAAATGTTAGAAACCACCTTGGACAACTAAAATCGAAATTTAACACATCTGTGTTTAACATTTGGTCTGCTAAAGATAGCAGATCAATGGGTTACTTAGAAAAAAAAAGTTTTTGAATGCTTCTAAAGTAGTCAATATAAAGCACTTAAATAGCACTTAAATCTATAGATGCGTTAAATTTCGATTTTAACATTTGGTCTGCCAAAGATAGCAGATCAATGGGTTATTTAAAAAAAAGGTTTTCGATGCTTCTAAAATAGTGAACATGAAGCACTTAAATCTAAACATATCCTAGATATCCTGATTTTAATTTTCCCGACTGTGTTTAACATTTGGTCTGTTAAAGATAGCAGAACAATAGGTTAATCTTGAGGTCGCTAAAAGTTTCGCGGCCATGTTATACACACTATTTTTCGTGCAATCGGCATAATTATGAAACTAAGTAATTGCAAATATAATTATTATTTGTTCCTCACTTGTAAACAGGAGCTTATCAACTCACTATAGTTACCTTGAAAATGCCTCTTAACTAGCTACTAACTGGTAAAATATAACTGGCTAGCCTGTAAAATTTTACACGCGTCCTCATATTTTACCTTATTATAGGTAATTTGAAATGACAGACAAACTCTCTAACGTGATTTATTTGTTATTAATATTTGAAAATTGGGTTTTATTACTATCGTATACATTAAATATCATGGTGCAGTGGCGATTTCCAGTAATATTGAAGTTTCCAGGAGATGTTATGTTACTTGTACTTGCGCATATATTTTCTATAGAAGTGGATGGCGGGGATTCTTCAAGTGGAAACATTTTTTTTGCCATTTTAATCTTATTATTAATCGAATCATCTACGTAGCTTTCTGCAATTTGTGTTGATTTCCATCCCCCTGCACGCTTCAGAGACATAGAATCACCACCTGCATCAACCACCATCGTTGCTCCAGTTCGTCGAAATGAATGCCCTGTATAAAGTGCCGGTTCTTCTAATTCCAAATATTCAGCAATTTTCTTGGGTATTACGCCTACAGTATGTTGACCTGCATTTAGGGCGACACATTTTCCACTGCGGTACGTCAAGAACAACAGCAGATCTTTACTTCTTGGAGGTCGTAGGGCCGCATATTTCCGATAAAGAGCACAAGGTTTAAAGCTACACCATCGTCCGTTATTGTAAACCTCCTTGTCGTTAATTTTTTTCTCTCGTAAGGTGACAACAATATATTTCTCCAAATCCTCCACGTCATTTACAGTGAGGGATAGAAGCTCATCCACCGACAACATCCAAATATACCAAAAATGGTAATGACTTTGGCAAGTAACCACTTCTCGTCAGGAGCTTCAATGATAAATTTTTTCACTTGCTCTTTCGTCAGAACCTTGGCTTTCTTGGGGACGTAGCGTTCATTTCGTCTTTTCAAAATCGCAACCACTTTATGAAATCTAGAAAATGACATATGTAACTAAAAACCTGACTAATAAATATAAGGAAACAAACCTGCAAACATCAATGTTTTCTCTAACTGCCAAACAACTCTTAACCATTGACCACTTCGACCATAAAGAATTCGGGCTGAATTTGGCAGACAATTTATTGATATAGGTACGCTAGTATAACGTCTTCCGTAACACCAGTCACGTTGTTTTCCTTTTGACACTTTTTGAACTCCGCGTACTCGTATTCATACCTTGATGAAGATTTTTCGGGCAGTAATCTTGCAAACTACACTTGCTACTTCATCAATGATAGCTTGCGGGACACTCATTTCAGTAAATCTCACCAACAAAACGTTCCGGAAACGTGAAATTGAAATGAAATAATTAATTAACAAAATAAGTGCCGTGCGTTTCCAAAGCAATACGTCTAAAGCTCACATGATTTTTTCTCCGATTTTCGAAATTTTTAGAATTTTTAATGGTTTATTATTTATTTATAATATCTTTTACACGTGAGGAACAAATAAAACATTCAACAATACACGCAAGGTAACGGGTTTTACTGGCTCCAGAAGGTGACAGACTCGTCTTCGACCGTTTTACCTTGCTAGTAATGTTAAATACTACTGCTGTATACAAGCATCAGTAATTTAATTTAATTAATTAATTAATTAATTAATACGTTACCTTTCCTATTTAATACCTGAAAAATCTAAAAGGCAGTACGAAAAATGTTATAGTGAATTTCAAAATCGTTTATATTTTACAAATTTGAATTTAAAAATGACGTTTGGTTTTGGCGGCCGTTGTTATAGGTAACGGCGGACTGTGTGGAGAAGGCGAAGTACTCACTTCGCGTGCGATTACACGAAATAGTTATTTGGATCACTAGTCCAGAAAATGATATTTTGCGAGTGTGAGTGATATTGCCTAGCCGAGGCGCCCAGCCGAGGCAAAGCAACACGAGCACTCGCAAGACATTTTCTGGACGTGTAATCCACAAAATTTTTTAGGCCGACAAACTTCAAAATATTTACAAAATTATTCTTAATTTAGTTCAACCATTTATTGCTGGGGATTTATTTTTTTTTTTGGTTGGTACCCACTTGTCATTGTATAACTACTTAATTTTCAAATTCTAAGCCGGGAATTTGATGTTCCCGGCCGATTTTGAATCCTACAAAACTGTCAATAATGGCCGGAGGTACGAAATAGTTATTTGTGTCACTAGGCCAGAAAGTGCGTTTTTGCGAGTGTGAGCACAATGTTGTGGGCCGAGGCCCCCTAAGTGCGAATACTCGCAAAACAGTTTCTGGACGTGTGACACAAAATTTTTAGGTCGACAAATTTTAAATGTTTAAAATAGGTGAATCTTTTGTATAAAAAATATGGACACTAAAGAATTTTTTTTTGTTGGTATCAGTCGAATTTGTTTTCTAATATTTAAATTCAAAAATGTAGTAGTTATTGTTGGCTTTTTATTCTTATAAATAAAAAAATGAAAGATAATACATGAGTACACTTAAAGATGTGGCGCGCAATATGGTTCGTAACTTTATAACGAATCGATTTTGTTGACATTTTCAAAACTTATAAGTGAAGTACCTACCTAATAAATTATCTCCTAATAATAATTCTACTGTGTCTTACACAAATAAATGGCTAAAACTAAATTATAACTAACATAACCTAGTCTAAATTCGTAGAAGCCGATTGAAATATAAAGAACCTGTCACGTGACCTGCGCCGTGAACGAAAATGAAACGGACGAGTCTACTTTTCACATTAAGGGCAACGACGAAGTGTATTTCGTAATTTCGTTTGTAGTGTTATTCAAATTATACCCTAGTTTAATAAATACATTTATAGTAAGGTATATTTTTATGATTTGCGTTGAAGAAGTGTTTCAAAATTTGATTTCGTTTAACACTTCCTCGATCCAACCCTACTTTACGTTTAAACAATTTTTTACGGCGCTACTGAATTGAAGGTCAAATGAACCGTTCGCGCAGATTGATTCACGTGACAGGTTCTTTACATTTCAATCGTCCTCTACCTACTACCCACTAACAGTTCAGTGGTACTACTCTAAACGTAACCTAGGAGTGTAACTTAAGTATCCTACACTAACTGAACCTGCAATATAAATAACTTTGAGCACAAATTCAGAAGTTGTATAACCATGGACTTCCTACATTGCAAAAGTATAATGGCTTTTAGCATCGTTAACATTTGTGCACATAAGAAGCCGATCTGATTAAACCGACATGGGGGCTTGAGAAGCACTGTAGTTAGTTAGTAAGTCCAGCTCTCCCTTACACCGACTTCATTCCATTCATTGATGTTCAAAATTTTCAGTGCTTTTCACAATTACCTAATCATCAAATTCAAGGTAGTTATTCTTGCAGTGGGACTCTACAAATCAAATTAAACGATGGGAATTTACCCAATATTAACGTATACAAATGTACTTACTACTACATTGCTACTAGGTCAAATTGACATTCGAGACTTATGATTCATCTATAGCCCAAAATGGAATAAAAATTAGGCAAAATAGAATCGTGATCGATCAGATGCATTGAAATTATCACTCAGTAACTAAAATCACAACAAAATAGTGTCGTAAAATCGACTGCACTGACAATTCTCCAATTGATTAAAGATTGCTTGCAGCTGCATCCGTGTCCCACAAGAAAACGAATTCTATCAGACGTTTTCAGATTTTGATTTGCAGGTCGGGTTTAGATTTGATAAGTCACAGATTAGGATTGACTGTTCGAAATAGAACTTATATGCGTCTAAAACTCAGGTAATAACCATGTTTTAAATAAAAACGGTATTTAATTATAACCTACAATATTAAAAGTGCATAAATATACGAATACAATTTTTATGTTACATTCTGCAAAATTTCCAACATACTCGGGCTTTACAATTTGTGATTAAGTGCAACCCTTGAATTCTTGTTTTTTAGTTAAATTTTAATCCAAAATTGAACAAATTCAGTTTAAATAACGTCCATAAAGTTAGCCTCGAATATTTCTTAGCACCGAATGATGACGTCATCCGTGACGCAGGCGATGTAGTATGCGTTTGCTGAGATACAATAATTTACGTTTACAGAGTAGTTCAAGCTACTTATTGCATAATTCTATTAATAACTTGAATTATTTAAGTTGAATCATATTCAAACTAAATTTGCAAGTATTTAACGGATTACAATATAAATACACTAATACGAGACGTAACTAAACAATACACTATCAGTACGCGTATATTGAAATATATCATACGAATTGCTTCAAATTGTTTTATTTCCACAATGTAATAAATATAACAATAAATGTTTACTGATCTAAACAAATTGTTCATCAAAATAAGGAAATAAGCTAGAGTGCGATAAATAAATATGCCGGTGTGCTCCATAAAATCGTATTAATTATGGATGACCTATCTGACAAAACTCGGAAATTTATTACTTTATAACTAGTATTTTTCTTACTACATTTTCACCAAATTACAACAAATTTTTAATGATAAATAAAAAAGTTACAAGAGATATTAATTGACGCGCGCTCTACACAAAAGGGTTAAAATTACAGAAGGGCTGTCTGACAAAACTCCGAAATTTATTTTTCTTAATTACTATTTTTAGTACTATATTTTCACCAAATTACAACAATTTTTAATGATAAATAAAAAGTTACAAGAGATATTAATTGACGCGCGCTCTACACAAAATTAAAAAAAAAAAAAGGTTTTTTTAAAAAAACTCCAAAATTTTTTTTTCTTAATTATTATTTTAGTACTATATTTTCACCAATTACAACAATTTTTAAGAACCCCCCCCCCCCCCCCCCAATAAATAATAAAAAATTACAAAAAATTATAATAGGCGCGCTCTACACAAAGGGTTAAAATTACAGAAGGGCTGTCTGACAAAACTCCGAAATTTATTTTTTCTTAATTATTATTTTTGTACTATATTTTCACCAAATTACAACAATTTTTAATGATAAATAAAAAGTTACAAGAGATATTAATTGACGCGCGCTCTACACAAAAGGGTTAAAATTACAGAAGGGCTGTCTGACAAAACTCCGAAATTTATTTTTCTTAATTATTATTTTTAGTACTATATTTTCACCAAATTACAACAATTTTTAATGATAAATAAAAAGTTACAAGAGATATTAATTGACGCGCGCTCTACACAAAAGGGTTAAAATTACAGAAGGGCTGTCTGACAAAACTCCGAAATTTATTTTTTCTTAATTATTATTTTTTGTACTATATTTTCACCAAATTACAACAATTTTTAATGATAAATAAAAAAGTTACAAGAGATATTGCCGCCATATCAACAAGGTTCGAAGATTCAGCATAATAAAATTAAAAGTTATAATAAATTTATGCTGAGATTAAGATACCGTAAGATACAAGAAAATCTCTTATGCCTAATGAAATAATTTGCTTTTAGCTAATGTTACAGTTATCGATCTGTATAGATGTATCCAGGATTATGGTGGAGACTTTTTTGAAACGTAAGTATGAAAGATTATTACAACTTACAAAAAGTTTATCATTGTATTACAGAGACGGAATACATCTAAACATGCGAGGCATGCTGTTATTAAAGGACCTCCTCCAATAATCCTGGATACTACAATTTCAGCAAAATTATTATGCTGGAGCTTCGGCGCCCAACTTAAAAGTTGAAATACGTAGGCATCGTTTCAGTTAGTTTTGTTTGTTGATGTTTTATATCGTTTTTATACAGCGTACGGCAGATAAACGGTCTATTACATATATATCTCGAGAACTAAAGGTATCTGAATTATGAAAATTGGCATGAAGGGGTTTTGAATATTGAGCTATTTAATGAAAATATTGCCGTCACCATTCTACTTTTGGTTATACCGGAAGTTGCACATAACTTTGTAATTTTTAATGAAAGACCCTGTATGTATATTTTTTAATTTTAGAAATATTTACGTTACGGGTTGATTAGATTTGTCTAAGTAGATGATGTTGCAATATACAGGCACTATATATTTATATGGCACGGTATCGAATATTCAATTTTTTAAATTTTTGTATCTTATTATTTTGGTTTCAAACTATGAATTGAATGTATTTAGTTATAGGGATTTAAAATGTTGTAAATACATTATAAGGGGACAAGGTTTAGATGGTAGAGCAGTGGGTAGTTTACTACTTCACTGAATCTCGCCTTGCGATTTCGCTAAGGAATTATTATTATATTGTTTAATTTGAATTTCTTTGTTACATGTGGTGCTTACTGAAATAAAGTTATTATTATTATTATTATTATTATTACGTGCAGGATCCGTATGTTGGTCAGGGCCTGTGGAATACAGACAAGTACTATAGCTGCTAATGGTTTTCGCATCACGGGTATTTGCCCTTTTAACATGAATGTTTTTCTGAAGCTTTCGGAGTTTTGTCAGACAGCCCTTCTGTAATTTTAACCCTTTTGTGTAGAGCGCGCGTCAATTAATATCTCTTGTAACTTTTTTATTTATCATTAAAAATTGTTGTAATTTGGTGAAAATATAGTACAAAAATAATAATTAAGAAAAATAAATTTCGGAGTTTTGTCAGACAGCCCTTCTGTAATTTTAACCCTTTTGTGTAGAGCGCGCGTCAATTAATATCTCTTGTAACTTTTTATTTATCATTAAAAATTGTTGTAATTTGGTGAAAATATAGTACTAAAAATAATAATTAAGAAAAATAAATTTCGGAGTTTTGTCAGACAGCCCTTCTGTAATTTTAACCCTTTTGTGTAGAGCGCGCGTCAATTAATATCTCTTGTAACTTTTTTATTTATCATTAAAAATTTGTTGTAATTTGGTGAAAATGTAGTAAGAAAAATACTAGTTATAAAGTAATAAATTTCCGAGTTTTGTCAGATAGGTCATCCATAATTAATACGATTTTATGGAGCACACCGGTATATTTATTTATCGCACTCTAGCTTATTTCCTTATTTTGATGAACAATTTGTTTAGATCAGTAAACATTTATTGTTATATTTATTACATTGTGGAAATAAAACAATTTGAAGCAATTCGTATGATATATTTCAATATACGCGTACTGATAGTGTATTGTTTAGTTACGTCTCGTATTAGTGTATTTATATTGTAATCCGTTAAATACTTGCAAATTTAGTTTGAATATGATTCAACTTAAATAATTCAAGTTATTAATAGAATTATGCAATAAGTAGCTTGAACTACTCTGTAAACGTAAATTATTGTATCTCAGCAAACGCATACTACATCGCCTGCGTCACGGATGACGTCATCATTCGGTGCTAAGAAATATTCGAGGCTAACTTTATGGACGTGTTTAAATATTGGTCAAATGTTACATCAGAGAAAATTTGTGTGGTTATATTCCCTAGAAGGTTATATTCTCAACATTTGTCATATGTCATACGCGACGCAATCGACCTGCCCTCTCGTGTTACCAAACATTAGTAAATTGTTACCGGCCAAGGCCGGTAATCAATGATTTTACGGCCGATTTTGACGATTGTAAAGTTAGTGTTTCTGGACGGGGGCCTGAAAAAGTTTTTTGAGTGCTTCTAAGATAGTGAACATAAAGCACTTAAATAGCACTTAATTTTTTGACCAATTTAGGCATTTTATCAAACTCTAAAACTATTTTTAGATACTTGGTCTGCTAACTTTTTTTTAAGGTACCAGATCATTGAATATCGTAATTGAGGTACTTAATTAGCAATTAATGTGCACTTAATTTTTAATGTACAAAATTATTGATCTGCCTCAACTCGTCTGCTAACCTTAAGGACGTTGAAAGCACAGATTAAACAACGCATCTTTAATCTGTGGCGAAAGTGTGAATCATCCTGTAGAACAATTTATTGTCTGTAATCAAATGAATGCCATAAATCCATACCACCCATACCATAGAATACGATTCTGATACGATCATACCCGATCTTAAATTTCGATATGAAATGAGTTTGGAAGTGTAATAGCATTTCATTTTTCTGTGAATATTATTATTTTTACACAATCACAAATACCCTCAACATATATAAGTGGAAATGGGAAAGTAGGTATCCTTTTTGTAATAAACGTTAATTAATTTATTTTATAATTATTATAAAACCGTAAGTATCGCTTGGAATTTTTGTGGTTATGTTTCTTAATATTTGTATAGACATAAAGAATGGAGAAAACTGGCTAAAAAGCTAGAAGGAAACGCATAAGACAAAAAATAGCGCGTGAATTGCATGATGAAAAAGAAAAAGGTAATGTGATTATAATTTGTTTGAAAATATTTTGTAGCACAATTTCTTTAAAGAATGTTGTAGAAGGGAACTATCTCCAACATATCGTAAATGGCTAGATGAACAAAATCAATTAGAGCAATTTGAAAAAGAGGAGCAAGCAAGAATTGCAGTTGAGAAGGAAGCCGAATGGTTGGAAGTGGAAAAAAAAGCTCAAGAACATTGGTTAGTGTTACAAGAAAAGCTTACTTTGGCTCGTGAAGAAAGAGCTAAGCAAGTTGCAAGGATTAAAGAAGAATGGGAACGGGAACAAAAGAAGCTGAAAGACTTAAAGGAGAAAAAGGAACGGCAGATAGAAGAGAAGCTGAAACAGCAGGAAAATTTGCAAGAACGTATTAATAATTTTGTTGAGCATGGTGGTGATGTACCCGCAGATTTAATTGCCAATTTCGAAACAAATCCTACAAAACAAATTTGTCCGTTTTTTCAAAAAACTGGTGCTTGTCGCTTTAAAGATACTTGTTCGAGGAATCATGTTCGACCAGGAATAAGCAGAATTCTAGTAATTCCTGGGTTTTATTCTCATTATAGTCTACAGGAAACTGAAAGTGAACATGGAACTGATTCAGGTTTAGAGTTTGAGAGTCAAGAAACTTATGAGCATTTTAAAGAATTTTTCTATGATGTCTTGCCAGAAATGGAGAAGTGTGGGTATATAAGGCAGTTTAAAGTTTGTTGTAATCATGAAGTTCATTTACGTGGTAATGTTTATGTTGAGTATAGTAATTTAAGAGAAGCTGTTAAAAGTTACCAAAACTTTCATTCTCGATGGTATGGTGGAAAGCAAATGCATGTAGAATTTTGTAATATTCAATCATGGAAGTCTGCAATCTGTGGTAATTATTTTAAAAAAATGTTTAATAAGAAAATTCCACTCACATTTTCTGAATCAATCAAATTCATTAATTTTGTCATAGGACCAATCACATTGGAATTTATCAGAATTTTTGTGTTAATATTTCCAAAACTTTGTGGAATTTTCATGCCGAATACAACTCAATGGTATGAAATTGCAGGACATTTTTTTCATCGAAACAAACACTCTTATTTGAGATCGAAAATTTCCAGCAATTTCATACCAACGTTGTATTACCTACTTATGAAAATTTAGTAGTTGGTATCAACGCCATTGAGTTTAGAAAAAATATTCATTATTTAACCGTTCCTGCAGCAGTTTAATATTGTTTTGCTAAATTTGAACTTTCATGGATTCAGTTTTTTATGTTCTTTCCAATGAATTGTACTTTTTTTTCCTTTTTAATGTAAATGATATGTTTTAGGATTGTTTGCACGTCAAAAATGTCCAAAGGGAAGTTCTTGCAACTTTTTACATGTTTTTCCAAATCCTAACAATAAGTTTATGTCTGCTGACAAAGATTTGCACCGAACACCACCTGAGAATCTTGAAGAGTGGTACGTTTACAAACACATTGTTAATCAACATTTCAAGTCCTTAATTACAGTATGGATACTGATACAAGGCATTGGAGGTGGTCCGAGTCGCCTGAACATATTCCTTATTTGCATTCAGAGGAGCGTAAACATTCAAGCAGTAGAAAAAATAGGGAACATAGGAAAAAGCCTCGTCGAAGATCAAAATCCAGAGATCGTTACAAAGCTAAAGAAAAATACTGTAAAAACCATAAGAAACGTAAACACATCAATCCACATAAATAAAGTAAAACAAATTTATCACCAAACCTTGACTACCTGATTAATTAATAGAGTTAATTTATTTAAAGTAAGATAGATTAATTTATCATGAGAAGAAGTATTGTATATAAGAGCGATTTTATTTTGATTTAATACTAAGTATCTCTTCAGAATTTTTCTTCAGTAATGTAACTGCAGAACAAGAATTCAGTTGTAGCGCTAAATTTTGTTTTCAAAGTTTGTGCTCAAGTTAAGTTTTATACATTGTTTGAATTTAAAAAATATGACGTATTTTGGCTAACACTTGTTTATTTTTCCCTTGTGTAATATTGGAAATGCTTCATATCCTATCCAGAACAGATATTATTGATAAAAACAAGAAATAATAACGGACTAAGATGAGCGCCTTGAGGAACGCCAGAGTGAAGAGATATAAGGTTAGAGATATAACTCGTGTATTATTATCTGTGACTATGGAATATTATGGGACTGACATCGTCGTTGCATGTGACAGTAGCGTGCTGTTGTACCCATCTTGAAATGTATTAATAAATAAAGTAATGCAAAAATTTTTGCAATCTGTTACAATTTCAATACAGTCATTGCCAAAATAGCCCTGGCATACTTTTTATAAAAATTTATGTTCTATAGAATAAGGGAATATTACGTTTCGAAGTATGATAACCCTTAACCGAACGTACACGCACGCTCAAGATTAACTAAGTTATGAAGTACGAAAGTTTAGAAATACATAAATTCTAAATAAATTAAAATACAAGAAATACACATAAAATCTAATTTCTAAACTTTTATTTCTTGGAGTAACGCACAGCGGTTTCAATAAATCAAAAATATAAGAAATTTAATAAATGAACCTTGTATACGTCAACAAACTGAAGTTAAGGCAACAACAAAACAAATGAATCAAATGTGGTTCTTATGGCCGGTTACACCAACACAGGCCGATTTTATGCAAGGCTTTTAGAAGCGCGCGACAGATGCTAGTTCTATTGAGGCAAATGGGAGCATTTATGCACCAACGCGCCTAAATTTGTGTCACCAGAGGGACGCGGGTCAAATGCGCGTCTCCTATACACGCATAATCAAATTGACTGAAATGCCATAACGTATAGTAAAAACGTTTACAGACCCGGTACGCGTTGATTTTTTACGTTCTGGGACTCGCGACATAAAGCGCCTTGTATAAATCCTTATAAACTGATTCAATTGTTAAAACCATAGCAACTATTGTATTTAAGCATAGGTTTAGGTTGTGCTGTTGGTGCAATAAGCCATTAGGCTACATTTCCCTCTGTCATTTAAATATACAAGCGTACGCCTTTCTGACAACATTCTCTGATAGTAGGTATATGACTCGTATCGAAGAGATTTCCGTACTCGCGAAATCGTAGACCTCGCCAACGGCCTATAAACTTTTGCTCTTTCTCTATTCCCATCTTTGTTATAGATATAGAAAATTCTTTTCTCCACGACCACTAGCGAATGTATAGTAATTCGGAAATCATTTTCAATAATAGAAAGTAAAAAATTCTCGCTTTTGAGATAAAATATTATTATTTTAAAACATTTGCTTCTTATGGGTTTTGCATGCACTTTCATTCCATAATAATGTGACAGAGAATGAATATAATATAATTAAAAAGTACACTATTATAATTAAAAAAATAGGAATAAGTAGGCGTTTCTGTTCACGGCGTTCTATTAGATGAAAACGTCAAATTCCGATTGGAAGGGGACGAGTGTGTGAAAAATGATTCAGTTATAGTTACCACTGATATTTCACACACTTTTCAATGTGCACAAAATGAGTACCTATTCAATACACTAGAACATTTTTAATGAAAGGCGAATTTGGGTCCTCTATAATAAAACACATCGTAAGAAACACAAAATAGTTATTTATGATGCAAGTGTGTGAAGTAAGGCTTTTATGAACAAGTTAGGAGGGGTGCATAAAAGCTTTTCACACACGTGTCTCATACAGTTGAGTGAGTTTTAACTATCTTAGACAAGCAATAGAGTAGTGTGGGTAGCTATAGCAGTAAAGAACGTAGTAGTTTTGCGCCAACACCATTTCCATAATAAATGTATTGCGTAGCGATGTTTTTTAATTTAAAACTGTGAAGATACCACACTCATAAATGCCATTTGCAAACATGATCGCATTTGATAATTCCTTAAATTGTATAAATATTCTATAATTCTGGAGAAAACTTACACGATTGCTTCTAAAAAAAAATTTGAAAGTATGACAAACGCTAACTTCAGTTTACTGCAGTTATTCGTTTTTGTGATTTCATTCATAAATACCTTCTCTTGCAAATTTAATTATGTGGTGAAAACATACTGCAAGTGTAATTTTACTATAATTGATATTGATGAACTATTTATGTATTTGTAATCGGGGATTCAACTTATACTGTATTGTCATTTTTTCTAAATTTCAAATTCACTCACGTGATTTGTGACATTGAAATGTATGGAAGTATTACTCGCGCCAAACCACTTCTCTATTTGATGACGTCACGTGAAGTGACAAAAGGACGAACGTAAAGTAAAACCTACGATTTTTATAGATTTTGGTGTGCAAAGGTCATGTGATACGGCTGATATTATGGTAGCTACGCTCGTGAGGCATTAGAGTGAGAGTGAAAAAAGGCTTTCCTCATGTGTTAGACACAACATTTTTTCCACGACATTCCCCAAAAACATCCTATTTATTATAAACGTAACTTAGTGTTACAGAATTTCGTCACATTTTTGTACCTAAAAGCAAAAGTTGATAATGTGGGTCCCAATAGTCTCGCTACAGTATTCTGTGGTATCGGTGCGGTCTCAATCTGTCATAGCGCAGCCGTGTAATTCTAACCAATAAATGTAGGGTAGCAATTTCTAAGAGTCGAAATATAAGATATTAAATTAAACCAACCTGATTGAATACTAAATTAAATTGTTTAACTAAGTACTAGGCGCATACAGTTCCAATGACACAATCTCACATTTTTTTAAAGAGGCATTTTTGTAACATATTATTTTCCTCGCTAGTGAGGAAAAACCATATTTCCTCACTATTTGTAGAGAAGAAACGTTCATTTTCTAAGTATGTCGTGGAAAAATGTAATTATTACATCTTTTGGAACCTATCCTTACTCCGCCCCTGCCTTATTTTAAGTTTAAGAAAAAATGACTGCTGTTATACAACCTCCTTTACAAATTTGTGATCTGCATTGCATACCCTTACTGATATATTTGAATTTATCGGTAAATCCAAACAATTACAGTTCTCGTCCAAAATAATATAAACAACGGGTAAATAGCGTTTGCATTAATCATTCGTTGATTGCAAACGATCTATACGATCGTTTTTAAATAGTTTAGTTTAGGTTAGAACCTTGCCTGATAAATTTACTCCAATTTGAACATACACGTGCATTTATAGCATGTAATTGCCGGAAGATAAACGGAATTAAGTAACGTTAGCACTGAGATGGTTGTTAAAGTTACTGGAGACAAAGATTGGAGACCTTTTATTTATGGTGGCTTAGCTTCTTGTGTGGCAGAGTTCGGTATGCACTTAATCTATTATATAACTTTGATAATCAATTGAGAAGTTAAACTTAGGTTACTATTAGATATGGGATTCATAAAAGTTTCTCTGCTTAGGAACATTTCCAATAGATACTACAAAAACCAGATTGCAGGTGCAAGGTCAAAAATCAGATGTCAATCATGCCGAGTTAAAATATAAAGGAATGGTAGATTGTTTTATGAAGATCTGGAAGCAGGAAGGTTTTGCAGCATTATACGCAGGGTAAATAATCTTCTAATTATGTTTCATTAAGTTAATAGTTGCATAGCATTTGGCCGGCAGTGTTACGACAAGCTACCTATGGTACTATTAAGTTTGGCACATATTATTCTTTAAAAAGGATTGCTATAAGACAGTATGGAAATGAGACCTTCACTATTAATGTCGGTTGTGCGATAACTGCAGGTGCTCTTTCTAGTGCAATTGCTAATCCTACTGATGTTATCAAAGTTCGAATGCAAGTACGAGGTTCTCATGGCAATGTTAGTTTAGTGGGATGTTTCAAGGATGTTTATATGCATGAAGGAATCTCAGGATTGTGGAAGGTATTTATTACAGCTCTACTTATTCATCATTTATTATTCTATGTTATCATGCATTATACTTTGAATTGACTGTCTGAAGTTTATCCAATAGGTCACATAAAAGATTGTGACCTCTGAACCTCTTTCAAAGTGCATGAATAGGAGTTAATATATTAAAAAATTATGATATATAATAATAAGTTTTTACATACTTACTAATTCAATATTGAAGCTGTTTTTTTAAGAGAATTTTTTTAATTTCAAGTTGTAATTAATTAACTATAAAAGTTGTTGCTAATTTAAAAGTATACAAATAATTTTACCCATAGGGTGTAAATCCTACCGCTCAAAGAGCAGCAGTGATCGCCGCAGTTGAGCTTCCAGTTTATGACTTTTGTAAGAGTCATTTAATGAATACATTTGGAGATCACATAGCTAATCATTTTATGTATGTACACACTACCAAAGTGGTACTTTATTAAAGTCTTACTTTTAGCTCAAGTTTTATCGCTAGTTTAGGAAGTGCTGTGGCTTCTACTCCTATTGACGTAGTTAGGGTAAGTCTTTAACATTTATTATGTTGAGTAAAACAAATACATGTTGTAGACAAGATTAATGAACCAACGAAAATTAAAACATGGAGCAAGTTCTACATACATATACCGAGGCACAATTGACTGTTTCATCCGAACATTTAAAAACGAAGGCTTTTGGGCATTTTATAAAGGTTTTATTCCAGCTTGGTTTCGTATGGGACCCTGGAATATAATATTCTTTATAACATATGAACAATTAAAAAAATTATACTGAATGGAAATGCAATTTTAAGGGCATTTATGTGAGAAAAGTGTGATAACATTTAGGTAACAATTTAATTTATGATGTAGATACTGCACAAATAACTATTTTGCACAAAGACTAGAAACATTGTTATTCTTAAAATATATTTATGACAAACATAAGTTATTCAATTTCCTCTATATGTAACTTTGAAGTTTGATGAAAATACTGTGGAGAAAAGGCTTTTCCTCTGTGATTAAATGTATAAAAAGATGGTATGTTTTTATATGTTTCCCAGGTCTTGTTTTCTAATTCTGCTGACGCTTTAATTTCTTTGAAGTCTCCCGCTATGTATAATACCCCATACATTATTATGAATAAACTAGCAACTCCTTGTATTAGGATCTGTAAATATTATTGACTAAAGAACTTTATTAATTGTTTACTTTGCTTACATCAATGGGCAAACTGGTAAACTCCAATTCATTCAAGCGTAAATAAGATCGATCTGAAATGGTTGTAATTACAATTTGTTTAACGAATTTAGGTTGCTTACGTTGTGCTGCAGAATATGCTGCATGAAATAAAGATAGAAACCCTGCAGTTAGGACTAATCTGTGAAAAACGGTAGCTGACATCTTCTAACCTCCAAATGACTATGTGTAAGAACGGTAGAAAACTAAATTACCGACTTTTGTCTTTATTTTGTATAGGGTATTGCAATAAAAGCATACAGGAGTATATAGCATAATAATAATTTATTTACAAAGAATTTGCGGCAAAAATGTTAAAGATGTTACGACAGTGTCTTTTGCAGTAACCATGAACCTTCTACGGAACACTTTTTATTTAAGATACACTCAAAACACTATTTGATTTTTTAAAAATATACTGCATAGGAAAAAATTGTAATAAAGAAATCAACTTATTAAAGCTGTTAATTTTGTTATGGTTACTGTGTTTTGGTAGTTATTTTCTGGGCTTTGTGTACTTACTTTCAAAATAGCTCCTTATCTAGAGTTAGACAGAATATAAGGCTGTTCTAAATTCAGTGTACATCATTGGTAACTTTTTTATTCGTGGACATACAAAGTCAGCTAAATTAGCAAACTAGTAGTTTTTTTTCCGCTGGTAACGATGATGAAATCAAAAAACAATTGAATGTAGCGTTTAAGAGAAAATGAGGAAAATGTTTTTTTTAATGGAACACACTCTGTACATTTTTACTATAACAATCGCAAATCACCCACAGAACAAAAAAGGTCATATGCAATATTAGCCTAAAATTAAAAATAAGCGAATTGTCAGCATATTTTTCTTTTAGACTAGTTAGCCCTGAATGACTGCGAAATAAGATTCAATTTTACTTTTTCATATTATTTATGCAACAACAAAATAATACAACACTACATTAAATGTGCAAACACATCACCATTTTGTTCAATGCATTTTCGAGCATTTTTTATAACATTGTAGCTTTCAGAACTGTTCTGCCATCTATGGATCTTATAATGTCTCTAATACTATTTTGAAGTTCAGCCAGGTTCGCATATCTTCTTTTGTAGACTTCGTCCTTGACATAACCCCAAAAGTAAAATTCTAATGAAGTTATGTCAGGAGATCTTGGGGGCCAACTTATCGGACCATTTGTTGCCATCCATCTATTTTGGAAATGCCTTTCTAATAACACTTCGACTTCGTGAACTGATGGGGAGGAGCTTCATCTTGCTGGAAATACATTCGGATACGCACCTCTAAATTGACATCATCTAAATATGTTTCTAGTAATTCTAACAACATATCAACGTATCTCCTCCCTGGTTAACTGCCCCCATAGAAAATTGGTCCAATTATTTGGCTGCCTATTAGACCGCACCACACATTGATACTAAATTGTATTTGAGGATTTCTGGGATGAACAATAAATGAATTTTTCTTATACCAATAGTGCATGTTTTTGGGATTCCTCTGTTTTAAAAATTAGCTTCATCGCTCCACAAAATGCATCTTAAAAAGTTCAAATTTTGCCTACACGTATTTACAATCCATTGGCAAAAGACTAGTCTTCTTTCGGTATCATCAAGTAATAATGTTATAATTTTATACCACTGTCTTTTGCCAAATCTCTGGTTGAATTATTTTTGTACGCTTCGAAATATGCCAACACATTTACTTCTACTTCTTCATTTATAATAAATTGTTTTTGAGTTCTAGTTTTCACAAAAATTCTTTCATTACTTCTAAATTTTCTGTACAATTTTAGAAAATATCTTCTGTCTGGTTGATTACGTTCAGGATACAGTTGTTTTGACATTTGTTTTTAAAATAGTAACCATGGTAAAATCAGTCATACTCGATTAAAATTTGAATTCTAAATTCCTGTTAACATTTGTTACAAACGATCATGCGTGTCGACACCATGTACTTATTTTCTAACCTGAAAAATTTCACATTACAAACAAAATTAGGACTTCAATTTCAATATTTTTATATTATATTGTCAAGGTAAGTAGATACAGATACTATTATGTATCTTTATTTCTACTTTTACTATCAAACGTTATATAAAAATATGTATCTCACTTTTGAATTTAGCTGCTACTTTTTCGTGTTCACTGACAGTTCATGAACTGATTGCACTAAGTTTTCCTGTACTGCAATAACGAACACAATCAGTGCCACCAATTCTGCAATAAAAAACCGGTTTAATGTACACTTTTTGAACAAATAAGTAGTGTAGCCAGTTCAGCAATAGAAAACAAACCTATTGACAGTTATTTATTGAATTATTTACCAAAATTTAATCATATATTTGCGATTTCGGCAAATATCCGATTAATATATCAGTCAATGGTATTGCCAGAATGACCTTAGGGTACATAGATTATGCCCAAAATCTAATCAAATCTTGGGAATTATAAATAAGGTCTTTGTACAAAGTTTCATAAAAATTGGACGGCTGGTTTTCTTGGAATCTTGTTTACATACGGACGGACGGCCGGCCGTCGGACATACAATTTTTTGGCTTCATTATAACGTACTAACTCTAATTCGTCGGAAAAGGTGAAAAAAAGGGGTGTTAAAATTTTCGGTTTGGAAACCGTCGCATGTTGGAGAATTAAATTGTAGGTTTTTAAATTTTAAACGTTTTGCTCTTGCGTAAATTTTTGTACAATAAATATTAAATGACATATTGCAGGTTAAAACCTGAATTTACGAGCAAGCTGAATCTTCTTTGAACACTTTAAACCCATCCCGATTTAAAACCAAGATTTTTAAAAGATTTATATAGCCTTCTATAATCGATCCTATGGTGGTTGAATTCACCTTGAAGTTGAAAAAGACCGCAAATGAAACCATCTAACGTAATTTCATTATAATCCAAAATGCATATACGATAATTATTACTAGGGTCATTGATGGTCGATGGTAGGTTAGACGTTTATGGAAAACGGGGCATAGGAGTAATCTGAAAATTTGGCTATTGCCATAAATAAATCCGATCTATCTTTCTAAAATATTTTCATTTTGGCGCTGTTTCCGCTTCTACCCAGAAGTAGTAACAACTTGTTAATTTTAAATAAAACACCCTATATATTATTCAATTTTTAGAATTGCAATTTCTTACTGATAATTTTTTCTGAATAGTTATACAATCTACAATTCTGTTCAAAATATAGCGATTTTTCGAAACATTCTCATTAAAATCTCTAAGGGATTTTCTGTAAGCATTGTCTAGCTGTGTACGAATATCAACATTTCCTACGGTTGCAAAATTTACCGAGCATTTCATGTGTTCTGCAGACGAAACATGTTTTTTTATTTCCTCTTTTAAATGTTTTAAATCTCTTACACCGGATTTGCACTATCGCGAGTCTGACGAGTCTTTAGAAAATAATAAACAAACCAAACAGTAAAATACATTTGATACTTCACAACCACATATCCAGTTAGCTAAATCGTACATTACCTTGCGAAAGTTTCGATGAACATCTTTATTTTTGTCTTTGCTAGTTTGTCGTAAACTTAGTTCTGGCAAAGGACGACCATTTGCCTTGAACTCAACTAATTTTGTAAAATTAAGTTTGTTAGCACTTTTTAGTTGTTTAATTTTCTGCACTACCGACATTTTCTATTATAGCGCATGCACACGCGAATCAAAAATAGTATTTTTACAAAACAACACAACAACACTAAAACATATCAATATAAATTCTTAAATAGATTTAAAACAACCGAAAATCGAATAAAAAATCGAGCGTAGTTGTACACCCTATACGAAGTCAACGTAAACTGCGGGACTCGGCTCATGACCCAAAGTTGATTATTGTTTCGGACGTTCGCGTTTATTCGGGCGCTGCACGTTTTTCGAGTTTTTCCGGGTAGATCTAATTCAATGAGGACAATTCGCACCGCCAGCCCAAGGTTGAAGAGGATGAATTACGAACGACGGCCGATAAATTTTAAGTTATTGTACTTGCGACTTAATTGCCTATTTTAATAAAACACGTAATAATGAATATTTTTTTTATATATTGTCAAAATTGTTGGGAGGTCATTGACCAAATGACCATATGGACAAGCCGCCACTGGTGGCTACACCACAACAAGATGAGGTTCATAAAAAATTTAATAATTAATTAACAGGGATGAAGAAACGTAAGTATTTTTCATACACCACTTACAACCAACATAAATGTTTTTCTTCTTTAAGACGAATAACGGTGTTAAAAATTGAAACATTTTTAAATAGGTGATTTATGGAGAGTATATACACACTCACTTTTGTTTTGTCTGCTGTTTATTAAATCTCATTTTTTTAGGGATGGAATCCATCTCAATCAGCGAGGACTACGCATTTTAAATTATCTGGTGCGGTCCAACATGTAAAATTTTTTTGATAGTGGTATATTTTTTCCTGTTAAATTAAAAAAAACAAAAACATAAAAATATTTAAAAATGAAGAAATGCATGAAATTTTTTTAGTGGTGGTAGTCCTGCTAATTAAAAAAATTGTATGTATAGTCCCAGTGGCCCTTGAGACGTAGATACAAATATCACTACGGTACCATCTCTGATCCGGTGAGCATTTTGGCTGCCATACTATGATGCTACATTGTATAATAAGTTATCATGAATAAAAGTGTTAGGAATGTGCAGTGAATGTAATTGATTACTTGACATTAACAAATTTGACGAATATTTGTGAAAAGCATTAAAAATTTTGAACATCAATCAAGGGAATGAACTAGCTATTATGGTAAGGGAGAGCTGGTATACTTTCTAATTGATTATCAATTTTATTATACCACCTACAAAATCTTGTAGAATATTTTTGCAGCTGTATTGGTTTTCCAGTCCCCTTGTCGATTTAATCAACTCCCTTTCTTACGACAACAAATTTTAACGATAATAAGCCGTCATAGTTTTGTTGTGCAGGAAGTCCATGTATTAGAACTTCTGAATATGTACTCGAAGTTATTTATATTGTAGGTTCAATTAGTTTAATATACTTGAGTTTCACTTCTATATTAAGTTAGTTTAAGTTTAGTTATAGCCACTTATTTGGATACAGAAAAGGTACTTATGCATTATACTTTTATCAGGAGGTAATCTTTATTAGGTGCTTCACTTATAGGTTTTTGAATATGTCAACAAAACCAATTCGTTATTGACTTACGACCACATTGCGTACCACATCGTCAAGTGTACCGTTGTATTTGTATCTTACATTTATTTTTTTTATAGAAATTAAAAGGAATTATAAAAAATCAATAGTAACTACTCAATTTTTGAATTTAAATTAGAAAACAAATTCGGCTAATACCAACCCCAGTTTTTCGCCTAGTGACACAAATAACCATTTTCTTTGATTTAGAAACATTATGCCATGCCGAACAAGAAAACGTAATTTGTTGATGCTATCCTTGTTAGTTAGTTTTAGTTAATATAAAACGATACTCTTGTAACAATTCGTTGGCTAATAATGTATACGTTGTATTCAATATGTAAAATAGGATAGTCATACACAAGTGCGCTTTTGATTCATCGATCAATCGGGATACGGATAAGTAAAACGAATGAACTATCTGTGGTCATAGAATAATATACGTATTTTTTTCTGTGCTGTAGTTGTATATTAGCTCAGACCACCGTTATTGACTGTTCAAGGTTTTATTATTAATACAAAATAAAAACACAAAAAACTTGCTTTTTTATAATGTAGTTAACAATTAATTCTATTTTTAACATGTTATCTAATAAATAAACGCGCAAGTGTAGTGAGTGTTAGTGTAATAATAATATATTTATGTATGCGTATCTATGTTGACATTAATCACGTGTTTGATTTAACGAACATGTTTTTCGACACGACGCTTTTCTCGTTTAGTTGAGATTGCAACGAGTAAGTGGACAAATAATGGATTTACCAAAAACGTATGTACCGGGTTTTCACAATGAAGAGCAAGTTAAAAAGATGAAATATAATAAATTTGGAGGGACTTGTTTGATGGTGTCCCAATTATCTATTGGCACGGGAGGCTTTTGTTTACAATACGGGTACCTAATTCATTATTTTCTCGTACAGTGTTATAATATAATTGTTCTTCATGGTAGAGATTATTCTGTTGAGGAATGTAAGGAAGCTTTGCACAAAGCGATTAAGGCTGGGGTCAACTTTATTGATACTGCTCCTTGGTATGGTCATGGGGTATCTGAAGAAGTATTGGGACAGGTAAATTAAAATTAATCATTTTATTTAAATACACATTTTTAAAAAAATGTTTGCTTCAATACAATAAAATTATTATTTTTTATTTATTGTGATCGCCATTTCGACGATTAACGATGTATGAATTAAACGTTATAATGAAAAAGTGCTTAAATATTAAATTGTATAAACTGTGAACTTGACAATTCTAAAATGTAATGAAATATTTATTGAAAGCAATTAAAGATGGCGTTAAAGGCAAAATATTTCGAAACCGGTTACTGATTTAAATCGTGCGTGCTATAAAGAAAGAAATGGTACGGTGACCCGCCCTAACTTTCTCGCATCTGTAATGGTACACCACCCATTAGTATTAAATAATTTTTTAATCATCCTGTATAGTATAGTATAGTGTTGTGTTGGTGGTAAAATCTGCAGAATTAACAAAATTGTGCTCGCGTGTTGATTTTGGAAGCAGTCGCCTCAGTTACGTGATTAGAGTCGGCTGTTAATTGAGTAGTCGCTATCCGTAGCCAAATAAGAAAAGTCCGATTTTTGGGTCCTAGTGAATGTCTTTGGAGGCCAACCCGATCTTCAAGTGCCGCTGAACGACCTGATTGAAATTCCAGTTTGGGGAAAAAGCTGGTGGGAAGATCAAGTTGAGGATAATGTTACGAATGGCTTGCGCAAGGTTAGAAGTTTAGTTTTTTTTATTATGTAAAGACAGTATATTACCAATATTTGTTATTAGTATTAAATTATCTGAGTCTAAGTGTGAACAAGTGTTTTAATTGGGTATGTAATTAACCAGAGGTCCTGTAGAAATGAGTTTGTGTGTTGAGTTTGCCGGAGCTTAATAAAAAATTTAATACATTTTTATTTATAAAGAAATTAAAATTGTAAGTATCGTTACAATTTGGCGCCCAAAGTAAGGCTCGAAGGAAAATTACATACCAAATTAATTGAAAATTCGTTACGTATTTGTATAAGATTCAAAGAAGGCATATTTTACTGCAAATTAAAGAAAAGTAGTATTTATCAGGATTTAAGTTGTGATATATTGGGAAAACATTGATTTTAAGTAGGAATTTGCATATAATTATTCAAGGGAGAAGCAACCTTGAGCCTTGTACGTGATTTTATTATGAGAACGGGCAACCGGATGTTTATTAAGTGCAAGCGTCAAATGCGTACGTAGGCTTAACTTTGGATTTCGCGGAAATCTGCAAGTTAGTACATTTGCATTGAGAATTTTTTTGAGAAATTGTGTACTACTATTTATTTTACATAATGATATAAATAGAAATTCATTGTAAATTAAAAAAAAAAAATAAATATTAATGCTATTACGAACGGGCAAATCAAAACCGTATCGAGAACTAAAAAAAATGGAGAACGTAAATTTAGTAAATACTACCGACATTGCTAATGAAAGTCAAGGAAAATCAGAAGTCCTTGATCTATCTATTATCCTGGAAGCGATAAAAATTCTGAAGCTAACGCTACAAAACAAACTGCCGAATTAAAATTTGAAATTAATGAAATTAATAAAAAAATAGATCAATCAAACCAAATATTAAAAACCGAAATGTTAGAGATTATTGACTCAATTACGAACCGACAAAATAAAAAATTGATGAATTTGAATTTAAAACAAAAATTATTTACATTCTCGTGTGATACCTTTGGAAAATAAAGTAGCCAATTGTGACGAAGCTATCGAAGAAATAAATAATGACATGAGTACAATTAATCGGAAAGTAACACTTATTGATAATGAAGTTAGAGATAGCCCAAGAATTACAAAATTTAGACGTAAAAGTTGCGAGTAGGTCAATAATTAGCGCGAAGGTCCCTATGTTAGTACAACCAGCCGAAGAAAAACCAAAATTCGACCCGTTCAAAAAGTCCTTACATCCTATAAAATTTTTGCGTAAATTAGAAAGTCATTTAAAAAAGTATAAGAACGGTGATGAAATAGAAATGGCCATGAATTGTTTAGAGGGTGACGCGAAGATTTGGGCCGAATTGTATGTGCAAAACTGGCAAAATCTAGTAGAATTTAAGGAAGATTTTATTAAACAATTTTGGTCCCAAGACCAACAAGAAAAAATAAGAGCATCAATTTACGAACCACGAACATATAACCGGCGTAATGGTAATTTAGCGCATCACGTGTGGTATTGGGTAGACAAAACGCAACACCTAGAACCTCCAATTCCGGAGAAGGTGTTAGTAGGTGCATTGTGCAAGCATTTTCCACATGAAATCGAAACTGCGTTAATAACCGCACGAATCTCAACAATTGCTGAACTACTAGATGTATTAAAAGGGTTGGAAAATAGAAATAACAATGGTCAGCATCGACAAGAAGAAATTGCAGTAAGGAGAGATGGGTGGAGAAGATCAGAAAACAGGAATGAACAAAATCAGAGAGATGATAACTATAGAATTCACCAGATGGGAAGATACCAACACGGAATGGCCAACCGTGGCTTTAGACGAGGACGGGGCGGTTATCGAAGCGCAACACCGAGCCCTACCCGAGAAGAAGAGGAGCGATCGGAAAACTAGCAAACCCTAGGCAACAAGCTCCAGTTGTCAAAAGAAGGGGTGCCCAGGAGCAAATAAACCACTTAAATTTTGTTAAAATATATTTTAAATCAATAAATGTAAATAAAACAGAAAATTTATTAAAGGAAAATAAAATGAACCAAACTATGTGCCCCAGATAAAATGTAAATGCGAAGGAATTGAACAGGTTTTTCTCATTGACACAGGAAGTTCTGTCAGCGTGATGTCTTCTAATTTATTCGAAGAAATTAATTTAAGGAAACCAGATATACCTATTTTACCAGCAGTCGGATTATCTATACAAGGAGTCACGGGAAGAATTACTAAGGTAAAAAGCAAGCACTAGTCTCAATAGAAATTGGAAATGCAGTCCATCCGATTATATTTTTGATTGTAGAAAATATACACTTACCAGGTATTATTGGAATGGATTGGATGACATCGAAGAAAGCTAAAATTGATTTACAAAGAGACATCTAACATTTAGTTCAGAAAATAACCGATATGAAGTACCATTTGTTGAGATTGAAGAAGATGAGAACCAATCATTGGAATTGACGTTGTGTGGTAACGTACCCGTCGAGTTACAAGAGATTTCACGTTTTGGAGAAATTGAATCAATCGAACACAAATTGGAAGTGATACCAGATATATTAATTGAAACGCAAAACAAAAAGAATCTGAACCAGCATTGGAAGTACAAAATTACAAATGTACCATTTGCACAGCGAGATTGCCATTTAAAGAAGTGTTTGAACAACATATGAATAATCACAGGAAACGATTACCGCTATTACAAACCAAGGAGATAAGAATATCAACGACAGGAGAAAAATCATTACTTAATAGAATCATACAGAATCACAAAAAGCTTTTTCTGATAACCCAGGAATATGCAAAATCTATGAATGCAAATTAAATATGTCGGACACTACAGTTTTTGTACAGAAATCATACCCTATTCCCTACTCCAAAAGAGAAGCAGTAGAAAAGGAAATAGAAAAAATGATCGAGTGGGGGTAATCGAAAGATCGGATTCACCGTTTTCTAATCCCATTGTTGTGGTTACAAAAAAGGATGGGTCAATACGATTATGTCTCGATGCAAGACGACTGAATCAACGCATAATTCCAGATAGAGAATCTCCCCTATAATTGAAGAATTATTACATAAATTTCATGCGATAAACTATTTATCAACGTTAGATCTAACGTGTGGCTACTGGCAAGTTCCTCTGGCTACAGACTCAAGAAAGTATACCGCATTTTTAGTTAACGGACGTAGTTATCAATTCAAAGTACTACCGTTTGGTCTTAATGTGTCAGTTGCAAATTTTAAAAAATGTCTAGAACAAGTGTTAGGCCCTGAAGTGTTATCCTTCGCGACAGTTTATGTTGATGACATATTAATTGCGTCAAAGAGTTTAGAAGAACATGAAAATCAATTAAATCTAGTAATTTCGCAAATAAAGGAAGCGGGTATGACGATTAAATTAAGTAAATCTAAATTTTTAAAGGACAACATTAAATTTCTGGGTCATATCATTAGTGCCCAAGGTATCGACGCAGATCCGGATAAAATTGAGACAATTCAACAATTCAGGGAACCTCGAAATAAAAAGGATTTACAGTCGTTTCTCGGTTTCTGTAACTTTTATCGTCGTTTTATAAAAAATTTATCACAACTAATAAGTCAATTAACCCCATTATTAGAAACTAAATCTAAATGGGAATGGAATCATAACCATCAAGAAGTGTTCAATGCGATAAAGAGAAGTTTTGTAAATACTGTTAGTTTAACTCATCCAGATTTTTCTAAATCATTCGGAATATCCACAGATGCATCCACGCAAGCAATAGGTGCACATTTATTTCAAGAGCAAAACGGTGAGATTAGAACAATAGCTTTTGCCAGTCGAACATTACTGAATGCAGAAAAAGCCTATACAATTACCGAATTAGAGCTCTTGGCTGTAGTTTTGCGTGCAAGAAATTTAGAACATACATATTAGGTTATCCCACTGTTGTAATGACCGATCACAAAGCGTTGGAATTTCTATTTTCATGCAGGATTACAAGTGCAAGACTAACTAGGTGGTGTCTGTTTTTACAAGAGTACAAAATCCAAATTCAGTATTGCAAAGGGAAAGATAATATAGTAGCTGACTTTTTATCAAGGTATAATTATAGCGGCGAACAGAAGAATAAACCTTTAATAGTAGCGGCAATGAAAAGAGATCTTCCAATCAGTTAAATGAAATATTCAAGAATTTGCGAGAGGATCAAACTTCCGACAACCAGATTCAATGGATCAGAAACGAGTTGACGTTAAATGAAAAGGGAAGTCAGAAGAATTATCAAAGAATTATACAATGCATGAAGACATTTTGTTCAAAAAAGCAAGAAAGGAGAAGATTGGTGGCTAATTTACATTCCAAATAATCTTGTAACCGACTTAATTTGGGAATACCATAGGATGTATGGACATTTTGGAACACAGAAATGCGCTAGCCTGATTGAGAGTACATGTTATTTTCCGAACGCAAAAGAAAAATATCACGAATAATTTCCTCTTGTGATTTATGCCAGAAAACCAAAATCCCAAACAGACAGCAACAAGGTGAAATGAAGAATATTGCGGTCAATGAACCTTTAGAGTTATTATCAGTGGATCTTTTGGACCCTTACCGTTAGGTCGAGGGGTGTTACACAACTTTTGTAGTTCGAGATGTGTTTACTAAATACACTAAACTTTACCCAATTAAAAAGGCAAATGCAAGAACGCTAGTAAATAAAATTCTGAATAATTTTATAGTCACAGTTGGGAAGCCTAAAACTGTTTTGTCTGACCATGGTACACAGTTTACCAGCCACTTATGGAAGAAGACCTTAGAGCAAAATGGTATAAAGGTGATATATTCGTCAATTTATCATCCCCAATCAAACCCAGTGGAGCGAGTAATGCGAGAACTAGGTAGACTATTTAGAGCTTACTGCAGTCATAACCATAGTACTTGGCCTACGCATGTTGATCAAATTGAAAAATGGTTAAATTGTGTAGAGAACGAATCAACCGGGTTCACTCCCCATGAACTAATGAAGGGAGAAAGACCTACTCATATAATTGAAACCTTAGTATCTTTCCCAAGTAGAAAAGAAGTCGAAGCCAGAATCAAGATTTTGTTAGCAAAAGAAAAATTTATGAGTTCAGCACATAAGCGTAAAGCTAAACATGATAAACAAATAAAGGCAGTTAAATTCAAACCAGGAGATTTAGTTCTCTCTAGAACCCACCACCAATCTTCAGCTTTGGACAAAACTATTAAGAAGTTTTTTCATTTATATGAGGGACCCTTTGTTGTAGTTAAGGAGTTAGGCACTAATGCCTACATTTTACATGATCCGGTAACAAATCAGTACCAAAGTACACAAAACGTTATACATTTAAAACCCTATATTCAAGCTCAGTCAGAAAGAGAGTTTGTGAAGTAAAATGTTATCGAAGATTTAGATGTAAGAAATATTTGTTAATTAGGTTAAGATAATATATGTACTCATATTTTTAGTGTGAGAATGCTGTTATTTTGTTATGTTGGTTAGAAAAAACTTTCGTCTAATATCTTGTATACTCAATTAGTCGAAAGTTATTTGGGGGTATTGTAATGGTACACCACCCATTAGTATTAAATAATTTTTAATCATCCTGTATAGTATAGTATAGTGTTGTGTTGGTGGTAAAAATCTGCAGAATTAACAAAATTGTGCTCGCGTGTTGATTTTGGAAGCAGTCGCCTCAGTTACGTGATTAGAGTCGGCTGTTAATTGAGTAGTCGCTATCCGTAGCCAAATAAGAAAAGTCCGATTTTTTTGGGTCCTAGTGAATGTCTTTGGAGGCCAACCCGATCTTCAAGTGCCGCTGAACGACCTGATTGAAATTCCAGTTTGGGGAAAAAGCTGGTGGGAAGATCAAGTTGAGGATAATGTTACGAATGGCTTGCGCAAGGTTAGAAGTTTAGTTTTTTTATTATGTAAAGACAGTATATTACCAATATTTGTTATTAGTATTAAATTATCTGAGTCTAAGTGTGAACAAGTGTTTTAATTGGGTATGTAATTAACCAGAGGTCCTGTAGAAATGAGTTTGTGTGTTGAGTTTGCCGGAGCTTAATAAAAATTTAATACATTTTTATTTATAAAGAAATTAAAATTGTAAGTATCGTTACACATCTTATACGAATTGCACTTTGAAGAAAATTTACCCTGCCGATATTAAAAATATTTTACAAATTATCCTGAAAATAATCGATAGAGTCGTTTAACAAAACTTTAGTCATTTTGTAAACATCGTAATGTACTGTACGTGGTCAAATTTTAAGGATAATCGTTGGAGTTGTTTTTGAGAAAATCGATTTTTTAAACTTTACAACCTTATTCTTAGGGGTCGAAAAAAACAGACTCTGATAATTCATTAATTACTTACACCCAATTTTTGATTAAGAAATATTTTAGATAGATCCGATAAAAATTACCGAGACATGGTAATCACGTGACCTGCATTTCTGACATCTTATATTTCCTATCAACTGTCTAGTTTATTGTTTTGTTTTTTCTACATTGCAGTCACTTTGAAGGGGTTTGTAAATATTGGGATCGCATGGCATTTATACGTCTTCAGTTCGTTTGCTTTATTTCAATACTTTTAGAAAAGGCCTTTTTAGATTTCAGGTGTGGATTGAAAACTAGATCCTTGGGAATATAGACATCTTTCATAACTTTTTTATTTCCTGCTGGTCCAGTAATTTGGGAACAGCACAAAAGTCCGACATTTAGAATTAGTATTTGGTGTTTAATTCTTAGCATGTATGGTACATTATGGTACGGTATCAAGTGTTTCTCTTTGTGACCAACTTTTTATGATATTATTTGGGATTATTATCAAAGCGGGTGTTTTTTTTGCGATTATTGTCTGACTTTTAGACGGTACATTTTTGATGTAGATGGAAAATGACGCGTAATTAATAAATGAGCGTTTAATTATAGTCGCGCTGATATCAGTTTAGGTATATGATGTATCAGTAACGTAGCTTTGTACACACTACATTTTTTATTACACTACACTGCCTACCTACTACCTATGCTACTATAAAATAAACAACGTTCGTATACATTTTAGTTTACATGGGTTTCTGCAACTAGAATTCTGCAAGGCAATGTAGATATTAAAAAAATGAAACTATAGTAATAAACTTAACGTATATTCAGAACGTTGTTTAAAATCAATTGTTACAAAACATTTTCCGCTACTACTACTAAAGCATGTAATGTTCAGAATGTGTTGTTAAAATATATAATAGTCTTGAAGGAGGTATGTAGAATGACATTTGGAAACTGGAGACAATGCAAGCAATGAAGTGGGAATGACAACATAATGACGTTGTTATTTTTGTCTAAATAAAGGTAGCACCTAATGTTAAACAATAGTTAAACTGAGATTAGTAATAGTCAAGAAGGTGAAATGCTATACATTAATTGCTTTGTTTTACAGACCTAATGAATGTTACGAAAAATGCTGTTGGCTTCATCTATCTCAAAAGGTTTGAAACTTTCGGGACCAAACGTACATACTTTGTACTCATATCGAATGATTAAATCTGCTTGACTTCTTCTTTAGTTTTGTAGGGTTATGGATTATGGTCACCCTGTTTAATCCACATTTCAGAAGTGTGTGATAAATTCAAATTCTTTTTATCATTTTTTTAAATAGCCTTGGCAAAGCACGTAAAACCTTTAAGATAATATTACATTACTATTACATTGCATGCATGAAACAAAACATGGATTCAGCATTGTAATGCACCTACAATGTACGCTGTCAACTTCAACTAAATAGGGAGAAAGAAAAATAATTTTATTTTTTTTGTAACAGTTCCGTGTAGGGTTTTGCATTGAAACATCATGTATGTATAATTACTTTACTTTACCAAAATTTATTACTATTTATCAACATTATTGCAGCGAAAGCTTGTAGTAGCTTGTGGCAAAATATTGTGTATCTTTGCCATTAAGCTGCTTCGGAATCTGATAATAAAGCAAAGATGACGTCGTTTTCGTTATCATACAGGTCTATTGCTATTTCAATATTACAATTTTTATAGCTTAATCCTAAATCGAGTCCTAAATGGTGCACTAGTCTTAAATAACCCAGAGAATCGGTTTTACAAATTAAGAGGTTCCTCCTCTGCTTATTTCGGATCCTCTGGACGTAACCTAGGTGACATACTTTGGCATGTCATCTACATCGAAGTTCTAGAAGCGCGTGGCAGTGGGTTAGGGTTACGATGACTGCGTGAAGCGTAGTTGCGGATTGCATGGCGTGCGAAATTCTTAATTTTGGGCGCTTGGATACAGAGAATTTTGTTCTGAAAGATTTGGAGTCACGATGTGTGAGTTTTGGTGGCGTAGAACCAAACTTCTACGATGTACATCACATCTTGGAACGGCGGATGTAAGCATCGCTTCAGCTGAATCGGCTGTTTTGGGCTTTCATGGGGTAGAGGTGCAAAGAGGACAAATACCAGTCGCCAGATTTTATAGGGGTTTACCCACCAACGGTTGTGCCCTTGGGTTTTAGGAAGCACCACTTTGTTCATGTTCATGTCGTCGACGATTGCAAATTTAGAAAATTTAGTTACAAAAATAAATTAAACATGATTGAAAACCCATTTTTACAATATTTATGTGATTTTACATAATGCGGCAAAAATTTTCAATTTTTTATAACCCTTTCGAAAATTAGTAAGAACTTTCATGTGGACACGGCGTGTCATACAGGGGTGAGCCACATTTCTTAAAATACTGAGTATCGGCCCTATTTGTCAATTTGTAGTATAATGTTTATAGTTCGGACCATCTCCCTGTATAACCCTGCAAACAATCAAATCTGTATTCCTTTTAACAATGAAAGTATGGAGGTGTTTTCATCTTTTAAATGCGACACACCGTATATAGTTACGGCAGTAAATATTTAGTTTATAATTTTAAAAATAAATTTATATTTTGAATATGCATTAATATTTTATTAGTGTTTAAAGGCATTCCACGCCAGGCTTATTATTTGGCAACAAAAGTAGGACGTTATGAAGCCGATCCAAAATTGATGTTTGACTTTTCCGCTCAAAAACCCGACAAAGCATTGATACTAGTTTGAAGAAGCTAGGGGTCGACTATGTCGATTTTATACAAGCTCATGACGTCGAGTTTGCAAAATCTCTTGATATTGTTATCAACGAAACCTTGCCGGTTTTAGAAGAAACCGTTAAAAAAGGAAAAGCTAAGTATATTGGAGTTACGGGATACCCGGTTTCGACTTTGGCAAAATGCATTAACATTTGTAACACAAAAATCGACACTGTGCTAAGTTACACAAGACTCTCTTTGTTAGACTCTGGGTTACTCGACTATTTAAAAGATTTTCAAGTAAGAAAAGTGTATTTTTACTTATTGGATAATAATTTTAACTTTGTAGGAGAAAAAATTGGGTATTATTAATGCAGCTGGACATTGCATGGGGCTTTTAACAAACGGTGGGCCACAACCGTGGCATCCTGCTTCAGATAAAATTAAAACCATATGTTCGGAAGCTCGCCAATATTGCAAGGTGATTATATTATAATGGTGTTACGTACTTTAATTGAAATTTAGTCTCAAGATGTTGAATTTGGAAAATTGGCAATGCATTACTGTTTTCAACAATCTGGTCCGCATACAAATTTAGTTGGAATGAACACTGTAGATTTGGTACACTCCAACTTGGACGTCTTGCACAATGGGTTAACAAAACACGAAGAGATTGTTCTATGTCATATTAGATCTACGTAAGAATGTATTTATGTATCTATAACAGTACTAACTGTTAAATTTCAGCATATTAAACAAGTTGGATAAAGGAGATTGGGAAATGGAATTAGAAATGTATAAGCAAAGTTTGCCGTAATACGAAGTGTACCCAATTTACTAAGTAAAATTTTGTTTTTGTTTGTTTTTTTAATCCTTTTAGAGTTTGTTTTTAATTTTTATTTTTCATTATTTATTTTTACGTTTGTAAACATGTAAAAACGTCTAGAAGCGTGCAACGACATGAAACATTTAGAAAGTGCGCGCAAATCTAATACGACAAATATATCTACAAGTCTAATACCAGTTGTTCAAGAAGCAGTGCGCTCGCTGTCTTGAATATGTTTTTAGACTGGAATTTACTTACAAAATTTTGTTCGAAAATGAGGAAAAAAAGAAATGTTGAGATAAATGTTCTGCGTTTTTATCAGGTTATGGGCTCAGGCAGATAAACTGTAAGTACAGTAAATAACAAATTAAGTAAAAGTGTAGAATTAGCGACAACCAAAGATGGACCACATTGAAAAATCATTACTCAATTGATCACCAGCTATACAGCCAAAGTGGAAATGGCAAATGGGGCTCATTTGACGGCGCATAGATTATGCGACGTTACGTACGGAGGGGGTAAAAAAGTGCCCCGTCATAAGTGAAGATGTCAACTCCGTCCAAAAGAAGCTTCTAGACGATTGGGTCGTCGAAGCTGCGAAAGCATCCGCCATAATAGCTGCGGGACTAAGCGATGAAGTAGACGAGTTAGTAATAACTTACAAACATACCAGCGAAGTGTGGCAAACATTGTGTTCAAGGTTTGAACAGAGCAGTTTATAGCGAATGAACTCGCGTATAGAGAAATTCTATAAAACCGAAAGAGACCAGAATGACAACATCAGCACACACGTGGCAAAACTACAGAAGCTATTCATGGAAAAATGACGAACCGGCTAAGAGGAAAGAAAATACACTCTCCGAAATAATGTTAATTGGTAGAATTTTGTCAACTCTCGGTAAAGAATTTGAAACTGTAAATCTATTAATAAAAAAACTGTGTGCGATCAAAATTAGAGACACAGCCCAAGGAACGAAATCACAAGACACCGGACTTATTTCAAAATTACCAAGTAAGAAAAACAAAAAAACATTTATCAGTTGCTTAAATGTAATGCCGGAAACAGGTTTCGAAAAATTCCCAGAAGGAAGGTACTTTGATAAGTATAAACAATTTGATCCTCCACGGGAAATCAATGTAGGCAAAAAGGGAACAACAATGAAAGACTCCGGAAAGATTACTGTGACGCATCGGATTGGAAAAAAAATGGTTTACGGTAGAACAGAAATAAAGAAAATTGTGACTGCAAAAGGCATTCAACATGTTGCAACACCGTACTCACCAGAGCAAAATAGGGTTGCTGAGCGAGAAAACAGAACAATTGTTGAAGCCGCAAGGGCTGGCCGTAAGTAAATTGTCAAAGAAACTGTGGACCGAAGCATAATGCAAAACATTAGCATATGTGTTGACCCGTAGTGGAAACCGGTGTGAAAGGTTAAAGTTCCGTATAAATTATAGTATAAAAAAGACGTCGGAAGTTTAAATCACCTAAAAATTTTTGGTAGGTCTTGTTATACGTATACGTCCCGAAGCAATTTAGATGCAAGTTCAACAGCAAAGCCAGGCCCGGACATCTAGTGGGATATGTAAACGAAAACCATGGTTACCAAGTGTACGTGTCACCTGGAAACAAAGTAATATGTAGCTACGACGTGATATTCAAACCTGAAAGGGTGTACAAACTGGAAAATGATGTCCAAGGGAGGTCAGCACAGCAGACGAAGAAAAAAAAATTAAAATGATCATAGACAAGGGAAGTAACCCACAAGAAAATCGTCCAAATGATCAAGAAAGCGGAAACGAAGAAAAAAACGTAAGTAGCAATGATGAAGAAACCAAAGTTACAGAAAATGTAGTGCTAAGGTACAAGGATACGAAAATCAAATGGGATGTATCGAGAATATCATATGTATACCTAACGTTTTCAATGCAAACGAACATATAATCATGCGATGTCGAGAGAAGACAGTAGTGATTGGCAAGATGCAATGCATGAAGAGTTGGAATCACTAAAGAAAAATTCAACTTACACTGAAGTATCTTATACAAATAAAAAATTGTTGTTATCAACAAGATGGGTCTACAAATTAAAAGAAAATCTAGCTATATATAAATATAAAGTCAGACTGGTAGTTCGAGGTTGTTAGCAGACACCTCTGGAATCGATTACGCTGAAACATTCTCACCCGTTGTGAAATATACAACGTTACGATATCAGTTTTCACTAGCGGCTCGTCAAGGTATGAAAATTGATCAAATGGACGTCACAACTACATGTTTACAAGGTGAACTGAAATAAGAAATATACGTAAGACTATTTAAAGAAGTACCGTAAACTGTGGTGGCTTTGGACAACCAGGTGACTTTGTGACACAATGTATCTGCCACGAAAACTCGTTAAATAAATCATTTTTGCACGTTTAGTGGTATTTTTTGGGGGAACACTTTGTGACACATATTTTTATATGATCACCGTTTAGGAGGTGACTTTGTGACAGTCCCATTAGTTTTAGACCATTATTTGTCATAAACTCATCCGACTAAACGCTGATTTTGTGTTTGCATGAAAAGTAGTAGGTGTCACAAAGTCGCACCTCATTGAGTGGGGTCAAATTGTGGCAAATATTTTTGTGAATAATTTTTTTGCTGTCAAATTTTAGGTTTACTCATATGGGTTAGATTAGTAGCCAAATGACGAAGCTTCATTTGTAATCTGTCAGATGTTTTATTTTTATAAAATGGAATTTTATAATCGATAAAACTGCTAAATCTGTCACAAAGCCACCCCAGTTTACGTTAACAAATGAATAAGTCTGGAAATTAAGTAAAGCAATCTACATATGGCCTAAAGCAAGCCGGCAGGTGGTGGAACGAAAAGTTAGATAAAGTTTTAATTAAAATGGGACTAACAAAATAAGCAGCCGACCTGTTCGTTAACTCAGATTTCTCTTAAACTCAAGGGGCTATAAAATTTTCACAACACTTTATTTAATATATATATATATATATATATTAACGAAATATAAAACATATTTTCATAATTGCCATTATTAAAATTTAGTTCATTTGTCACATACACTCTCTTTTCAAACAAATATAAATTAATTATTATAAAATTAACAACCGCGAAATTCAAATATACTAATAACAATACCGCTTGACCGATATCTAACATTACTCCCCACCTTTGTGACCCTGCTAACTAGTCCCAAAAACATAAATAACTTGATTAAATAGGTCAAATCGGTTGGGTCTAATGCACTCTGTTGTAAACAAAAGCCTTTAATGGTTTGTCATTTTTAATCCAACAAAGTGCTATCATTAAATCAGTATAATAATAAATTACCATGTCTTCTCTTTCAATAGCTTTTCGAACAGAATGTGATGAAAGTCGAGCACCAATAGTAAATGATAAGTCGAGGAATTGTAGCTTTCTTAATCGGACTAACACGACTTTTAGCTCTAACTAGAAATACATCATCTACCCCGGAATGTAGAACGTCCCATAGATACAAGCAGTAGATTCTGTATACGTGTTAGTGTTTCTTTCAGTCACCGATAGATGGCGTTATGCGTTGGCTTTCCGGTTTCGTCATTGATTGAATATCGCGATTATAGTGTCGTGATGGATATCGATTCAGAATCGATTATATTTCATCAAAGATGGCTGCGCGCTGTAATACCGGAAATAATGTTACCACACAACGGAACAACGCAATAATTTAAAAATAGATTTTTTAAAAGTTTTTAATATTTTATTTGTATAAATATTACTAGGATATACTATTCAGTTTGTTTGAATTAATCTTTAATTTTAAATTGAGTGTGAGGTGTGAAAATTACAGGAAACTAAAATATTATAATAATATAACACGTATCGGCAACTTCGGGAAGTTCATATGCAAATATAGAATCATCTGGGCCTTATACATCCTGGAGTAGATGATGTATTTCTGCTCTAACTAAATGCACAGAAATCTTTCTAAATTCGTCCATTGTTCTCACAAATACACACGCAGCATAGGATTCTTGACATACGTCAACCAAACAATGTAAAGACGCATCTTCCTTCATAACACCTGTGTATATTGGAATTCTCAGTTTGGGTAAAAACTGTTCCAACCATCTTATATATTCGTTACAGAAGTCCTCCGAAACGTCATCATCCCAACTCAATTTTAATTCGTATAATTGTTGGAGAATCTTCTTTGACTGTACAGTTATCGCACATAAATATCCAATAGGATCATACATTTTTTTAATTCCGGGCAAAATAAATATTTTCGTAATCTTTTCTGTATCATAGAGTTTTTCATTAATTACGCATCTTAACGTATCCTCTGTCTTATTCCAAAAAAGTTCGAGTACTGAGGTTTCACCCCCAAACTTTAAATCTCGGTCTAAACAATTCGTTCCCAGCATCCTAAATTAAATTTTCTGTTTCCATGATATGAACTGATTCGTTTCAAAATTTATTGAGTTTACAAATATTATTAACACTAGTGGCGCAATTATCCACATAAAATGATTTCATTAATTTATTCGCTGTTTCACGGTAGGGTTCCTCTACTTGGTCTAAATGATACTGAATGACGGCTTCAAGTAAAAATGGCAACGATGTGACACCAAAAACTACCCTACAATATCTAAATCACGTCATCAATCATTGGTGAAAGAAACCGTAGAAAATCGCGGTCTACAGGCTCAATTTGTATTTGTAAGAAAGCACGCTCAATGTCTAAAATTATTCCAATAAGTTCTACACGAAATCCGTCAAGGATATCTGGAATTCGTGAGATTAAGTTTGGACTTCTTTCCAAACAATCATTGATTGTCAATCTTCCTTTTAGCTTTGCTGAAGCGTCAAATACTGGCCTGATCTTAGTGGTGGCGCTGTTTGCTTTAATGACCGGGCAATGAGGCAAATAATGTCTTGGTCGACTATCAAATTCAATATTTGGAACCTTCTTTATGATTTTATTCAATTCCCAGTCACTGAAAACTTCTAGGTATTCGTTCATAATATTATCACGTATAATTTTATCTCTTGCACTACTCTGTCGCTTCATTATTAATTTGTAATTATCTGGCAGATTACTCGGTTCATAACGCCAAGGAAGTCGGATACTGTATCTCTCTTCAGTTGTTCTTTTCGCCGTCTCTTGAAACTTCAAAACAGTCTCTCTTTCTGCCTGTACTACGATACGAACTTCTACAGGATCTAAAATTCCCATTAAATCTAAGTTCTTATTCTGTTACACATAACTGGGAAATGGCGGCCACCACAAACAACACACCTTTTGGTGTAACCCGACACTTCTGGCTTCTATGTTCTGTACGTAAACAAGAAAAAAATCTACCCTTGCCAAATAATACTTTTCTGCGTTCTTCTAGATTTATTTTGGAAGCATGAAAACAGCCTTGGCTTGCATGTGACTTGCTACAAAAGATACAAGAAAACGATCTACATTCTGTACCTGACGGATTTTCTTTTCTGTTTACACAATGAAAGTAGCAGTTGTAAGCACCTCCTTAACTTCAGATTTCAGCCTAGTAGGTGTTTCTGACTTACCTTCTAATCTGCAATCAAAACCTGAACGTGCAATTCTCTCGCATTCACTTCTTTTTCAATAAATGACATCAACATCTCTAAATCAGTTACATTATCATCATTAGCATCTGTATATTGCCTCTGCTAACCCCTAAGAATATCATCAGGTAAGCATGACTCAACCAATGGAGATAAAAAATCAGTGAACTTAATTTCCTTGATAATTCACCACGTATCTTGCCTTGTAAAGCATTATGCATAACCATGATCAATAGTTGTCTTACATAAATCTGTACTAGGAAGTCATCACGGCCAAACCTGTTTTCAATAACTCCACTGCTTTTACATAATTTTCCTCGGTAGGTGAAAATGTGGAAACCAAATTACAAGCTTTGGATTTGGGTATCCATCATCCATCATATTATTTATTCTTTGTAATAAAATACATAAATAAAAGATTCGATTCTTTACAACTTAAAACCAAACTTCATATATATAATTCCTTTCCTTTTTCTCATTTCAAAAAACTAAGCAATACAAACAATTTAACCCCATATTAATAATACCAAACATTTTCTTAAATTACACTTTACATATATTTCTCCTTTTCCTCTCATTTTCTTCTGTTTTCTATATCACTTCTTTCATCCATTCTATTCCCTGTCTATTCTCTCCTAATAGTATCCTTCCTTCCCTCTCTTCGGGCCGCAGTTCCCGACAATTTTCTTTTAAATGGTTGATATTCTCCCACTCTTTGCCACATATCCTACATATTCTCTCCTCATCATTCCTCCAGTACATATTCTCTCTTTCCTCATTCCCGCATCTAAACCTCGCTATGATTCTTTTTCTTTTATACTTCTTTTCCCCTCAGATATTCTGGTATTCCTTCTGTAACTAACTCCCTATTACATTGTATCTTTCCTCTTCTATATTTGCATTCCTTTCTTGTATCTGTATATCTTTATCTATACTTATCACTTCCTTTTCCATTCTTCTCCCCTCTCTTCTTTTTCTGTTTATCTTTCTCTCGAGTACCCTACCCTTTCATAATAATTTTTCTTGTTCTCTTCGCCGTATTTGTTTACATATTTCTCTACTTCCTTCTAACATTCCTTTAGTATCTCATTTTCCTCCCTGTCTCTTATCCTTTCTTCAAATCTCACTGCCAATTTTCCTGTCCAAATTATAATTTTATCTATTTTTACTTCTTCTTCTATTATATATCCTGGTGTTTTTTTTCTCAATCCCAACGTCCATTTCCATTATTTTAATTGTATCTTCTCTAGCTTTTCCTATTCTTTCCATCCCCATATTTTCGCCCCATACAACAATACACTTCTTACCAACTTCTCAAACAACCATCCTCTTTTTCAACCTCTTTTCTAAAAACCCTTTCCCCTATCCCCCATTCCTGACTCAATACCTTGTTTCGTTTCTGTTCTAATTCCCTTATATGACCCTCATCCTTATTATTATAACTAAAATTATACCCAAGATACTTGTATTCGTCTACCGTTTTCTTCTTGCCCCCATAACCATCTCTTTTTCTTCCTCTCTTTTTTTTAAATACCATTTTTTGTTTTTCCACGTTTGATTTAAGCTTTTTCTTTTTAAATACTTTCTCACTACTACTATCATGCTTCTCATTTCCATCTGATTTTTTGCTATTATAACCACATCATCCGCGTACGCTAACACCCACACTTTTTCTTGCCTATCACTATTCCTCCTGTTTGCTGTTTTTAACACCTCTCCTAAATCACTTATGTAAAGTGCAAATAAACTTGGACTTAACGCACACCCCTGTCTAAGCCCTTAGTTACCCAAAACTCTCTTCCTATTCTCCCCTCCACACTAGTTTTACATCTTGTTTCTTTATACAGTTCTTCTATCCCTGTTACCAAATCTTCGCTTACCCCATTCTGCCTCATCACTTTCCACATCAGCTCTCTATCCGCATTGTCGAACGCTGCCTTAATATCTAAAAATAAGGCATACATTCTTCCTGCGTTCTTTCCTATCTCTATATTAACCATGTGTTTCAAGATATAAATATTCTCTATTGTACCTCTGTGTTTACGAAAGCCTGCCTGCCAATCTGGTATTAACTTCCCCTCTTTTTTTTCCTTCTCCAATCTGCTTCTTAATATTTTGCCATATATTTTGTACTCCACATTTGTGAGACTTACCCCCACCCTGTAGTTTTTCAGTCTGCTTTTATTCCCTTCTTTATATATTGGACATGTTATCGCCTCTTTCTATTTTTCAGGAACTCCTCCTCCCTTTCCATATCTTTTCAAACACCTTCCTTATTCTTTCTTTCATTTTATCACCTATATATTTCCACTGCTCCCCTTGGGTTCCATCAGTATTTGGGTATCAAAAACATAAGCAAGTAGTGAAATTTCTCTTCATTATTTTAGCTTCTCACCTTCATGAAATTTTTTTAATTTATTTTAAAACCTGATCCAATCCAATGGATTGCCACCAAATTCTGATTCAATTTTTATTTCTGCCTTTTTGAACCATGGATCAGACTTAACAGGAACAGGTACGTTAACTGTATCAGTAACATTGTGATTTTCTATTTTAAACTTTAATTCAGTGTCTAAATCTCTCAGTTCTTCCATAAAGTCATATTCATCTTTGTACTGTTTATCAATTTCAATCTTGTCAAGACCTTTGTTTTAAAATTAAATATAAATATTTTCTTTTCAAATCAATCAACCTTTCCCACTTAGTAACTTGTTCATATTTATTCTTACAAAGTTCAACTGCATCTTTAGTGTTCCTTAACAGCAAGCCATTTATCTCAATTTGCAATCTTTCAATATGTGACATTCGAAAATGAATATCTCTTGTTGCTGTTTCCCCATTACATATAAAATAATCTACAAAATTGTATTTGTCAAAATCCAATAAATTGCTTCACGTTGGCGACCAAAAATGGTGTCAGTTAAACTCAGCTTTCTCTTAAACTCAAGGCCCTATAAAATGTTCACAACACTTTATTTAATAAGTATATTAAGGAAATATAAAACATATTTTTATAATTAAAATTGCCATCATTAAAATTTAGTTCATTTTTCACATACACTCTCTTTTCAAACAAATATAAATTAATTATTATAAAATTAACAACCACGAAATCTATATATATAAAAGCGAAATACCACTGACTAATCACGAAATCTCGGAAAGTACAAGGCCTGCAGCTGTGGAATTTGGCAGATATGTTCCTTATAGGGTGTAGGTGCGTGCTAAGAACCGATTTTGAGAAATTCCCTCGGGTCAAAATTTGGATCAAAATTTCAATTGTTGCGATCAACAATCGGACGAACTGTCAACCAAACGTCAAAATTTCAATGTGCCAACAATCAATCTTAGGTTTGGTATGGTGTAGAAAAATTAATTTGTCAACTGTCAACAAAATGTCAAAAATTTTATATTTTTATTTAATAAATAAATTGTAGATATTCAATGTGTTTTAAAAGGTTTTGGAGTACTTATAGGTCAATTGAACACAAAATAAATGTTACAAAACTTCAACGTACAAAAATATTGTGATTTTGTAAATTCAATACAAAAATCTAGCAACCACTTTATTGTTGCGTCAATTATTAGATATTGACCTGTCATTTGACAACAATAAGTGGTGTTCAGTATTGAAAGATTGGTGTTTCCATTGTTAATAATTTTCATTTACTATAAAATAACTTTTATTATAAAATAACTTTACAACAATTATGGAAGAAATTGTAACCAACGATGGATTACATATCCTTGGCCGAATTATTGATATCCCTGGTGATGACGCGTGCTTATTCACATCTCTGTCGTATTTGGTGCACGGGGATATCTCAATGTCTGCTCAAATACGGGCAGAAATAGTGCATCACATATCCAACGAGTGGCAGAGATTTCAGTGCTTCACTATAAACCGGTCTGGAGCTCCTTATGCTACTAAATGCCTTTACGTTGATGAAATGTGTAAACCATACACATATGGGACTACATGTGAAATTAAAGCAGCTGGAGAATTATTTCTGTACAAGTTTCAGCTGTTTCAAGGTGGCCGAATTATTGCATCTTATGGGGAGGCACTGCAAGGAATCAAAAGAATCCGGTTCACAGGTCCTTCTAGTGAAGGGCATTTTGATGTTATAATTCCGTTGGGAGAATTGATAAATCCAAAGTTGCTTGAAGGAAAATCGGATTTCAGTTCAAACGAATGTGATCCTTCTACTGAATCTTTATCTAAAATGGTAACAGGAAAAAAACGCAGCAAAAGATTTGATAATTCTATTAGGAAAAATCAACTACAGAAGGCTGTTAAAAAACATACCAGGTTAATAGAGAGGCTACAGCCAAATATAATAAGAAGAGATCAGAACTTAGATTGCTTCCTTGGAAAAATAAGCATTTGTCTGGTTTTGCATACGAACCTAAGACTGATTACAGTAAGGACAAAATTGTTGATCTCGGACCATGGTTGCGCTGTATTTGGTGCCATTCTTTTAAATGGCAAGACGAACCTGATGGATTATGCTGCAGTCGCGGAAAAGTTCAACTTCCAGCTATTGAACCATATCCGAAACCACTACACAGCCTTCTCACCCATCGGCACGTAAAGGCAGAGCATTTTCTTTCTTCCCCTCGCAAATACAACAGATGCTTCCAAATGACATCCTTTGGAGCTAAAGAGGTCAGCGAGGGTAATTTAATGCCAACTTTTAAAGTGGTGGGGCAAGTATACCACCGGATAGGGAGCATAATGGCTGAGTCTCAACAAGCTGCATTTCTTCAAATATACTTTGTGGGTGATGATGACAATGAAAGGAAGATCCGCTGCGGATTGTTCTCTGGCGTTAATGCAGAACTGATTGGGCAGTTGCAAAATTTGCTGCACTAATGCAATAGGTACATTGTCGATTTTAAGGCCGCTGTTGATTCATTACCTAAAGGAAAAAAAGACTTCAAAGTGGTTATTAATGCCAATAAAAAACCTGCCGATGAACACCTAGGTCGTTTCAACGCACCCACCACTAGAGAAGTTGCCGTTGTCATTGTTGGTCAGGAGTTTGAAAAGAGGGACATCGTTCTCCACAGCAGGGATAATCAAGTGGTTCGAATTAGCAAGACACATCGAGCTTATGACGCTCTTCAGTACTCTCTTATGTTTTGCCATGGAGAAAACGGCTATCAAATAAATATCCCTCAACGGGACACAAACACCAAGGAACCTCTTAAGAAGACTGTGTCTGCAACAAATTTCTACAGCTGCAGATTAATGGAGAGCACTGGGGAAGAATCCTACCTGTTGCTATTTCGCAGTCTTTTAAATCAATTTTTGGTTAATATACAGGGTGTCTCAGATAAGGGTGGCAATATTTCAAGGGTACATAGAGAAACTCCAGATTAGAGATTTGAGATAATAAATCTATGTCCGGAAATGCGTTGCTTCCGATATACAGGGCCTTGAAAAAATTCAAAAATTAATATGTTTTGTCTGTATTTTGAAAACGCGTTGATCGATTTTCTTAAAATTTCCAGAGTATGTCAAGCAAAGTATTGGTCATATTTATGTGCCAATCCGACTCTTCTAAAAATTTCCAGGACCGGACTTTCGGTTTTTCTCACTTAGTTTTAAGAGAAAAATGTAGCACGCCACTGGTTTTTCCAAATATTGGAATCATTTTTCACATTCCCAATCAATTTGGAAAAGAAACGCTCTCTTGTTTTTTTCTTCTCCGACGCGTCGTTTCCGCGAAAAAAAATAAAATCCATTTGGATGTCTTTCAAAGAGCTCATTATCGAAAAACTTCAGGTGACAATAAAAACGTAGTGAACAATGAATATTGTCATGGTACAATCAGAAGAAGATTTAGTTGCAAGAATTGTGATAGCCGGTGAAACTATTAGAAACGACCCTGGCGTCTTTGCCCGAGTTCGTTTATCTTGGGTTGAAAGATGTAGAAGATGCGTCCAGGTGCAAGGAGATCATTTCGAGCACTTAATTTAGGAGAGCTTTTTTCAGTTTTGTTTTCGTTGTCGCCATGACAATTATTCATTGTTCACTACATTATATGAATATGAATCAGTGGATTCTGTATTGGATATTGATGATACTGTGAATTACCCTGTAGAGTTTCTCTACACACTTGAACTACCAGGAATAACACCTCATATCCTCTACCTTAAAGTTGGTGCTCTAATTATTTTATTGCGCAATTTAAACCCCCCAAAACTGTGTAATGGCACCAGACTTCAGGTGAAGGCATTGCACAAATATGTCATTGAAGCCACCATTTTCACGTGCGTCAATCAAGGAGAATCAGTATTCATCCCTCGGATTCCTTTGATACCTTCAGATTACTATATCAAATTTACACGTTTGCAATTTTCGGTTAAGGTATGCTACGCGATGACTATTAACAAAGCACAGGGTCAAACTTTGAAAGTGGCTGGTATAGACCTCAGGAATGATTGTTTTTCCCATGGCCAGTTATACGTGGCGTGCTCAAGAGTCAGTTCATCTGACAGCTTAGTTATTCTTCAGCCTGAAAAACAAATTAAAAATATTGTTTATAAGGAGGTTTTGAGGAACTGATATTTTGTAAATTTAAACTTACGTATAGGTATAAAGCTGTTGACAAATAAATGTATGCTGGGTCTGCTTTAAAACAGACTTCAGGGTACAGAAGAACTGTTGTTTTATCTTAAAAAACATTATTATTATTATTATACGTGTATTCTTCTGGGATATGGTAAGTAGGGCATGAAATTTTGAAATTTTGTTTTAGAATGACATGCCCTGTACACGTACCTATATATAGTTTCATTTAACTTAACACTTTTTATCATCAAATAGGCTTCTTGCAAAGAACTATCTACACACCAACACATCATCCCTTAATAAGGGACACAGACTACAATTTTTATAAGTGATAATTATGCCTTAAGGGACCCCACATTGTGACGGTTACTCTAGAAACGTTTATGAGTTCAAACTACGAGCGTAATTCAAAATTAAAACATAACCTAACAATAAACGGAAAGAAGAAGAAGAAGAAAACAACATTAAAATTTCAATGCAGCCAACATATTTTTCCGATGTTTCTCACTTACTATTATCGTAAACTGTTTAATTTAAAAAGGATCAGTTTTTCAACGCTCCGCTTTGTATGTTTATAGTCGCGTGCATTTGATCTGTGTTATTTTGACAACCAAATAGTAATGAAGTGGTCAAAAGAAAATTTGATAAAGCTCATCGAAGCAAATAAAAGTAAGAATTGAAGAGTGCCATCACCCTGTGAGTCGGGATATATTGAATGCGACCAGAAAGCGACATTGCCCTACGCGGCAACGATTGTACAATGTCTGCTCTGTTCTATATTTACAACTAATAAATATTACTACAATTACTTATCACTTAATTACCACTCCACAAGTATAAGGGTGATACGGGAGGAAATGGAAATATCATATCCATAAAATCCTTATTTTTATTAATAAAAGTTTAAAACTTGATAATAAACAACACACATGTTCGATAACTGCATCATTTTATTTTATTTTGTTTGTTTATCAGTGAATATTGAACAAGTATGATGACAGAACTCCACACCGCAACCGATATGAATTATCAAAAAGGGTTTTAATAAACAATGTGATGTACAGGGTGGGCAAATTTTGACGTTTGTATAGGGTATCTCGGTAACCATAAGAGATAGAGAAAATAGATGTCGGTGTCTCGATCTGTTTTTTCGAGAGAAACTCATTGGTAAAAACTAGAATCGGCTATCGTCTTTTGTTTTCGAGTTACAGCGAAAAGATCGATTTTTCTATATTTTCAAAAGTGTCTATATTCTAGTTGTTTATTAATTTAGAAAAAAAACTAGTAATACCTTCTTTAGACACATTTTTGAGGGAAATTTAATGGCGTTGACGAATTTTAAATATCTACATTTGTTTACAAGTTATGAAATATTTTTTTTTCTTTAATAGAAACCATAGTTGGCTGTGATTTAGTTTGATAGAGTTTTTTTTTCTCTTTACGTCGATATCTATATCATGTAATGTCAATCATAGTTATATTTAGTCAAAACTCATATTTTCCAATATCAAATAAAATTATCGTAGTTAGCAAAGACATTTTGTTTTAATTTTATGACGGATGTCATGTATGTACGCTGCCTCTAATTACATTACCACATTTTCATTCTTCAATCGTCTGAAAAGTAGTAAATGGCTTACGGAAACTATGAAAAGTATGATATGTTAGAATGCTTTATTCAAAATAATAAAAATTCCGACATTGCATCGAAATATACTTCAATCGTTATCCAGACAGAAGATAACCTCATAAGGCTATTTTTGTTAAATTAAAAGAAAATATAAATTTTTATAATCAATGGTTTTATTTTTAGTGTAAGTTCTATAGCCAAGTTTCTGTATAATAGTGATCTTTTGAGTCATTGAATGTAATAGTAACTTATCAAGCATTACAAATTAGTGACTATACTTACTTATTAATATATTATTGTCTTATAAAGTAGGGATACCGGTATTTATAGCAGATAGTATATATTCTTCAATTAGGGTTATGTGTGCCCTTTTAGAATGTCTGGTCAAAGGAAACCGTCTGGATACCAATACAAAAAAAGAAGGCTGGAAAAGGAGCTGACAGGCAAAAACAAGCTGACACTTGTCCGCGCTTATTTAGAGTTGTACAACAACAAATCACGACTCTGATCCTCCATTATCAAGTGTGGTTATAATCATAAATACGAACTCGCCTGAGGTAGATGGTGACAAACAAATGCAAGAAGTTTTAAAATTAATTGGAACTAATGACACTGTGACTATATCATCACCAAAATCACTAGATGAAAAAATCAAAATATTCGATACCAACCCGACACCCACAGAAAGTGTTCTACAAACTTTGAGCGCAGACTCAGCGTTGTGGATAAGAATTTTAGGAGACGCTGAAAGATGTTGTTTAGTAATAAGACAAGACCCACCCAAACCATTATATAATTACAAATTTCCTTCCAACTACACTGGTCGATATTTTAGTGCAAATTATTATACACGAATTTTAAGCAAAGAGGAGCAAGTTTTACGAGACTGGCTAGTGTACTCTGTATCCCAAAGCTGCATTTACTACTTCTGCTGTACAATTTTTGGGTGTACAGTTAGTTCCCTTTCAAAAGAAGGTTTTGGAAGTTAGAAACAACTCGGCGTACCCTTAAAATATTATGAAATTTTGAAAAATCATATTTAAGAACACTCATGGCTAGAAATGAGCCAACGGATGAAATGTTGTAAAACTATAGATTCGGCTGCTTAAAAGAATTATTAACACTGATACAAATCATTGGAACGAGGTGCTTCTAAGAATCGTAGCAATTATCAAAATGCTTGGTAATAGTTGTTTAGCTTTGCAAGGTACAAGCCATAAGTTGTTTGAGTATAACAACGGAAATTTCTTGAATAGTTGAGTTGCTATCCGAATTTGATACAATTATGGTAAAGCACGTTCGCAGAGTGCTTAAAAAAAGAAGAGATTAAAACTGATTATTTTGGAAAAAATATGTAAAACGAGATAATAGATCTACTACAACAAAGTGTGAAGTATCATATTATTGATGAAATAAAAAAAGCCAAATATTTTTCTATAGTTTTAGATTGTACTCCTGACATTAGTAAGGTAGAGCAAATGGCTATTGTAATTAGATATGTTGAAAGTTTTTTAGGCTTCTTACCAGTAGAAAGATCTACAGGAAAACAAATATGTCTGACATTATAATTGCAGAACTCAATACCTTGGGTTTAAATTTGCAGGATATGAGGGGACTGGGATACGACAACGGGTCTAATATGAGAGGCGATAAAACAGGTGTGCAATCTAGAATTAAACAATGTAATCTACGAGCATTTTATGTTCTGTGTAGTTTGCACTTTCTAAATCTTGTTAATGATATGGCAAAAGCATCCTCGGAAGCTGCTAATTTCTTCAACATGGTCCAAATACTATATTTATTTTTTCGGCATCTACATTTCGATAGGCAATACTTTTAAAACATGTACAAGTTTTCACGTTGCTACCATTAAGTGACACTAGATGGGAGAGTAGGATAGATGCCTTAAAACATTAGATATTTTATTTAAGAGATGTTTATTATAATTTGCTAAGCAGGTATAAAAACCAAGGAATTAATAATTTAATAAGAGATTAGGCTTCGGGTATATTAAATTTTATTAAACAATTTAAGTTTTTGTGTTCATTAGTTGTTTGGTAAGATTCTAAATTTCATTAATCCAATAACCAAACAAAATATTTTGATCTGACTTCTGTAATTGATCTTTTACAAATCTGCAAAAAAATTTAAAAAACTTTCGATCGGATTCATCGTTAGATGAAATTATAATTGACGCTAAAGAACTTGCTACGGAAATTGACGTAGAAGTTAATTTTGAGTCAACACGACACCGTGTCAGAAAAAGAAAAAGAAACTTCTCAAACGAAGCACTTGATGAGCCCATCGAAGATCCAAAAGAAAATATAAAATAGATTTTTTTTACAATTGTCAAGCACTAAATGCGGTAGATGCTAGATTTGAACAACTTAGTAAGCATAGTAATCATTTTCAATTCTTATATAGTATATACGATCTAAATACCATACCAAAAGAATTGCTACTAAAACATTGTAAGATTCTGCAGATCTTAATGGGGTAGAATTAGCACGAAAAATGGCTGCTAAAACGCGTGACCGACTAACGTCGGATGGCGAAATAATTTCAACAACTTCAAATGAAATTAAATGTGAAGTATGTAAAGAATATATTGAGTTACAAATAGAGTTTAAGTGTACAATTTGTGAAATAAATTATCATTAGTCATGTGCTAAATCGGAATGGTATGCCTGGATGTCTACGGTGTGAGAAAAACGGAATACAAAAGTGTACGCTCTACCTGCTAATTCAACTTAAACAAGAAATTAAAGAACTCAAAAATCAAGTTAGTCAACAAAAAGATACCATTACTAACCAAGGATTGCAAATTAATTCATTAAGTTCTGAAATAAAATTTTTGAAAGAAAAACAAGTAAACAAAGATAATAATGACAACAAAACAGGTACCATTAAAATGACATCTATAACTAAAATTTTACAAAATTCAAACCAACAGAGGCCACTAATAATTTATCGTATGAAACAAAATCTAAAGACATTCAAAAACAAGATCAGATAACTCAAACTTCATTAAGATAAGTCAAGTAAACAAACTAAAAGTAAAATCGAACTTAAAAATATTCAATTTAATCAATCCCAAAACAGTCCTATACAAAATAATACCAGTAATGTTATAATCAACGATAATGCTAAGAATGATGTTAAATGAAAAACTATACAACGAAAACAACGTCCCACTTTTCAATTTAGTGGAACAAACAATAACATAGATCTTCCCGTCATAAATTTTAGTAGGAAATGCATATTTGTTTCAAGAATTAAGCAAGGAATAAAACCTAATGAAATTAAAGCATTTTTAGCTAAATGTGGGAATTATGAATTTGTAGTAGAAGAAATAAAACCTAAATTTGAAAATGCAGGATACGCATCATTTAAAATTGGAGTGCCAACCGAAATTGATAACCTAGTTATCAATCCACAATTTTGGCCTAAAAATGTATTTATAAATAGATTTTTCTATAAAAAAAGTGATAATAGCAAAAGTGTACCTACAAAATTTTCAAGAAACAGTATTAAACCAAAATCCGTCTTAGCTTTAAACCTGCAAATGACTATTCTACATCAAAATGCACAAAGTCTAATAAACAAACTAGAGGCCTTTGAACTCCTAGTTCATGAAGAAAATGTTGATGTATTATTTTTTAAGTGAAACTCATATGTATAAAAATCAATCAAATTTAATAAACTACGTAAATTATATCTGCGCTAGTAAATACTGCAGGAAAATCAACTTAAAAGGAGGAACGCTAATATTGTGTAAAAACATATACAATTACAAAGAACTTGATAACATAGTAAATCTAAGTGAGGATTTAAATGTTTACAGATTGCCAAACGGTTGTTTTGAAAAATTTATAAATACACTAGAAACTTGTTTATTTAGTTTAAGTGGGGTGAAGTATGCAAAAATAATTGTGTGTGGTGATTTTAACGTAAACATAATGGAACAAAAAGAAAAAAGACTTATTAAACTAATAGACTTAATGAGATCTTTCGGTCTGGAATCTGTATTTAACGAAAAAACAAGAGTAACCCTAAAAAATGTGTCCGGTATTGATTATACAGGGTATTTCCTAAGTAATCTAAAATATTATATGGGGCGTTTCGTTACTCAATTTTAAGACGAAAAGTTCATATAAACATGTGTGATAAGTCTTGTCGTTAATGAGATACAGGGTGTTAAATTGTTTATAATAAATCAGCTCTGATTGTACTTGAAATTAATTTTTCCTGGTGACGCTACTGGTTTTCGAAAAACATGCTTATTCTAAGTGGCCTTTGGAATAACGTCGTTCATGCATGATGGAGCTCCTCCACATTTTTCAGTGATTGTTCGCGAGTTTTTAAATAACGTTTTTCCAGACCATTGGATAGGACGAGGATCTCCACACCCGTGGCCCCTTAGATCACCGGGACATAATCCTCTGGATTTTTGTGTATGGGGATATTGAACATCGCTCATTAACACAACCCCGATATTAAACGTACAAGATCTTCAAAATCGTATCATACAAGGCTGTAATGTTATTCGTAACAATCCTGGTATCTTCGAACGTATTCGGCAATCAATTAGACATCAAGCAGATGCTTGCATTTTAGCTGCAGGTGGACATTTTGAACACATGCTCTGAAATATACTATTTTTCCTTTATGTTTAACACATGTTGTTGCTTTTAATAAAATAATAAAACACCCTGTATCTCATTAACGACAAGACTTATCACACATGTTTATGTGAACTTTTCGTCTTAAAATTGAGTGACGAAGCGCCCCATATAATATTTTAGATTACTTAGGAAACACCCTGTATATTTACAAATTTTACTTCTGAACTACTTCAAAACTCTGTAATTCACAATGGCTTGTCTGATCATTCAGGACAGAAGATTTCTTTCCTTGTATCTAATAACAACGCAACAAATAATTATTCATACAGATCTTTCTCTGATAACAATGTAAATACCTTTTAAGCAAACTATCTAAGGAATCATGGGTAGACATTGATAATTCACTAGATATTGAAAATAAAATAAAAAAATTTATAAATATGTTTAGGTTTCACACTGATACTTCTTTTACAATTAAACAAAACAAAATAGCTAAAATGATAAAATTTGGCTTACTACTGGCTTATTAGTATCCAGCCAAAGATTAAAAGAACTGTTCATTTTAAAAAATAATAGTATAATACCACAAACATACTATAATAAATACAAAAATGTTTACAAAAATCTCTACAAATTGCAAAAAAATTACATAGTAAAAGAATTATTCTGCAGTCATCAAACAAACAAAAAAGCATCTGGAAACTTATTAATAATAATACTAACTATACTTCTAGAGAAACTACATCAACATTACTGAATCTGAATTGATAAACATAATTAAAGCCTTGAAGAACACAAGCTGTAGTGGACCAGATGAGATTCCTGTCAAAGCCATAAAACTTGGTGCTACGGTTATAACAAAGACACTGTGTGCAATAATAAATGAGTGTTACAAAGAAGGTGTTTTTCCAAACTCATTAAAAATTTCAAAATAATTCCAATTTTCAAAAAGGTGATCCTAAAGAATTGACAAACTATAGACCTATAGCACTTCTATCGATACTTTCTAAAATAATAGAAAAAACTATAGCCACTAGAATATTAAAATTCTTAGGTACTCATAATATATTAATCAATCAACATGGGTTTATACATAATAAATCTACTACTACTGCTTTAGTCACGTTGTTAGATTACATTTACACAAATCTTGATAACAATAATAAAGTAATGGCTCTCAGCATCGATTTATCTAAAGCATTTGATTGCGTAAACCATGAAATTCTTTTATTAAAGCTAGAAACTTTTGGCATAAAAGGAAAGTGTCACGACATTTTGAAATCGTACTTAACTAATAGAACGCAGTATGTCACGTTTCGAGGAGACTTCTCGGGATTATCTATTATCGACGTTGGAGTTCCCCAAGGAAGCATTTTGGGTCCTTTACTATTTTTAATTTATATAAACTACTTCACAAAAACAAATGTAAAAGAATTTATTAGTTTTGCTGATAATGTAACAAAGCTTTCTACTGGAGAAAATGTTGCCGAAAACCTAAAAACTGACCTGCGGAGTGTTCAAGATTACCTAATGAAAAATAAGTTAATACTTAATATAGAAAAAACCGTTATGATGCAATTTTTCTCGACTGAAAACCAATACGTTTCAAGCTCCTTAATATCAGTTGACGGTACAAATATCAAACAAGTGTCTAATTATAAACTCTTGGCGTTAATATTGATTTGTCCTTGACTTTTAAAGTGCATATACAATATGTTTTAAAAAAATTGAGTTCTCAGTATTACGATATGGTATTGTTTGTTGGGGCAATAGCTGTTCCGTCAATCGCTTATTTGTGCTACAAAAACGTTGTGTTCGTTGTATGTTCGGACTAAAATGGAACGAATCATGCATCAAAGTTTTTAAGAAAAATAAAATAATGACATTACCCAGTCTGTATATATTCCAAATGTTATTGTTTGTATATGCTAATTACAGTAAATTTGACACTTTAAACAAGTTTCATTTTTACAGCACTAGGCATGGTAATGACTTACAATTTGATATACATAGATTAACGTTATATGAAAAAAATCCTTATTACATCGGTGCAAAATTGTACAATAAACTTCCAAAACATATAAGAACGATAACTTCCTTAAAATTTTTTTAAATTAAAATTAAGAATATTTTGATGTACCAACCATTCTATTCTGTGGACGAGTTTTTAAATTATATGTTTTAGTAAGATTCTTATTATATCTTGATGTATTTTAAGTGTTTTGTCAATTTTACTACATTAATATTTACCTTTTGTATTGTGTGTTGACGTGTCTTATATTATTTTGTTATAATCTTTGGACCAATAAACTTACTCTTACTCTTACCGTTGATTGAAATATACCAATATTTCAATCAACGCTCTTACTCTTACAGGAAATTTTAGTGAATCTGCTTTTTAGGGTAAAAAGGAAAACGTGAACAGTGTACTGGCCTTAATAATAAACCAACAGAAAAACACCAAAAACTGCACCAAAAACTTGACTCGGACACGTGTTTCAACAGCTAAGCTGTTATCATCAGCGATACCGATACCGGTATCGCTGATGATAACAGTATCGCTGATGATAACAGCTAGCTGTTGAAACACGTGTCCGAGTCAAGTTTTTGGTGCAGTTTTTGGTGTTTTTCTGTTGGTTAAATAGACGCTGCAGTTGGTGTTCCTTTCCTTTGAACTTAATAATAAAGTTAAATTTTGCGCCAAATCTTAGTATTGCTTTACGGATATTGTTAACAATACCAATTAGCATAGCAACTGGCGAAAGGAGCTTCTCCTACTTTTTACGTTCTACTATCACTCAAAATCGACTTAATGGTTTGGCTCAATTTAAAAAATATAATCAAAAAGTTTACTGAACTAAAAGTAAAAAAAAATGTTTGATTCTACGATCGTGCAAAAAGTGACTACTTTTTGCAGCAATTGCAGTGCCAAAAGTTTCACGTTTTTGCATTAGTGCACAAAGTAAATTATTTTTTGCACTAGTATAAGATAGTAGTTTTTTTATTTTTTATTTTATTTTTTTTAATTTTTTACACTAGTTACACAAATAACTGTTGTGTAACTATTATTAGTAGTTGATATTATCTTTTGACACCTAATATTTCTAAATGTGTGTTGACATATTTCATTATAAATATTTATGGTTCTATTATACATTTTACTTAAATATAATGATTTCATTTTTATTCAAAATATAACATGTACCTTCAATTTAAAATCTAAAGAGATGCTTTCGATTGGTACAATTAATCTTAGGAGGCTGTGTAAACTAATGTGCACAACAGTCAGAATACGATTGTTAGTAGTCTTTAAAAAACTATAAAACAGGTATAGCGTTTAAGTCACGAATTACAAAATTAAAATTTAAAAGCAATCAATCATCAAATTAATATTTTGCAACTTATGAAAACAGAAAACAGCTAATTTAAATAACAGCTTATAAATATCTCTAATCAAACAACAAAAGAAAAAATAACTAGTATAACAAATGTTCAAAGTGCCCCCCATTTTGTTGTATACATAAGTGGCTTCTATTCACAATACTTCTTTGTACTTCTTGCAGCATTTTGAGTGTTATTTCATCGTATTCTGACCGTTGTGCACATTAGTTTTTACAGCCTCCTAGATTAATTGTACCAATCGAAAGCATCTGTTTAAATTTTGAATAATAAATAACTAATTTATTAGTGACTTTAGCGGTATACTTGTGTTATAGTTTTTTAAAGAGAATTTATTAAAGAATCACTTTAGCTTAAAAAACACTACATGATTCATTTAAAAAAATAAAGTTGATATCATTTCCGCTTAAACCGGTAGTCAGCCATTTTGTGCAAAGTTTGGAAAACACTCATCTTGTATACTTGTCAAACTTTTCTTAATAAACTTTGTGTATCATGGATAATAAAGGAGTAAATTAAGTGGCCCTGAATTTACAATCAACCTGTATACTTAAAGGGCGGTAGTTTCACTTTTGTCCGGAGCGACGTAACCGCTAGAGCGGGCGCTGAATCACTACTAGGATAAAATGGAACTTTTTACATTATGATAACTACCATTGATTATGGAAGCTACTTAAAAAAGTATACTTTCATCTGTTACGTCTCCGATAATTTTTTTTAAATTGTTCGTTATTATTTGTTGGTGTATTATTGAAGAGCATTTGAACTACTTTTCACTGGTATATGAATTTTTAGTAGGATTATACCATAACTTTTTACAAAAAATTTAAAACAAAAGGTTTATGATAGTAGGCCATTTACACAAAAACTTCTGTAAAAAACCAAAATAATTATCAAGCAACTTTAAAAACAGAATAACAAAGTTTTTGTTCAATTCTACTTCAACACTCATATCAGAACGCCCCATAAGATTGGGATAACTAAAATACGTAATTCAATCAAGCAGGAGCTTTAATTCAAGTAAGAATAATCACCGTCAACATTTATCTCAACAGATATCGTAAAAACGGTTGATCCAATTTTGATAAAATTTGGTGTTTAGAAGTTTTTTTTATAATAATTATAATAATAATTATAAAAAACTTCAATTGTGCAATAATTTTATTAGATTTTGGGTGTATTTCAAACATCTAGCAGAGCACTCTTTGTCTGAAGTATGTACCTACTTTTTAATTATTTTATTTTTAAAAACATTATTTATGTTCATTTGGTAATGTAAAGAAGTGATATTTAGCAACATCTTCAAGAATATTTAATAAGAAAAAAAATTAAAATGACAAGTTGCTTTAAATTTTATTATCTACAACTTGTATTTGAACTATTTCGTTTAAACCAAATTTTTTCACTTTTTCTTCTTAGGCGATTAAGACAGCGTTGTAACTATGTATAAACCAAGGGTAATTAAACTATTGGATATTACTGAATTTTATAAGGTCATCATAGACGATTTTACAAATGTTGTGAATAAGGTAACTTTCATTTAAATGCCTATCTGCAGGAGCGGATGGAGCCACCAGGAATTTTGCATATGGGCCGTGTGGGTCACTTCTCGCAAAAATTGTTTGTTTTGTCTGGAACACGTTCTTGGAATTACGTATTTTACCGGGCCAGAACTACGCCATTTGCCCCTGTGTATCTCTCACTTTGTGGTGCCCCGCTGCTTTAAAAAGTGTTAAGTAAAAATTACTTTAGAATATTATTGTAACGTCCTCGAATAGCGCATGTAGATTGGCTGTGTACTTTGGGCATACTAAAGCATAGTGTTACTGTTATAATACAGCATATTAGTGCCAAAAATCTACAGAAAAAACTCCATAAGAAAATATACAAGAGCGGTGAACTTAACTTTAACAGCCGAAATAGAAGTCGTTCTAAACTGTTAGTGTCGTTATTACATCTCAAGGTTTAAGAGCAATTAATAAAACCGGCAAATTACGCTATACCAGACTTCCAGATACAAATTAAGGGATCTACATCTTACTTCTTTCTACGGATTGGATTAAGTACTTCCTCCTATAACTACACGGCACTTGCGATAAAGAGATAAAGAGATCGAATCTTTTCGTCTGCTTCCTGTACCGACAATTGAAGATACTAAAGAGGTTCTCCCATTTTCAAAAACGTATTCATGAGATGGGTACATAAGAAATCTGGATATTTCTAAAAGATAACAGTAGGAGATCTCAGCACAAGAACAGATGGTTAATCTCCAAGTTATAGTATCAAATCAAGTCCTGTAAAGTGAAACAAAGGGTATGTTCATGTTATCAACGAGTAAATATTTAAAAGCCATGATTGAAAATTAAATTAAGTTAAAAGTTGAAAAAGCAAATAAATACCGCAAGTAATCTACGACATATTTTTGTTTTTTTACTATGTAGTTACCGGTTCAATTTAGTTGATCTTATATTAATTATTAGGATCAGACGTTGGTTGTGAGGTTATAGCGGCTTAGCGCTACAATTTTATTTTGTAATCATAACCATTGTGATGTGATAACTAGTTCACAATCTAATGCTTAGATGCTGGTATAAGGTGTTGCCTATGTCCACTCTTGATTTTCAGTGAAAAGCTTTAATATACTCAGGGATCAACTTAAGCCTCTGCTTTCGAATATTAAAGTAACTTTTTTATTCTCAAGGAAATCAAAATTTCTTTAGAATCTCAAGGAATTTAAAGTAAAACATTGTTATATTATTAGCATAATAATGACTCAAAACACTTTCTTATATTATAATTAATTTTGGTTATTATTATTATTATTATTATTTGTTGTTCAATTGCTACATTCCTTTCTAAATTACGGTTGACTACATGCGTCATTTATAGTACGAAAAATTTAGTGATTATACGTAAGTATTAAAATGAGATAAGAATAAAACTCTAACAATAACTATTCAAATAATTATAGAATAATATAGTTGCGGAAGTATTCTGTTGAAAGGTTCTTCTATTGTTCCCCTCATTGAACAGATCATAATTGTTAGTAAACAATGTCATATATTTTAACACTTAATGAACAATTGCGCAATTATATTTAATTTTATGATAGTGATCATGCTTTTGATTTATTTCTCATTTCAGCCTTGGCCTCTGGGTAGAAACAACAAAAATATGGGACTGCCAGAAACGTACGTACCGGGTTTCCACGAGATGGAGGACGTTAAAAAGATGAAGTATAATATGTTTGGAGGTACCGGGTTAATGATATCACAATTATCTATCGGAACCGCTGGCTTTTCTTATTTATTCGGGTAATTTTTTAAATTTTTATTTTGATATTACGATAACTACAATTATTGGTTTAGAGAATATTCCGTAGAAAAGTGTAGAGAAGCTTTGGTAAAAGCTATTAAGGCTGGTGTCAACTTTATCGATACAGCTCCTTGGTATGGCCATGGTGTATCTGAAGAACTATTAGGACAGGTATTAATTATTTAAGTAATTGATATAACTACTGTGAGAGCAAAAATGATTGTCAGTGTCGCTTGTTATGATGAATTGAAATGAAAAAAATTGTAGGTTGTATTATTGATTATAAAACTACGGTTGTATATCAAAAAGAAAATGTTTCCATTTTTTTTGCACGTTAAAAAATATTCTCAACTTATCTAGGATAACTTTGTAACCTATAATATTGAAGTTGTCTACTTTCATAAGTTAATACTGACATGATGGCATATGAAATTGTTTTTATTTTCGTACTACTCCGACAGAATTGAATTTTGAAATGAAAAAGTATTATATAAACTATTTACTTTGAGCAATTAAAATGGATCCTATATTCATTCATAAAATGAAAAGTGTTATTCTAATACTAAAACAATTTGGACGATTATTATTCGTTAAATCTCTCGTCGTGTTTGGATTCATGAATAAATTCATACAAATATTAAGAGCTATTACATATTGTTGAAAATGTTTTTAGTTTCTAAAAGGAATACCCCGTCAAGCATACTATTTGGGAACAAAAGTAGCGCGTTACGAAGCGGATCCAAAACAAATGTTTGATTTTTCTGCTAAGAAAACACGAGAAAGCATCGATACTAGTTTGAAGCGATTGGGAGTCGATTACGTCGATTTTATACAAGTTCACGACATTGACTTTGCAAAATCTCTTGATATTGTCATTAACGAGACCTTGCCCGTGCTAGAAGAAGCAGTTAAATGTGGAAAAGCTAAGTATATTGGTGTTACCGGATATCCAGTGGCGACTTTGGCAAAATGCGTTAACATCAGTAAAACGAAAATTGACACTGTACTAAATTATTCGAGGTTATCATTATTGGACTCCGGTCTACTCAAACATTTAAACAATTTTCAAGTTTAGTATAAATGTAATTATAATCATTATATAAAATATAAAATTGTAGGAGAAAAATTTGGGTATCATTAATGCAGCTGGGCTTTGCTTGGGTTTGTTAACAAATGGTGGACCACAGCCATGGCATCCTGCTTCGGAAAGCGTTCAAAATATTTGCACAGAAGCTCGAGAATATTGCAAGGTAATTATTTTGTAGGTATACTGCAATTAAGGATATTAATTTAAAAAATCTAGTCTCATCAAGTTGAATTGGCGAAATTAGCAATGCATTATTGTTATCAACAATCCGGTCCTCATACAAACTTAGTTGGAATGAACACCGTTGAGTTGGTAGACTCTAATTTGGATGTTTTGCTTAACGGTTTAACCAAACATGAAGAAATGGTTCTAAATCACATTCGATCAAAGTGAGAATGCCGTTTCTTATTCGTACAATGTTTTAGGATTGTTTTACTGTTAAATTTCAGAATATTCAGCAAATTAGAAACTGGAGGAAACTGGGAAAAAGAGCACGATCTGTATAAGGAAAGTTTACCGTAATGTGAAGTTTCTTTCTTGTCAAGTAAATGGTTTTTTTACTTTAGTGTTTAATTATTCCTTTTTCTCTACATAGGGTGGCGCAAACTTTTGGCAATGGAGGATAACATTGTTAGAAAAAAGATAAAATTTTTTAAATGTCTTGCAATTAGAACAGTTAGTGAGTGTTCCAAAAACGCTTGGCAGCATAAACTTGCAATAAATTAGCCTTTTAACAATACCGGTGATTCACCGAACCCGGTACATTAAAAGTTTATTGGCATGTAATTTAGAAACGCCTTTAAATGTTTGGGGTTAAGTTTGGATTCAGGTGTACTTTTTTTTTCTAAATAATTTCCTGTCACTTCAGTCTTAGCCGTAAGTCGTTATCAACTTGCTTATTTTAAATGGAATGTCCTATATATCATTTAATTTTTAGATTTAGTAAAATTTTAAATACATTTATCATTAATTTTATGTATATAATGTCTTATACCTAAATGTGTTATAATAAAGTTTTTCTCCTCCTGTATTGTATATTGGAGTTTTACAATGTGTACTCAAATGAAAATCTTTATGTACAAATTTTTATTACGATATAGATTTAGAACAAATAGAATTGCAACATTACGTAATTATCAAATGTTCCATGAGTAGGATACAAATTCAGAACACACCGTTGTCTATTGCACTTATCGACTGGTGCTGTGGCTAAAAGTGAAACATAAATTTAGCAAATTTGACAATTCGACTAATTATAAAATTAGCGTTTCTATTTAACATTATGGGGTCGTAGAAAAATAGTGTATTAAATTTGCATATGTAATAACTGTTGATCTTAACTATGAACCATCAGTTCCAAATTCGATAATCACAAATCCAAAAATCAAACGAAGAGGGAAAGAAAAACACCGCAGAAGTACGGTTAGGCAAACAATTTTAATTATAATTCACTCGTTTAATTCGACATACATGTATTTTTAATATTTTTTTATACGAGCCGTTATTCTGCGGTCGCAAAAATCAAACGAAGAGGGAAAGAAAAACACCGCAGAAGTACGGTTAGGCAAACAATTTTAATTATAAATCACTAGTTTAATTCGACATACATGTATTTTTAATATTTTTTATACGAGCCGTTATTTTGCGGTCGCATTCGAAAACCATCAAGTTCCTTATCAATCGTGTGTTCGCTTTTAATTAACAATTCAGACAATTCCTTTATTAACGTTCAGTATCTTGAACTTGAAATAAAATTTCCAAATCCAAAAGCAAACAACTACATTATTAACGTAACACCTTGTTTTCTAAACTCGGAAACTAACATGCCTAACTCTACTCATTTACCAATTGCTTAATTTAAATAGAACACCCTGTATTTTATGATATTTTCTGTCGCAATTTTTAATGCAAATTTGTTATATCTACATTCCTTATAAGGCATTTCAAAGCTTTTGCCAAAATGGCGTTTGTAGAGACAAACAAACCTTTATTTTCATTCGAATGTGAGTAATTTATGTTGATTTTTTGTACTTTTAGTGGTCGTTTATTTAAGTTAGTTATATAATCTGTGAAAGAGTATTTTAACTCCATTTATGCTTAAAATTACAAATAACAGGGATTCTAAAAACTGAACACTGTCACGATTTCCTCTACTGCCACAGTTCACTACGACCAAATGCTGACTTTACGGTACATTACAAATCAATTAAACGCATAAACTATATTAATATCCTATAACTCAATGATAAAATCCATCTAATTATACGTAAGTTTGCCCTACAGTAGCCATTTTTAAAGGTCTTTGACAGCTATCTGACAGCGCATTGAAATGCCTAATACCTAAATCTAACCGTTTTTAATAAAGTAGGTTGGTTGGTAAATACAGGGTCATTTAAAATAAGTAACTTATAAATGGTTCTAGTTAGGCATGTTGGTTGGGGGTTAAATTTTCCATATTTAACCTCACTAGAATTACCGACTTCTTTTACAGTACTGGAATTTCGAATGGCGCTTTGAATTTTCAAAACTTATATATCTTCCTCTCTACACACATATCTGTTAGCAAGTAGGATATTTTTGCACCTACTACTCGAGATGTTAAAAATGTGCTACTTAATGATAGGATCCGCTACCTACACTGACTGAAGATTAGTGTCAATATAAAAGTCATTATTTGAAACAGTGGGTGCTTACATTCTTAAATAAAGGTCCTACAGACAAATTCAAAGTTTTTTGTGGTGGCGGTCAAGTTAATTCAGAGCTTCCTCGGGGAGTACAAGAATATCCCTGTGAATATTCAGCATAGCTAGACCATTTAGTCGGTTCTTGCCGGTATTATTTTTCAGTTAAGTGGCAGTTGTGGCGGGTAGAGACACGTGTATGTGGGATTATCGTTTTATTGCATATCTTGAACGTCTCTAATCCACTTTTCGGAACAGTTGGTGATGAGGCAAACTGTTGCCAGAATCTGATTTTTCCAATTACACAATCTGGTTCAATATCTAGCAAGGCGAAGTAATAGCTAATTCATTTACGAGCATCGTCTTCTGCAATCTTGCCAAATTCCGGATTGGCAGGAAAGAGACACATGAAACTATGGAAAATGTCTTTGTGTTTCAATAATCTGCTATGCAATTCATTGATGCTCAAGTAATAATTTGACGACAAATACAGTACTTGACGGAAGCGTGACGGATTCTTTGCAATTTATCGTTAAACAATTCTTACGTCTTGAGTTTCTTCTACGCTTAATCGTTAATTTTCTACACGTATACTGTAACCATAAATTCGTGGAAAAATCGTGAAGCGTTAACGACGCTTATGAGTGACGGATTATATCGTATCGGTGCGATGAAATAGTGACTTGACCGTCACTATTATATATTAAGCTTTGGCGAAATTGCAAAGGTTGTTTTGTGGTTGTCATTTAGTGTTGAATTTTTATTATAATAAAGTGTGATCTCTAAACCTTTCCTAAATCATATTATTGAATTTGACCTAGTTTGGCTCTGAGATACAGAAATATCTATTATATTTTAGTTAAGTTTTATATCATTATATTAATATATTTATAGCAATATTATTGTAACATATATTAAAATACACATTTATACTAATTATTTGTTCAATAGTTTAGACTTTAGACGACCAAAAAGAATCTATTTCACTTACAAAATGCAGGATTGGATATAATTAATGCTGATGAAAGTGATTGTAGACCATTTAATAACTTCTACAATAGTTTGAAGATAGAAACGGAGATCTTTATTAAAATGTAAATAGTGAAAAGTGAAAAGTGGAATTTTTAATTTTGTAGAAGAACTGAGCTAGTGGAGCAAGTCTTCAACTTACGCTTATCACCCATTGTAACCTGTAAAAATATTTTGAATAAAACGTCAATTTCCGTTATGGCACAGTCTGCAGCGACAGCATGTCATTAACTTGTGAGGGTGGTCTAATATAAAATGCAGATTTCTGATTCAGAAGACTTTGAAAACGATGTGAAATAACACACTTTGAATATGCAGTAGAATTCACAACTACTACAGCCAGGTGCCAATAGCGTATACGCACTCGATTTACATTACACGTTGCTGCGATATATACGCCGCACGAAGCGTGAGTTACTGCTGAAGTATATTTTCGCTTGTTATCGCTGGTAATCGACACCATTGCATTCTTATGCGGGAGTCGGTGAGGCAAGGGGAAGGTTTGAACTCCCAAAACCCCTCCGTAGATACACAGGGTTGCTGTGAAAGTTAGCGATTAAGTATAGGCATTGATTAGTAACTTTATAATCAATGGTATAGGATTAATTTGCAAGGTCTGGTTGTCTACTTGTTACTCAGTATAAAGGCTGATTCTTACTGATACGACTATGCGCCGGCCGTGTACCGACTGTGTTGTTACTATGTTATCGAAATTTTGCGTGATCCGTTTAAAAGCATACAAAAGTAGTTTTTCAATTTGCACATATACTAAGACTGTGCGCGTATATAGAATAGGTTTTGTTTGTCTACCCCACGTACTAGTCGACGACGGTGTCGTGCCCAAGTCGCTTGAAAAGTGACTTTTATTTCGACAGTCACGACCTAGTCGGGACCTGCTGGCTCAGATACGACCGACTGAGCTGTGACCGTCACACCTATGATTTATTAGGAAAATAGAAGCCCCTATAATATATAATCTAAAAAAAAATTGCATAATAACAGGCCATTCAAAATGGAACTCTATGTTGTTTAAATGGGGTGCGATTTCTAATTCATGTGGAAACGAACCAGATACATTCATAATTTAACAGACGAAGCTGCATATGGCTAACTAATTTGAATGACATCTGAAGTTAATATTCTCTGTTCGGATTATCTGTTTTTCCAATATTTTGTTTGCTGTTTCTTTAACCTACTATTTTTTTCGTCTGCGCTTGGACCGTTCCATTATATGTCGTCATGCAATGCCTGTGCTGTTATATTTTATGTAATGATGTAAATATAATCAATTCATCGTCTGAACTATCTATTGTACGCGAATATTTAGTTACAACTAAGTAACTACTGTCTTTCAAACGACACGGTATGCGCACAGTCGTATATAGTGGAATGGAAGCGATCGTAAATGGTCATAACACAGTCCGTGCACGGCTTGCACACAGTTCTATTAGTGGTAATCAGCCTATTAATAATAGACATATTGTTATTTCTGTAGAACTCAGGGATTTAGATAAAATTTTAAAAATATAAAAATATTTTAAAATAATTAATTTTAGGTATAACATATAGTACAAAAATTCTATCTAAAATTTACCGTAGGATTCTTAAATTAAATAAAAATTACTAACTTTAATTTAAAATAAGGAAGATTGATTTAACTTCCAGTATAACCGGAAGAACCTCATTCACATGATATGATATTTGAACTCAACGTTTTCGGAAACCACTACTGATGTAATTTCAAAACTGTAATCAAATTCTGTTTTCCACAACTTCTAATCAAAACTTTTTGTGTTAAACCCTGTGTATCTGTTGTGTTAAAATGATAAAGTTTCGATATCGGATAAGCATATTCATAAAAACAACGGTCGAACAGCAGATGGTGAACTAAAATCTACACTGTACGTTATAACGTAGCTTCAATTTAAGTATGCGTTAGAAGACCCAAATGTGCATCGGACAGAATAACACTTTTGATTCATTGTTTTGCACGATTTTTTAATTTCTTATTTAATTAATTGTGTTTAAGTTAGTTCTTTTAATTTAATTGCATTTACGAATTGAATGCCGATGGTCAATTTTGTTTGTAAAATAGACGTAAAATATACACAGACTCTAATATAAAGTGAATAAGGTGAAACTCCGCCATCTAATGAATTTAAAAATAACTTTGATTTAATTAACTAGAGCAGTGACTATACATCCTAGACTTTCATCCGCTTTAATTGTGGACCAATACCGATAGATGTGACTAGATTCATCAATCAACGCTGTACCGCTACTCATCTTTTGCGATAGGTACTGCAAACACGCGTTACCTTATCTATTCGCGCTACCTGAGCCACAGCTTAACCGCATTAACAACGCCTTCACGTAACCTCAAATTCTACTCTATGCAAAAGTAAATAAAAGCACGTGGGTCTTACATTTTAAATGAAAATTTAAAAAATGGAAAATGATCACTCATTCCCTCGTGGGCAGATTAAGAAGACTGAAAATAAATCATTTGCAAATGAGGTAAACTAAACAAAAAAAGGTTAGATTTCTTATGTTTTAATTATCTTGTAGCCAAATCTATTTCAAATTGGGAAGCGTAAAAGGCCTAAATCCGAGTCTGATGTTGTTAATGTGAAGAGGCCACGTGTCGTTGAAATTAGTTATGGAGTAACATGTTTTGTTGTTAATTTAATTTGCATGCTGAGTAATTAAGATTTTTAGAACATTCAGGAAGGAATGTTGGTATTAGGGTGCGTACGCAACATATCAACAATGGCATTTGAAGTGGAGCTTCCTGGTAAGATGTGTGGGAAAATCAAGATTACATCAGTCTCTGAACCACTTACTAAGTTATTGGAGGAAAAGGTTGAATCTGAGAATGTACATAAAGTATGTGTGAACTTTCTTCTTATTTTGTCTCTAACAAGAATGTTACTAGGAAACTCCAACCCTACATTCAATGTTTTATATAGGACAATTTATACCGACAAAGGTACTCACTAAAATATCTGTAGAGACCAGTACAACTTTGGTTTTGTCAACTAATCCTTCCGATATACATCGAGGATGGAGTAATGCCAATTTTATGAAGGGTCGTTTTATATGGGGTTCAGTTGAGCTTGAATTAGAACATGGTTATCAATTGAATGTTGGAATTAGTTCCTGTAGAGTGTTTTTGCCTTTTAAGAAAATCCAAAATAATGCTAAATATGGTGAGAATTTGTAAGTTTTTGTTGTAAAAAACTAGGTATATGGTTTTTATTGCAGTTATTGGACAACCTCTATATTCGGTGGTTCACAAATGTACAATAGACTCAAATGTATCTACTGTTGTTGTGAGCACTTTGGAAAAAGACATGAGTAAAGTGATGAGTGATGATCACATGGACTTATTTCATCTTACTCCTGGGTCGTGCATTAATTTTACCATCACTGATGTGAGTAAATTCATAAGTATGGTACACAAAACATATAATAAATATGATTTTGTGAATGAAACCACCAAATATCTTGTAGAGAAATTGATAAAATAGTAACTGTTAGTAGAGTATAAATAAACAGCAAAGCAGTATTAAACCACATATAATTGAAATAAACATTAGAATTGGAACATCAACGAAAAATGTACTACATGATTGATTATACAATTAATAATCAGTTGTAATATCACAAGAGCATAGAAAATAATCGATTATACTTCCGAAAAATAAAAATAGGTCAAAAATACAATAAGATAAGAGAAAGTGGCTCCAATAAGTTTTGTTATTTATAACCCTTATTGAGCTTTTAATTGGTTGGAAGTGTTCCAAACAAGAGAGTGCTGAACGGGGGAACTGGTGAAGCATAAATTGTCCCTAGAACATAAAGGAATAATATAATATTAACTGAAAGAAATACGATGTTGAAGTGAGGTTAAGTTTTAAAATTTTCGGGAAACTGCAATAGTGTCAGATCGCCAAAATAAAAGCGGCGTTGCCGCACTTTACATTATCTCCTAAATACACAAAATCTAATTTGTATGTCTGCAAATCAAAAGAAATAATACCGTCAAAGAGCAAATTAGTTGCCAGAAAAGGAAGAGCTAAAAAGGAAAAGACAATCCGAATACCCCACAAGTTTCGTAAAGTGGGAATTAGAACAAATAGCGTTCCATAGAAATCCAAAAATCCCAAGGACTCCCACTAAAGCCCAAAATCAACAGCCTGCAAAGACAAAAACCCAACAAGAGGATTTCAAAAAAGCCGAAATGGAAGAAGTGTTAAAAAATTAGAAGAAATGAAAAACGAATTAAAATCCGAATTCACAAAGAAAAACGAAGTGCTAATGGAAGAGTTCCAGAAAATAAAGGAAGGATGGAAGAAAGAACAGGAAAAATGGAAACTTGAAAAATCAGAACTCGAACATAAAATTACGAAACTGGAATATAAACTGGACAATATGGAAAAGAAAAGAAAAAGTTGAATATAGTTATAAAAGGCCTTTATGAAGCAGGAGAAGTAAAAGAAAATGTACATAAATTAATGTCAAACAAATTACAAATACAATTGAAAATTCAAGATGCCTTTAAAGTGGGAAAGGAGGAAAACAAACAAATTATTATAGCTAAATTAAGTAGCTGGGAGGACAAAATGGAAGTGATGAAACAAAAAAACAAACTAAGGGGCTCCAAAATAGTGATAGAAAACGATTTAACTGCAAAAGAAATGGAAGTATTATTTATAAATAACCTTGTTTACATATGGGACAAAGAGAGAAGAACTTTGCCTAAATAAACATCAAGGGAGTCAAAAACGAATAACGGAAATTGCTTTGGACAGACTCACGGATACAGACCTAGCAACGGAAACGGCATACAGGAGTAAAACGAAAAACAAAACAAAAAACCGGATAACAGAAACATAAGCGTAGAAATAATTAAAGAAGAACAAGAACAAGGAAAATTTGTACTTGATAGAGAGTATATACAAAAAAACCGAAGAAAGCAACAAATTCTTAAATTAGCAACATGCAAGGACTAAACAAAGAAGGGAACATGAAACATTTAGCACAAGTATACAAGAAGTGCGACTTAGATATCCTGGCAATCCAACAAACAAATAAAAGGGGAACAATAATAACAATAAATAAAAAATACATGAAAACTAATCACAAAAGTAAGAACCTACAGAGGAGCCGACACCAATTCTGACCACATGCTTCTGGTAGCAAAATTACAACAGAAAACACCAACTCTACAAAATAACGTAAACAAGAAAAACTAAACTGGATTAAAAAATACATCAACTTTAAAAATATGAAGAAAACACAAAGAACATAATAGCTAAGAAAAAGTATCAAGGGAAGTGAATGCAGAATGGAACAATATAAAAGACACAATAACACTAAGTACAAAACTGTCGCTAGAAACACAAGCACATAAAAAGAAGAAAGAGTGGTTCGATCACGATTGCAAGGAAGCAATACAAAAAAGAATTGAATTGAGAATTAAAATGCTGAAAACCAACTCGCCAGAAAATATAGAAAACTAAACGTGCGAGAAATGACACACATAACCTTATTAGGACTAAGAAACGAGAATTTCAAGAAGGAAAATTAAAGAGAATTGTAGAACATTACAAAACAAAATTCTAAATTATTTTTCAAACGTTTAAAAATAAAAGAAAAGGCCATCTACCGTCAACAATTGCCCTAAAAGATCAACAAGGGAGGATCTGTATAGGAACCAGCAAAATACTAGAAATCTGGGAACAATTTTTCAAGTCTGCTCTAACACAAGAAGGTAAAATCAACCAAGAAGAGCAATCCCGAACAAAAAAGAGATAGAAACACAAAATGAACCAACAGAAGATGAATTACTGGAAGTCATAAAGAGTACAAAAACAACAAAAGCCCAGGAACTGATGGCATCATAATCGAGCAGATCAAAGAAAGCAATCCCGAATTACTATCAAGGCTACATAAACTCATCAAACAAATTTGGAAAGAAGAAACTATCCCCACAGAATGGAACCAGGCATTGATCTACCCCATCCACAAGAAAGGTAACATGCAAAATCCAGAAAACTCTTCTAAATGTAACATACAAGTTGTTAGCAAAAAATAATAAATAAGAGACTACAAACTGACATCCAAAAAAAAATAGGACAATACCAAGCCGGATTCCGAAGTGGAAAATCAACAGTAAATCACATTTTTATGCTCCGACAAATTCAAGAAAACTGCGGGAAGAAAAACATCCCAATGCATGCACTATTTATCGACTTCAAACAGGCATTTGACAGAATAAAGAGGAAAATATCTACAACGCAATGAAAAATCTCCAAATATCAACAAAACTAATCCAACTAACGAAGATGACATTACAGGAAACAATCAATTCAATAACTTATCAAGACCAGCTCTCCTCTGGTTTTATAAGTAACACAGGAGTGAAACAAGGGATCCTTTATCGCCAACATTATTTATTATAACACTAGAAAACATATTAAGAGAAACCAAAATTAAAGTCAACAATACAATTTCAAAAGATTCATACCAACTACTAGCATTTGCCGATGATCTCGTTATCTTATCAAAAACGAAAGAAGAACTAAAACTGATAACAACTAAACTTGAAAGTGCAGCCAAGAAAGCAGGACTTATAATCAACCAACTAAAATCCTCATACATGATTCTAGGAAATAAAAACCAGTCAGAAAACCTAAATCTAAAAATAATAAATAACAAAGATGAAGTCTACAAATTTAACTTAACGAATAGTGTTGTGTATCTCGGATCGGAAATAACAAGCAAAAGTGGGAGTAACAATGAAATTAAAAGACGAATCACAGCAAGTATAAAATGTGCGGGAGCATTAAATAAAGTGTTACGTGATAAAAATATAAATATCAAATCCAAAATATACATTTACATGACAATTATACGACCTATAGTAATCTACGCGAGTGAAACATAGACTGTCACAGAACAAAGCAAAAAATTGCTAGAAATTTTGAAAGAAGAATGTTACGGAAAATTTACGGAGGAAAAACAGTAAATGGAAATTGGAAAAGAAGAACGAATGAAGAGTTGAATGAACTGTTCAAAGAAACGGGAATAATTACAGTTGTAACGCAAAATAGACTTAGGTGGTTAGGTCATATATCACGTTAACCTGAGGACGACATAATAAAAATCACAACAAACAATAAACTACCAGGGAAAAACAGAAGAGGAAGACCTAAAAAGTCGTGGTGGGATAACATAAAAGAGGATATCAACCAGTACAACCTGAAAAACTGGAGAAACATGGCAAGAAACAGGGAATTATGGAAAGCCCACATACAAGCGATATGCCTTCAGGTCTAATATGCTGTTATATACGAGGCTAGTTCAATAAATACACGTTCGAGCGCTGTGAAACGATTGTTAGTGGAGCTATAATCGTACAAATTTGCGTAGGCCAGCGGCTGCTATATAGCTGTCTATTGTGACACATCCCTCGTGATATTCGTACAGGAGACAGTTGTTGTGCGCGTTTCATTATGGCAGGTCTTATAGTTGGAGCGTCCAAAACCGATTATCGAGCAGTCATACAGTTTCTGCATGCTGAGGGCAACACTCCAGTTCAGATTTATGGGAGAATGCAAAATGTTTATGGTGGAGAGTGTCCTTCAAAACCACAGTCGTGGAATGGTGTCGGAAGTTCACAGATGGGCGACAATCGACAGCGGATTTGCCAAGGCCGCATACAGCTAACATCATCAAATCACAGATGGAGCGGATGAGGTGGGAGATTTTAGAGCACCCCTTACAGCCCGGATCTTTCACCCTGTAACTTCCATATCTTCGGACCATTGAAGAAGGCACTTAAGGGATAGCGATTCCAGTCGGACGCTCAAGTCAAGCAGGCAGTTTTGAAATGGTTCCGAACAGCCAATGGACTGGTACCACACCGGTATACAGCGTCTTGTGAAGCAGTGGGATGCATGTCTTTGTAGTAATGGCAATTTTGTTTAGTGTAAATAAACCGCTTACATGTACCACCGTTCGAACGTGTATTTATTGAACCAGCCTCGTATATATATACTTTCGAGTCACGAGACGTATTCTGCGAAACACCACGAGAGCGTGGTGTTTTAAGGATATACGTCGAGTAACGAGGTTAGTATAATCGATTTTTTTCGTATGCTCGAGTGCTATTCGTTACGATTACATATCAAGAGTTAACTAACGAGATTTTTTTATTGGTTGAAATTAAAAGTACAATTATTATAATAAATATTTGTTGTATTATCTTTAGAAGTTGAAGCTGAGGTGCTGGTGCTGGTGATGGTAGAGTTTGCAGAATCTTGTTTATTTCTTATTCTTTCAAGTATCTTTCCATGGTGTTCATTAGTAAGCTTTAGATACGGCTTCAGAGATTCAGATGATGAGTGGCCTGTTATCTTAATAATTTCTTGCAAGTTTGCTCCAGATTGTGCCAAGATGCTAACAGCGGAAGAGCGATTTGAATGATTAGATATTTTTTGCTTCTTTGTATCAAGTCCTATACTCTGCCGCTAAACGTGTCCATTTACTTAATTGATTAAGGCCACAGGACAGTTTTTATACCATATTTTGGTTTTCTGCCAATCAGGATTAGGTGTTAAAAATAGACGATTGGTTTTAATGTTTGGTGTTCTTTTGCTTAACATTTTGTTGTTTAACAGACGTACTGGACACTGATCTTCACAATTTTTATTCGGTGTCAACCATTTAGATTCAGCTGTATGTTTTTCGCCACCTTGTGCTGTCTTTGAAAATATGGTATTGTACTCAATACGTCCTGTGGGTTGACCATAATTTTCGCATTCTGCTTTGAAATAGTCAGTTCAGCAAAAGAATGCTTCATTTCCACGCCACGCGTTCCACAGAACAAATTTGATAAAATTTTTGTAAACCATCTGAGTATTTTCGTCAAAAATTGATACAATTTTGCTAATTTCTTCCGCTTTAAGGGCGACAGAACTTGTTTTTTCAGGAATTGCTTGTAACTTCTTCCTTTTAGCTGCCCGCGCCTTTCTTGCATCTTCAAAAATCACGCCTCTGAATGGATTTGTTTCTCGATTAAACTCTTCATAAAACTTTTTCTGGACAAGTTTAGCGGAAATATTCCAAATCGTTTTTATGGTATCTTCTTTGTATTCGGTGCCGTCTGCACGTTTCATATTGAATGCCCAATCTTTCAAAATACTTGTTAATTGTTCTTCAGAAGTTTGAGCACAAAGTTTATAATTTCGCCGTTCACAAAATTCGGTGAACTGTTTCCAAACATACTTATGTGTTTTAACGGTATTTTGCGGTGTCAAATCTTCAGTTTCTTTATCTATTTCGGTCCACGAGCTTGTACCAAAGCGTTCCATGTCGAAAAAATTAAAAAACACTGATGAAAATTGCTGAATATTTTTTTGACGTTTATCAACAAACTTCAAAATAATTGTTACCATGACAAAACTCACATTAAATGAGGAGTCGAAACACCAAAACGGTTATATCACGTCGTCAAGAGTATTTTCACTTATTAATACACGGTAATTGTCAGCATTGTCTTTGTTAACACTTCCTTCACAACACTACATTCATGAGTACCTTGAAGTTTGTAGACCAATTTTATTGGACAAACTTTCAAAGCGGAGACTTTCGAGCGGTTTTGTCAAAAGATCAGCTAATTCATCCTTTCCACTAAAGTGTTTTCAAGTTTTATTTCTTTATTCAGATATCGCTCTCGTACATAAAAATGCCTAACTTCTATATGTTTGGAACGTTTGTGATATTCTGGATTCTTCGCCAATTTTACTGTGCTTGCGTCGTAGAAACTGCTACCACCTTCTGCAACTGAAATGCGATATCAGGTCGAGTTACAGCCGCTAAATAAGTAAGACGCTTATGGCTTCCCTATACGGAACGTTTATCGCAGGATTAAAGTCTTCTAAATCTTCACGATCTACTGGAGTTGAGACAGAATTTAATTCTGCCATTCCAAATTTCATCATTTTGGTTTGCATAAGCTTCTTGACCTATCGAAATGAAACCGTTCTCATGACACTTTATTTTCATACCAAGAAAATTTTCCAATGAACCCAAAGAAATTTGAAATTCCCGCTCTAGATCAATCAAGAATTCGTCAATTTCATTTTCATTGTTGTTCACGACCAAACCATCATCAACATATATAGCAACATAGGTACTATTTTGCTTATCTGTTCGATAAAATAGACACGGATCAGCTGAACTATTTTTCAAACCGACTTTCTTCATGAATTCAACAAACCTCTCGTTCCAGCAACAAGGTGCCTGTTTTAAACCATACAAGCTTCGTTTCAAGTAACACACCCGATCAGTACCATCTTCAAATCCATCAGGTTGTTCTAATTAAACATCTTCTTGTAGTATACCATTCAGAAATGCCGTCTTAACATCAAATTGTTTCAATGTCATTTGCTTTGTGGCAGCTAAAGCAAGTAACATCCTAATGGTATCGTAGCGTGCGACTGGACTGAATGTCTCTTCGTAATCAATACCTTCTTGTTGGACCAACCCTTTCGCTACTAATCTAGCTTTAAATCGGATACTTCCATTATATGAAATTTTGCGCTACAAAACCCAGCGATTTATACAACTTTCATATTGGGTGACCTGTCTACTAGCTCCCATGTTTGATTTTCTTTTAATGATTTTAATTTATCATGCATAGAGACATCCATTTTCGTTTCTCATTTGACTGAACTGCTTCAGAATAGGAATTTGGATCTGAACACTTATCCGACTGAGCTTTAGATAGGAATACAAATTCATCACCTATAATCCAATTCGGTTTCCTAACTTCACGCTTACTTATACTGTGTCCTTCTTCGTGGCTGTTTTTTACCGGAATATCTTCTCTTCCTTCGGATACAGATGCTATATCTTCAATTTTTTCTGTAGCTTCACTGTCTTCACTAACATTTTCTTGCTGTGTTTCTTCCTTTTTAACCTCTTCTTTTAAATTTACACTATTAACATTTTTATTCTTACTACATGTAGTTTGTGTTTCCTCAATGCTGTATTGCTTTGTTTGAAACTACAAATTATTTCTGGTTTGAATTTCACATCATGGCTGAGACTTACTTTTCTTTTAGACAGAATCCATAATCTATATCCATCCTTGTCATTCACATAGCCTACAAAAAGTATCCAAAAACTGCCTTGACATCAAACTTAAAGCGAAAATTCTTGGGTACATGCACATAACAATGCCTTTCAAAAATCTTGAAATGGTTGATCTTACCTAATTCTTTCTCATACCACAATTCGTAAGGAACCTTATCATTAATAGTTGATTTTCCGGTACGATTCAATAAGTATGCTGCTGTGTTACATGCGTCAGGCCATAATTCCTTCGGAAGTTTTGTTCGATTAAGCATCGAACGAGCTGCTTCGACTATTGTCCTATTTTCCCGTTCGGCTACACCATTTTGTTGTGGTGTGTATGGTGGCGTTATGAAGTACTCAATGCCTCGACTTTCTAACAATTCAGCAACTTTCCTATTGTCAAATTCTTTACCTCCATCACACCTGAAGCTGTTTACTACATGATCTTTCGTACTAGCTTTTTTTGAAAAAGATAATGTCAAATTTTGCGCCATCTTTAAAATAATAATTTTTATGTCAATTGACATTATCTCTTTCAAAAAAAGTATTAATTTTTGAATGTAAGTATAAGATTAATTTATTATTATTGTTAGCGTTTTTATTTTGTACAGATTTTGTCCGAAGATGATTTTAATTTAATTATAAAATCGAAACCGGTTACAATTTAAAAAATAGAAGTATTGGCTGACATAGATATATTTTATTAATTATTGTTTGTTTTTAAATGAGCAATTACTTTAATTAACCATTAATTTAACACTACCACTTCATGTTTTATAATTAAACCAATGACACATGTAGGTAAGTAAGTATGTTTATTGTCAGTACGGCTCCACATGAAGACAGATTGGTACACAATAATTGTCAAGGTTACATATATATTATTAATAAAACGACATTCTAGTATACTCGATATCTTTATTTTTCTACATGGATTATGTTTTTTTTTCAGATTCTCGGAAATGGTCTGAAAGGTAATTTTTCAAATCAAACCGGATACATTCATGAAGCTTACTTAAACCAACCCTACGAAGATATTTCTTTTCATAAATATAACAATGGAGACAATTTCAAAGCTTTTCTTTTTATATGTAAATCCGATACAAAATGTGCTTATTTTTCTTTACGAGGTATTTTTTCATCTTCTCAACCAGACTTTTGCAATGGTTCAAAACTGAGTTCCGAGGTAAATAATTTAATATAGCTTTTACTACACGAACTGACGTATTTTTAATAGATTTTCAAAATTGATTATAAAGGAGTTTTTATTAAACTTGCGAAAGGCAAAATTGGCTTTGTGTCGTCCAGAAGGTTTCGAAAAGATTTCAAAAGCTATTCAGTTGGTTCGCAACACACAAATACGCGGATTTTAGATTATCGACGATTCGAACAATTATATGTATGTTGCTTTGAGACTGGCAATGAAAGTGAACCTGCGGTAAAGGAAGAAAAACAAAGTTCACAGATTGGTGATTCTGTAAGTGCTAGAATTTTCAAAATAACTAACGCAGGCGTCATCGTTACCTTCGGTAGTTCTAAAGGATTTATACCAAATCTTCATTTGAACGAAGAACTTGATATTGAAGTTGGAAATGAAATTAAAGCAAAAGTATGGAACGTGAACGATGGTGGAATATATTTAACAACAAAATCAGAGTTTTTAAATTGGGATATGTGCTTGAAAACAGTTACGGATATGGTGGTGGGCGAGCAGTATCGTGGAATTGTGCTTAACAAGAACCCAAGAGGGATATTGGTTGCATTTTATGGTAATATAGAAGGAATTTTAACTAAGAACTATGTCGATCAAATTTTCGGATCAAAAGCTTACAACGTATTCAATAAAGGCGAAGTGGTGAGTTTTGTTAAAATAAAACTAGTATTTTTTATAGTGTAGTGCTTTTTGCGAATAAAAACTATTTTCAGATTTTGACTATAATTGACAAAGTAGATCCTGTAATTTTGCGATTAAACATACCCGAAAAACCTAAACTCAAACGTTGCAACATTAATGTAGGCGAATACGTTACTGGTAAGGTATTGAAGGTATGCGTTAACGGGTTAGACGTGGCCGTCGGTCCACGAAATAAAAGCGTATTTGTACCCATCTCGCATCTAAGCGCTTGCACTTCTTTAACGCCTTTATTATTAAGTATGTATGCATATCTGATCGAATTCTTGTTCGAAATAAATTTTTACAGATACCTACCAGGAGGGAGAAATAATTGATGAACTGTTGTGTCTAAGTAAGAGTGGAACACAATTCTTTTCAATAAGGGAAGCTAAAGCATACAGAAAGAATAATTTAAAAATAATGTCGATGTCGGAACTTTCCGTCGGTTCAATTATAAGGTGCTCTGTTTTGAAAGATTTTGAAAATCGCATTCGGGTATTGATGCCTTTAATACCGGAATCAAAGATTTTACATCTGTACGAACATGTAAATGTTTTAACACATTGAGTTAACTTGCTTTTATATACGATTTTTAGGACCTAGATAAAGGAAGAATAGGTACTTATGGATATCATCAAGCTATTACGTCGAAAGTTAGAAAGATTAATCGTGATACGAAAATTATAAAATTAACAGCTAGATCGGATCAAGTGTGCAAATGGGAATATAATGTAGGATTTTAAAAACACTATTTTCTTTAAATTTATATGTACTATGTTTTAGGACGCTTTGGATTATTTACAGCAGTATCTTGAAGATGTGCGGCGTATAAACACGCGTTCAAAAGAGAAATTTACAATTTCTGAGTTTTTCATTGGACAAAGAGTCGATTGCACCATTAAATCTATGACTGACGAAAAATGTTTAGTTCTTGTGCAAGAAAACGTGAAAGGAATAGTTCAAAGGAGACTGATAGAAGGTACTGCTTGTTTTATTTTGTATAATTTTCTAATTAGATACTTTCAGAAAACGTTGGAGTTGGTGAGTCGGTTGAAGGAGTGGTGCTTTGGAAAGATTTTATAGACGATCGGGTTGTTCTTTCTTTGAAACAAGATGTAAACGATCGTGTTGGATCTGAGCAAGGTAGGACTTCGCATGTATTTTTTTGTGTGTTCTAACGGTGAAAGGGTTTTTTGCTTTACATTTATAAAAAGACTGGTGAAAACCAAAGAAACATTTGAGTATTAACTAAGTAATGCCAACAGATAACTATAACGAGGATTGAATGTTTAAATTTAATTCAATCGTCGTTACAGTTATCTGTTACTTAGTTTATACTCAAATGTTTCTTTGGTTTTCACCAGTCTTTTATGTTTTACAATATTGTAAACAGCTAAGGAATTGATCCGTGGAGCAGATAATTCATTTGAAGAGATATTATTATAAAGTAAATTTGTATGTTTATTAAATTCTTGTGAACTCTATACATATTTATTTCTCTCAAAATTTAGTACAATTGATGAAATGTACACAATGCAAATCTTCTCCTCCTTACAAATGCATAATATTTACCTGTCAAAGTTGTATAGCTAACTTGATAAATATTAAAATTGTTACAAATCAGTCTTCATTATGAAAATTTGCATTTTTCATAAAAAACGTGAACATTTAGCTATAGGACACTATAGTATTGTTTGATAGACAATTACATTTTACATTTGTTGTTGGCATAAAATACAGGGTGTTCTATTTAAAATAAGCAAGTTATTGCGTTTTAAAACATGTCATTATTTAATGTCAATTTGTACACATCCTGTGTATGACGGTGGATTTTTCACAAGTTTTACATAAAATCTGGTCAATTCATAGACACTAGTGCGAATTTAGTTTGGAAAAAGAAAATAAAAAAAGATATGAATCGGTAAAATTGTGACGACTTTTTCATAAAATACAAAATATCTCAAAAACCTTTAGGTTTAAGAAAGGTAAACCTCTATAAAAACCTTTCTTATTTTGAACGTAGAAACTGAAAATGTAATCATATACAGGGCATTCCATAAGAAAAAACACAACTTTGATACGTTCTGTGTATTTTGGGACACCTGTATATTTCGAAAGTAATTTTAAAATATTACTCCAATAGGTCTCTATCCATCCCAAATATATTTTTCTAATCTTATTGAATAGTTTGGCTGTAATATTCCGTGTCGTATACCGTGAATAACCCGTATATCCATAACCTACTACGTTTTATTTTTGGGTATATTTTTAACTAATCCTTCTCATTTAGACAATGTGGCAACCTTATTAAGAAATAGAGTCAAAAGAGAATCAGTTAAGATCGAAAAACATAGGGTATATGTAGTTGAGAAACTGGAAAATTGGAGCACTCTGGATGGAGCTAATATGTACGCGAACGTACAGATAAAGATTTTGCTTCTAAGGACTACTATAGACTTAGTAGACCTATTCACGCATGACTAATTGGATAGTAATTAATTCTCTTTTACTGTATACAATAATACCATTAATTTTGAGTTTCTTAATCTTCAAAATTATATTTTTTGAATTTGTATTGGTTATTCTTTTTCTTTTTTGTGATTTCTGTTGGAATTTCCATTATTTTTGATCAACTTCAAATTTGGATACATGTTTTGTTTCTTTTTGTGTTTTTTACAGTAATCCGCTAGTAGTTTTTTTACATGCTGCTTAGTTGTTCTTCATTGTATCAGTCGTTCATTTAACCTCTCATAATTGCTTACAGAAACGTATAACGTTAATCTGGAAGATACTGTAAGAGCGTGCGTTTTGGTGATACGCCCAGAATTTATCATAACAGTCACTGATGAAAAACAGATTCTTTTTGTACCCGTTCTGCAAACGAACTCTTACTTAACAGTACCTCATTATAGATTATTACAAGAACTGAGAGTGATTGTAGTACGGTAAGTTTTTATTTCTTGAAATTCGTTAATCTTAATATGATACTTTAGAAAGATTGGTAACGTACCAATTGGTGTGGACAAGTCAATGTTGAATCTGTTAGAAAAAGCTAAGAATGCGTTTATTAATAAAAATTCACCACTAAAGAAAAAAATAGAACCCGTTAAAAAGATAAAGATCGAGTATCATCATGAAAAAGCCGAAAATGTAGAGAGTGTAGCGGCTTACAATAATTCGTTAACTTTGAATGAAGTTCTTCTGAATAATTCGAAATCAGTAGCTGCTTTACCGGGTGTACAAGGATTTTTCACGACAGAAAAAGATATCAAGTCTGAACCATCTTCGGGTGAAGATGAGGTAGAAGTAGTTAGTCCTAAAAAGAAGAAAAAGTTGACTGCGGCTGAGAGAACTGAAGTTATTCGACAGAAGGAAGAACTCATTAGAAACAAAGAAATCGAAATAGCCGATGGTTCTGCGGAACCTCAAAGTGAAGAGCAGTTTGAAAGATTGGTTACAGGACAACCAAACAACTCTGAGCTTTGGGCAAAGTACATCGCCTATTGTGTTTCCGTAAGTAATAATTCAGTTTTTATTTTCGTTTTTATAAGTTTTGTTTAGAATGCTGAAATACACAAGGCGAGAAACATTGCCAAAGCGGCTTTAAAACGCATAGACCTAAATCAAACGGAAGAAAGGTATAATATATGGTTGACACTACTCAATTTGGAAAATAACTACGGTGATAAGGAGTCATTTAATGGGGTGTTTGAGGAGGCTGTCAGGTGTAATGACGATTTACAGATTTATTTAGACGTTATTAGTTTATTGGCCGATTCTGAAAAGTATTTGGAAATGAACGAAAAAATAAAGAAAGTTAAAAGCAAGCATAAACACAATCCAAAAATGTGGACTGGTTTAGCTCTTGTCTACTACAAATGTGCCAAATTCAAAGATGCGAGAAATATACAAAGTTCGGCTTTAAAAACTATAGAAAAAAAGTCAAACCGTAAGTAAAATTGGAAACTGATTTTTTTTATTAAAATTTCTTTGGGTGCATCTTTTACTCAATATTGTTCTAATTGTTGTAGACATAGATTTAATTGTACAGTTTGGAATCATGGAATTCAATTATGGCGAAAAACATCATGCTGAAGCATTATTTGAAACAATACTGCAATCAAATCCAAAGCGTGTGGATGTTTGGTCTACGTATGTCGATCAGATGATTAAGAAAGAAAACGTTGAAGGCGCGAGGTAAATATTAACGTTTTTTGAAAATATTTTTTGATTTACTGATATTTAGGAGGGTGTTGGAACGGGCGGTTTCTCAACACATACCACCAAAGAAAATGAAGACCTTATTTAAAAAGTATAAGAATTTGGAGTTGACTCATGGTGATGATGAAAGTGTTGCACATGTTGTTAATTTGGCGCGACAATATATGGATGACAAATAAATATGGATTTTTTCATTATTTCTGTTATTTTTGGTATATGCACAAGTAGCCGCTTTAATCCTCCGTCATGTCATGGAGCTAAAGTAATTTATGGGTGAACTAAAGAAAATCCTACACATTATTTATCTTCTCGCACTTTCTTTGTTTACTCGAATTTAATCACAGAGTTAGCTAGGGAGTAACAATCTCTTTTTTACCTCTAATAAAATGTCGTATTTAAGTAGCAGGTAATGTGAAACAATTTGTTATCTCCACGCACTTTTTTTTACCTCCATAGATATTTGGAATGGAGTTAACATAAGTTTGAAAAGTAAAAACAGTCGATTGTACAGATTTTTATATTGATGGTGAATAATTTCTGGAGTTGATGTCAGCTCCACCCCCGTTTTTTATCTCCAATCGCCAAACGAATTTATGCAGTAGATTTATAAACAAAATTTAGTTCATTTGTAAATGAATCGGGACTTTCGTCTTCTTGAACGTTTGAAACAATTTAGCTGCTACATGGTGATTTTTTTAAAGCTGTCATTAGAAAATTTTCTATTTGCGATTGTAGAAAAATCGGAAAAATTAATGCCGACGTTATGGACGATCCGAATCTTCCGGAAATTCTGGAAATCGATGTCAACCTTGTTAATTTAAAATTTTTTTTCACATCTGCAACGCGATTTTGAAGATAAAACATGCCACATGTCGACACTTATCTTTCATAGTTTTTGACTTATGTTAATTTTTGCAAATGCAACGGTGTATTCAATAATTAATTACTCCTAAGATGAATACATAAATTTTTGTTGGTGTTTCTCCAAAGTTCACAAAAATTCTACAACGCTCCTACCGCCTACTATGATTTTTTAAAAATCGGATTGAGAAAATGGCACCTGGCAATTTTCTTAACGAAAATCGACGTAGAATTTAATTTCAGTACAACTTTTGTAAACATGTTTTATACTTACGACGAGTATTTTTCGAATTAAGGTTTTTATTATTCAAAATTATAATTTTTTAAAAAATTTGTAGGAGACTATGTAACATCTACAGAATCATCTACCCAATCATAAAATATGTTCGAAATGTGCACCAATTTGGTTTAAACATTCCAAAATTCGATCGTATACGGCTTTGCTGGTGGCATTTCTTACTTCATTCCTATCCAGCCCATTCCTGTCGTTATTTTTAATCTCAGGTCTTCCAGGTTTGCGGGTAAGGTTTCATAAACTAGATCTTTCACTCGCCCCCATAAATAAAAATCAAGAGATGTGAGATCTGGCTATCTTGGAGGCCAAAGCCAAGGACCCTTATTACCTCACCATCTGCCATGAAATAAATTTTCCAATTTCGAATCTATAATAATTGTTAAATGTATTGGCGCCCCATTCATTTGATACCAGGAACTTATTGCTTCTTGGATGGGAAGATTATCCAGGAAGTCATCCACAATATCATTGAGAATAGCTAAGTATCTCGTTCTATTTAAATTTTCGTCATACATTTGCCAGACCAACCGACTATCCATGAGCAGACAAAACACATTAACAGAAAATTGTCTTTGGTTCTTAACTTCGGAAGTTTGATGTGGATTTTCAGCAGCCCAGAAATGCCGATTTCTTCTGTTAAAAATGCCTTCCTGAGAAAATTTCGCTTAATCTGTACAAATAATTCTTTGGCAAAAATTAACGTCCTTGAATTTTTGTCAAAAGTTCTTCGCAAAAAGTTACTCTTTTAGGATAATCAGTTGGACGTAGCGCCTGCAAACGAACGAACGAATAGGGGTGCCTTTTATGCACATGCAAAATTGTTTGCATAGAGGAGTAAGTCAGCCCCAAATCCGAAGACGCAGCTCTTATGAATGCTCTTGGAAACGCACCGAAATAGCCCAAAACGTTGATTTGGTTATCTTCTGTCTCAGTAATGAATTTAATTCTTCGTTTTGGAGGATTCATATTTCCCGAAGCAAGGAATTTCGACTTCAGTCTTGCAAACTTTTGTTTGTTCATTCGAGGTAGACGTGGGATATTTGCTATTAAACTCGCGACATGTTTTGTCGGTAATCATTTGGTAATTGCTGTGTATAACAAATAAATCAAAAATAACTGTATTTGTGTAAGGAACCATTTGGGTAAATTAAAATTAATTTTAATCACAAATTTCAAAAATTGCTTATTGACTGGTAAACTATGACAACTTAGGGATTTTTTTCTTTAGTTTCATAGTCAAAAACTATGATAGATAAGTGTCGACATGTGATTATTTTTATCTTCAAAATCGCGTCGCAGATGTGAAAAAAAATTGAAAATGTGAGGTTGCCATTTAAATTAACAAAGTTGACATCGATTTCCAGAAATGTCGCCATATTGAAAATATTTTACTTAGATTCGGAATGGTCGATAACGTCGGCATTAGTTTTTTCTGATTTTTTCTACAATCACAAATGGAAAATTTTCTAATGACAGTCTTCAAAAAATCACCCTGTATAAAATGGGTATTCAGGTAGTTTTTGAGATCAGTTGTAAGTTGTCATTGAATGTGTGTTGATATAAATTGTAACGTATAATATTGTAACGAGAATACCCAGATGTACATAAAAAAAGGAAACGATTTATCGCGTACGCGGATAAGTGTAAAAAAAAAGATGTTGTTTTTGTCAATTGAATGACATAGGTAAAATAAATAATAAAATGTATTTGTTAACTGCCTAATACCTAATTATTGCGACATTACAAATTGAGATTTGAAATTGAATGAATCTTGTTACATTGGTGTCAGGTGTGGGGTATTTTGTGATAATAATTAGTGACCGAATTATTATAGAGTGTGTTTGTTTTGTGAACTGGAACATTTGTTGAAAGACATTTTCGTAATTGGTTTATGCCTATATTAACGCGCAGTGAAAGCATAAAGATGGAGCAAGTTCTGGAGATGCTGACTAAAATGCAAGTCGAAATGAATGGCATGAAGAATGAAATGTAAGAACATATACAAGGCGTGAAAGACAGACAGGAAATAACGATAACTGAAATTAAAAATGGCCTAGAAGAGCAAGGTAAACTAATAGAAGAAAGAAGTGAATCCGTAACTAAAGAAATGGAGTCCGTGTGAATAAAGAAGTCGAAAAATTAGATAAAAAACTCAATGAATTACAACAAAAATTCGAGGTGGAATTACAGCGCGCGAGGTATCAAAGAAGTTCGAATCCTTACAAGAGCACATTCAAATATTAGTGAGTCTAAGTCGGTAAGTCAAATAACAGCAAGCGCACCACCGCAAGAAAATACCAATATAAAAGGGTCAATTATCAGCAACGTTACCACAACAGATGAATCAGTTTCCAAGATAAGAATAACACCGCCAACCTATGACGGAAAAACACCGTGGTCGACGTATATTCAGCAGTTCAAAGTAGCCGCCATTGCAGACGGATGGTCATTACAGGACAAGGCCGGAGACGCCCTCAATATTTTGCAAGCAGTACCAGAACATGTACAACGGGATTATAAGCAGTCTCTCGGTTGGAAATGCGGTACGGAGATAGACATCTTCAACAAGTACACCATGCGCAGTTGAAAAATAGAAACCAGAAATCTAACGAAAGTTTGCAAGAGTTTGAAGTAGAAATAGCCCGACTCGTGCGTTTAGCATATCCAACTGCACTCGAGAGTTTTATAGAACAGTTGGCTGTTGAAACATTTGTGGATGGTCTTAAAGATTGCGAGACGCAACAAAGACTTTGTTGTTATAGATGCAATGAACTTGGACACATTAGGAGGAACTGTAATAAACCTCGTCCGCAACAACGGGGTGAAAACGACCAGGCGTCGGAAAACTAGATCGAGTCGATGAGGTGGGGCGAACATCGACTTCTCAGGGTACTGCCCGGAAGTCATCATCCACATTGCGTCGCTGCAAAGCCACTTAAACAGCGTTTTTGTGGATGGAAGTGTAAATGGAAAAAAAACTGCTTTCTTGTTGGATACGGGAGCGACTAGAACTGTGACTCGGCCGGATGTCGTAAAAGGAAAAAGGTTGGAACGGACTCTACTTCGATTAAAGACAGCTAACGGTGAAGCTGTCAGGACTTATGGTGAATTGATGGTAGACGTAAGCATTGGCAACATGGAAATCCAGCACAAAGTGCTAGTGGCAGATATAACGGATGAGTTCATTTTGGGTATGGACGTTATGGATAAACATGGTTTTGCGTTAGATTTGAGAGAAAGAATACAGCGGTTGGGGAATGAAGAGTTCGTTCTGCCGAAGTCCGTGCGGTGTTGGCACAAAATTTGGCAGTGCCTGCTTGAAGTGAGGCAGTAGTCATGGCACGTTTGGATGGTAATTTCCGGGATGCAGGTGTTAGACTGCTGGAACCTATCTGTGACGACAAGAAGGTTGGACGTGGTATCCTAATAGGGAAAGTTTTGGTTAACGCAGATGAACTAATGGTACCTGTTAAAATAATTAACTTAAATGACGACGAGGTACGGTTAAAGAAGAACTCCACGGTTGGAGAATGTATACCAGTATCATCGGTTGTACGAATGACTGGAGTAAATGAAAAGCGGAAATGGAAACCTTGCCTACGTGAATTATCTCATTTGTGGACGACATCAAGTAAGAATCTGAATCAATCTCAGCTAGAGGCGGTAAAGAAGCTTGTCATTAAACACCAAGAGGTTTTTGACACTAGCGAGGGTCCAAAAGGTCGAACCAACCTGGTTGCTCACAAGATTAACATCGGAACCGCTCAGCCAATAAGACAAGCACCTAGACGCTTGCCTCTAGCGAAAAGAAGCGAAGCAGAGAAAATAATTGACGAGATGAAAACCGAAGGGGTAATCGAACCATCTAGTAGTCCCTGGGCATCGCCAGTCGTACTGGTAAAGAAGAAAGATGGCTCTACGAGATTTTGCGTTGACTACCGACGTTTAAATAGTGTCACACTGAAAGATGGTTACCCTTACCCAGAATTGACGACACTTTGGATACCTTGTCTGGTTCTAAATGGTTCTCCACTTTGGATTTAAAAAGTGGATACTGGCAAGTGGGAATGGAACCAGAAGATCGCGCCAAGACGGCTTTCACAATCGGAACCGGGCTGTGGCAATTTACAGTGATGCCATTTGGGCTCTGCAACGCTCCGGCAACTTTTGAAAGATTGATGGAAACGGTACTTAACGGTTTGACCTGGTCAACTTGTTTGGTTTATCTGGACGATGTGATTGTGGTAGGAAATTCCTTTGAAAGCCACTTGAAGAATTTGGACGAAGTGTTTCAAAGGTTGAGGAAGGCCAATCTGAAGTTGAATCCGAAGAAGTGCCACATATTCCAGAACAAGGTGAAGTACCTCGGTCATGTTGTGTCCGGAGACGGTGTCGCGGCCGATCCAGATAAGGTGAAATCGGTACGTGAATGGCCGGCGCCCAAAGACAAACACGAATTAAGAAGCTTCTTGGGGCTTTGCACGTATTACCGAAGATTTGTTCTTGGCTTTGCCAACATCGCCAAACCACTCACAAAATTGATTGAAGAGGGCCGAGCATTTTTTTGGGATGAAAGTTGTGTCAAAGCGTTTGAAGAACTCAAAGCCGCTCTAGTGTCATCGGAAGTACTTAGTTATCCAAGAACCGAGGGAAAATTCATTTTGGACACAGACGCTAGTAATGTCAGTATTGGGGGAGTCTTATCCCAGGTACAAGATGGACAAGAGAAAGTTATTGGGTATTTTAGTAAAGTTTTGTCGAAACTCGAGCGGAATTACTGCGTCACGAGAAAAGAACTGTTGGCGATGGTGAAGTCTGTCGAACACTTCTACAAGTACCTATATGGAAGGAAGTTCTTATTAAGAACAGACCACGCCGCTTTAAAATGGCTCCTGCGGTTCAAGAACCCCGAGGGCCAAGTGGCCAGATGGATTGAGCGCCTCCAGGAATACGATTTCGATATTGAGCATCGGGCCGGAACCAGCCATCGAAATGCTGATGCATTGTCAAGAAGACCTTGCGCTGAGCAATGCAAGCATTGTTCATGAATGGAACACAAGGAGGAAGCCGTCCGGCGGACTACTATAGTTGACGAAACATGGAGACCCGAGGCCGTACGACAAGAACAAGAAGGCGATACAGATCTACATGTTGTAATAAACTGGAAAATGGCCGGCCGACGTCCTGAGTGGGGAAGATATAGCGCATCAAACTCGACCATCAAGGCATTATGGGCGCAGTGGGAATCTTTAAGTTTAGAAAAGGGTGTCTTGGAGCGAGTACTGGAAAACGAAGATGGTGGCATTGAAAAAACAGTTGGTTGTACCGCGAAGTAAGATGTCCGTTCGAAAGGATTGCCATAGATATAACAGGACCGTTCCCTGAATCCGATGCTGGCAATAAATATATTCTGGTGACGATGGACTATTTTACAAAATGGACGGAGGCGTATGCGTTGCCAAATCAGGAAGCCTCGACAGTAGCCGACGTGCTGGTCAAGGAATTCTTTAGTCGTTTTGGAGTCCCACTGAAACTCCATTCAGACCATGGGAGGAACTTCGAATTAAAATTATTCCAAAATATCTGCAAGTTATTGGGAATCAGAAAGACAAGAACAACCGCGTTGCATCCGCAGTCCGATGGAATAGTGGAGGGGACGAACAGAACCATGGGGAAGCACCTCTCTAAAGTAGTGTCCGAGCATCAACGAGATTGGGACCAGTATATCCACTTGTTTCTCTTGGCATACCGTTCTAGTGTACACGAAACGACTGGAGAAACCCCGGCGAAGGTACTGTTTGGTAGAGAATTGCGTCTGCCGTGTGATCTGGCATTTGGAAGTAAGCCTGAGGAAGAAATTGTCGGGGAAGACTATGCGGAAAAATTGAAAGAAGGCTGAACGAGACCCACGATCGAGTCAGGAAGCAGACTCAGTTGGCTAGTAACCGTATCAAGCAGCAGTACGATGTGCGAGGCCAGGAAGGAGGTTTCCAAGAAGGTGATTTGGTGTGGCTGTATAACCCAAGAAGACGTAGAGGGTTTTCTCCGAAATTGCAACAAGACTGGGAAGGACCGTACCAAATTGTAAAGAGAATTAACGATGTGATCTACCGAATTAAAAAGGGGCCTAGGGGAAGCCCAGAGTCGTCCACTTTAATCGACTAGCAACATATGCTGGAAGAAACGAAGATCCCCGAGGGGTCGTAGCGCGAAGAATGGCACCAACGGGGGAGCGAGAAGATGGAATCACTTTTGACGATTTTATGGAGGCGTACCCCAAGACTCAGAGGGTTAATTTCGGGGTCACCACGAGAGTCCAGAAGGATTTGTTCGATACGTCTTCAGAGTATTCCTTAGCGCACTGCGTAGCTGAAGATCTTTCAATGTCCAGGGGAATAGCTGTGGTGTTTAAAAGGAAGTTTGGTAACATGGAAGACCTAGAACGACAGTCCCCAACCGTTGGCAAGAGTCTCCTATTGCGTAATGGACGCAGACTAGTGGCGTATCTGGTAACTAAGAAATTTTCTCGGGATAAACCTCAATATGTCGATTTGTGGAATGCCTTGGAGGATCTCCGGGAACACTTACTGGTAAACAAAATTAGTAAGTTGGCGGTACCAAAATTGGGGTGCGGGTTGGACCAGTTGGATTGGCGTATGGTTCGTAACATGTTGGAAGTGATATTTCGAAGCACTGGAATCAGTATACTGGTTTGTCATCACAATCCTAACGTAACCAGATTGGTCAGCCACGACCAAGCACACGAAGGTTCAAGTTGCCCTAGACTGGCTGCATGTCCACAGCGAAGCAACCCATTCTTCCGAAATCATCATCTCCAGCCACAAGTTGTTCTAGGACAGAACGGTTCTAAGGAGGGGAAAGTGTAACGAGAATACCCAGATTTACATAAAAAAAAGGAAACGATTTACCGCGTACGCGGATAGGTGTAAAAAAAAAGTAATGTTGTTTTTGTCAATTGAATGACATAGGTAAAATAAATAATAAAATCTGTTTTGTTAACTGCCTAATAGTTATTGCGACATTATTTAAAATTGGGATTTGAAATGGAACGAATCTTGTTACAATATTGTGTGTATTTCTCAGAATTTAATAAGTAACATTCGTAGAACATTTTGCTCAAAAAATTTAATAAACCTAAGAGCGTGTAGGATGTACGTTGCAATTTACAAAATTTTGATATGAAAAGTGAAAAAAAAACACGATACAATAAATATACCTAACCGCTTGTTCAAAATAACCGCGCATTCGTCTGAAATTCAAACAAAGAAGAAAATTTCCAATTAACTTTTCATTCATAACTTTTTTGTATAATTAATATTGTTACGTGAAAACTATGAGAACTTTATGTATAAGAGCCTTACTCAAAAAGTGATACTATTTCAGGTTATTATTTGAAATATTAAACTCAAATTTTATTCACATTTAGGGTGGCAACGACTTTAACTGCCCATGGCTTAAAAGTTGACATTGGTTATACAGGATAGATATGAGAAAAAAAATGTCAAATTTTGTGATCGAAAATGATGAAAAACTTGATAAAATCATATGGAACTACAAACGTTGCTATCGATGCCTGTCTACCAAAACTCAACCGTTAGCCGTGAAATTCGTGTTTTAATCAAAAATACACGTTTCATCAAAACATTTTTATTGACAACTCGAAATTATAAAATAGATCATCAAAATTTAAAACAAAATCCCTGGACAGATTATTTTAATTGACCGAAAGGAATATCTGAATAAACTGGAAAAAAAATACGAGAAGAATTCCTAGTAAACGTGTCAGCATTGAAAATCTGTTTTTGTCAGATATTGTTAGCGATAAGGATGGAATTTGTTTTTTCGTAACACCTTACTTACAGGGATCTTTAAAGCTTCAACGTTATCTGCTATTTGTCGTACTCCAATGGTTGGATTCTCAACTTCTGATAACGATAATTATGTCAAATTGCATATCTCTTCATTGTACAAACATGTTTATTAGTATTTTTCTCATAGTTGGCAATTGTGTCTTTTTTGCTGCCAATAAACTTCCATTCGATGTTACGGTGGAATAAACCATACTAACTACTTCTACTCTCTTTATTTTTCGATGATAATTTTCGATAAAAACGAGTTTCATGGCTAACAATGGATTTTTGGTAGACAAACATGTATAGCAAAATTGTAGAGAATTTAATTCTACATCGATTTCCATTTGTTTTTATTAAGTTATTCATCATATTACAAAGTTTTTTTTCTCATGCCCTGTATAATCGATGTGAACTTTTAAATCGTGGCCGATATTGACCCAATTAAATGTTTAAAAATCAATATCTCGAAAAGTATAATTTTTTGAGTAAGACTTAAATTGGCAGTTAGATACTTGCTTTTTCGAAAGCCGTGAAGTTTAGGTAAACTTACGGGGCTAAAATTTGAATAAATTGAAATTGAAATTGCATGTTTTAGTATAAGCTTATACAGTGTGACCAGTATAAAGTCCGCATCATATGGGAATTTTTTTTAATAATAGTTTTTTCTTAAATTTGATTCAGTTTCTGAATCGATTGAAATGAAAATTTACGAAAAAAATTGTAGGCACTATTTGTCAAATTTAAATTTTTTTCCAAAAAAAATACAAAAGTGGGGTTATTTTCAGAATATCAAAAAAAGTTATAAGAAAATGTCGTTCTAAATGAAATGTCTAGCCCGTATGCAAAATTTCAGGTTCCTAGGGCAATTTTGATTACAACAACGTGATTACAATGTAAATAGTTTTATTGCACACGTTGTTACTACACATTATTATTTTTATGTTAACGTAGCTACAACGTTGGTAATATGTTATAAGAAGCAGTTAAACTAACATTATCACAATGTTACTTTAATTACTTAATGTAACAATTGTTAACATTTTTTACCTTGACATAATCTGTTATATCAACATTAATAAAATGGAGAAAAGTAAAAGTCATATTTCTACACAAAGGGGGTGTAAAACCCCTAGATGATCCAAAGTCATACCGTCCAATAAGTTTCTCGTCGTTTATGCTTAAAACAGTGGAGAAATTAGTGGACCAACATATCAGGACGGAGGTACTAACACCTAAACCTCTTCATAAACACCAATTTGCCTATCAGAAAGGCAAATCAACGATATCAGCTTTACATGAGATTGTAAAAACCATAGAGGAAGCACATGAGTCAAAGGAAATAGCCCTATCAATCTTTATGCACATAGAGGGCACGTTTGACAACGCCGCCTATGACTCTATGACCCAGTCTCGAAGAGAGGATTCACGACTTTATCATTCAATGGATAAACAACATGCTGATGGGTAGAGAGGTATCCACTAGCATTGGTAGGCACTACAAGAGGCTACCCACAATAAGGAGAATTATCCCCACTACTGTGGTCGCTAGTAGTGGATGAACTACTGAACGACTTGAGTAGAGAGGGGTATAAAGTTCTTGGTTATGCTGATGACATAACCATAACGGTGAGGGGCAAGCATGACTCCATTATTGGGGGGAGAATGCAAAATGCTATAAACCTAACACGCAATTGGTGTCTAAAAGAGGGCATGAACATAAACCCGAATAAAACCACAATTGTAGCTTTTACTAAACAGAAGGAATTTAAATATTCCAAATATTCAATTAAATGGAAAATTACCAACAAGGCTATTAAAACGTTATGATCATGCCGCCAAATGGTTGGCAAAACGTGAGGTTTGAACTCCAGGGCAACTAACTGGATCTACAAGCAGGTACTCAAACCTGGAGTCCTCTATGCATCCGTAGTTTGGTGGAGGAAAGGAGACCAAAGTACCGCACAAGCAAAGGTGCAAAGGCTTGCATGTCTGCTCATCATAGGTGCCATGAAATCCACACCTACAGCCGCGATGGAAACCCTTTTCAGTCTGGATCTTCTACCGGTGGCAATTAAGGAGGAAGCTATGAAGCAGATCCTCAAATGACATGAGGTATACCATTTTAAAGAAGGCAACCTCAAAAATCATCTAGGAATTCTTAGAACCACTCCTTGATTAGAGATGGCTGCAGTAAGCGACCAGGGGAACCTTAAAATGATCTTTGATCATAAATACAATGTCCGATTCCCCACTAGTGAAGACTGGATTGCAGACACGGACTGCGTGCCGGGATCTTCCCAAAAATGGTTCAGACGGACCCAAAATGGGAAATGGTATGGGGACAGGACAATTAAAATTAATATGCTGAGTTTTGTTGTCAGTGCAATTTGCATTTTCAACTAAAGTCCATTCGTTTAACTTATTCCGATGTATTAAATCGCGAAATCACCGTAGACACTAATACCAACGTTTCCTTATTTACTTATTTGTTGATTGAGGTTAAGTACACGTGCCGGTTTATTTTGGTCTTTTATTTACAAACGACATTAACGTGGCGTAATTTGACATTTATGTTAAGTTAAGTTGGTGTCAATACTGTTCGTGGAAGGAAACCAAATTTGTTGGTGATGTTATCCTTGTTAGTTATTTGAGTTGATAAAAGACATTATAAAATGACACTATTGAAATAATATATTTGCTGATAATGTATACGTCGTATTCAATGTATAAAAAAGGATAGCCATACATAATGTGTGCGCTTGATTCATTGTTCATTCGGGATAAATAAAACGAATGAACTATAGTTGTAAATGAATATTCGCGATTCGTATCGTCAATTCTAACAAAATTAATATTTTCTTAACATTTGGGGAAAAATAATATTTACGTACTGTTATACCATGGAGTAAAGATTAATCTAAAACGTAGGACGGAAAAGTACAGTAATTTACAATAATTAAATAACAGTTTATAAATTACATATAAACAGTTTTTATAAATATATTCGTACTATATAATAAATAATTCAATCTGACACTACGTGTATTCTATGCGCTTAAGTCCATTTAAATAGGTTTACAACTTTTTAATTTCTTTTTAAACCTATTGCTTAGGCCGTCTTGTTTCAACCTTTTTAGAAGCTTTGGCAAACCTACAATGACTATAGTCGCAATTAATATATTACCACACATTTTGCTTACCTTTTTAGCGTTATAATCGGCATCACAGGTATGAGTGAAGGATTAGGTTTCATAATACGTGGTACATATCTTCTCTTTAGTTTTGATTTGTCCGTTTCAACGGGTGGTGACTTGTACGTTTGACGTTGGTAAACGTACAGTTCTGCAAACCACATTCGCTGGTATTCGTTTGAAAGTAGAAAATATAAATTTTCCTTTGGTTCGCTTAGATAAGATGGTGTAAAGCCCAATTTGTTGCGATATCTTGATGATTTAATTTCATCTTTTGGTTCGTATGGTACTGCCTTTGACCACTTTTTACCAATTATCATTTGATAAAAAAATATTGACAGCAATTGTAAAAAAATGTATATAAGTTTGTTGTTTTTGCCAATTTTGCCTCATTGCTAAGCATTGTGAGTAACAAAAGATTTATGACACTTTTTCTAACGACAACCATAAATCCGTTTTGAATATTGATTTTAAACTCAGTATCTCTGATTGTATTATTAAATTTTACTAAGCGGTTACTATAGTTCATGTGAATTTTTTGCTTTATACGTAACCCTCGTCTGGTATATTTATATCTCTCCGAAACTTAACATGCATTTATTTTATATAAAATTTAAAAATGTTTACATAACGCAAACTGAATGCCTGCCTATGTTATAGTAGGTTAAGTAAGGTAGATCAGTGATCACAAATGCGCTTATCTAAAATAATCTTGCAGTTCATCACACCAACACTAAGTTGGGTCCACTATAAAAACTACAAAATGATAATTTTTAATTATTTTTGATGGACAAAAGTTTCACCCAAACAATTATTGCGGTCGGGCTCGGTTCGAATGGTTATATTAATGAACGCACGAACTCTGTAGCACCCAGCGTGCGGCATCCTGGGCTCCCCAAAGGTCGAGGAGTGTCTTATGGTATACGAAATGTCGCTTTAGGAGCGTTTCCTTTGTTCAAAGGCGTACAAACCAGATGGACACCTGGTGCAAAGTGGAGCAATATACTCTCTCTGCACACTCGATCCTGGGTCTAGTACAAACTCCCATCTTCTACGAAGTACCCGTTATCTCTACTGTTTGTGGGGTCATTTTGGTGTAAACTGGCGCAAATTTTATACACAATTAGCCGAGAACTCTTCTCTGATGTTGTTTATTTTTATCGTGTCTTTTTCTTCTTTATTTAAACGTTTTATTACTTAATACTCTGTCTATTGTTGATTGTATACGTCATATTCTCGAGATCATTTACGAATTTCTTTATGCGCTTCTTGCGTTGTGTTTTTACTTTTGTATTGTATTCTTTGTGTTTCTCTTCATTTTCTTTATCTCGGATCAACCCAGTTCAAGCGGTTGAGGTGAATTTCGTGCGATTTTGCACCAAGAATGAGCGAAATCGGCTTACAAACAGCAGATATATTGGGTGTTTCGTCAGTGGCTTAACTAGATTTTAAGCACCCTGGAGCAGTTTTACGCTTAGCGCCCCACTCCCGCTTAAACTTAAACCAAATCTATTTAAAAAAACTGTTTTACATAGGATTGAATGCAAATGTTACATGTGAATAATGAATAAATACGTATGCTATGTACGTATAAAAGTGACAAAACAATACTAGCAATACCAAACCCAATAAATCATTTATTCTAATTTTGTTTATCGTGCTTTTATAAATATTTTTTCTTGTTTGATCTGATGCAAATTGTAAGACAACATTCAAATTAATGTCACTTGCTCTAGATCGTTCAATAGAAGTTGTTGCCAAACGTTTTGTTCTGCGTCTAACCGCCGTTCAGGATAATGTGGAGAACTGATCTATTTTCACACAGTTTCGTTGCTAATTTTTTCATCACTAACCACTCATTTCTAATTTGATTGACCTTGTTTCTAAGGAAACACATCATTATATCTTTTGCACTCTGTAATTAATTTGATATGGTCTTCATGGAATCTAACAATAAACTTTCCAATGTATTTTTCCTGATGCTTGAAAGATTGCACTAATTATCCCGTTGTCCAAAATAAACTCGCCTAAAGAATTAAATGATATTCGTCCCATTAGTGTACTTCCTGTGCTCTCAAAGGTCTTGGAAAAAGTTATGAATAAGCAGATATGTAATTATTTAGACATAAATAAGTTACTATCTACCAATCAATCCGGGTTTAGACGTGCATTCATTAAATGTAATTGATGATGTCATTGCTGCTAAAGATAACAGCAAAATCACTGCTCTAGTTCTATTAGACTTTTCAAAGGCCTTCGACACTATCTATCATGAAATATTGATAAGTATTCTACACCATATAGGATTTGACAGATCTGCTCTCCTTTTATTAAATAGTTACTTGTGTAATCGTCGTCAAGGTGTAAAAGTACGAGGAACAATTTCTGATCTTCGTCATACTAATTATGGAGTTCCTCAAGGTTCAATATTGGGACCATTGCTATATATAATTTATACTACCAAACTTTGTAATTGTTTAAAGCATTCTAAGTATCATCAATATGCTGACGATAGACAAGTTTATTTATCTTTTTACCCTAAACATGCAGTCCAGGCATGTCAATTACTGAATGAGGATTTAAATATTCTGGTAAACTACGCAAATCTACATTCGTTAAAGATTAATCCCACAAAGTCAAAATTAATGCTTTTTGGGAATAATCAAATTATTAAATCCATATTACCTTTATTTTCATTAAAAATCAATAATGTTCTTATTCCTCATCATGAGCAAGCAAAAAATCTGGGTATTATAGTTGATGATAGGTTACGTTTTTCGGAACATATAAACATGTGTATAAATAAGTCCTTTGGAAAACTGAAATTGCTATACCCACAAAAATAAAAATTTAATGAGAATGCTTTGCGATTCCTTGGTGTTATCTAGTTTTAACTACTGTGACGTTCTCTATGATCCTTGTCTTGATACAAATACGAAGAGAAAAATTCAAGTGTTACCAAATGCTTGCCTTCGCTTTATACATGGGATTAGGCGTCGTCAACATATTATTCATAAGTTGATAGAAACTGATTGGCTAAGTATGGAAAATCAGCGTTATCTACATACTTGTGTTTGTTTCATAAAATTATTGTTACAGATAAACCACCTTACTTAACAAACAAAATTAGACATCGTACCGACATACATAATTTAAATTTGAGATACAGAGGTTTAATTGAACTGCCTTCTTTTAAAACTGAATTTTATAAATGTTCCTTCTCTTGTAATATTTGTTTCAGTTTTAATCATTTACCGGAGCATATGAAAACATTAAGTGTTACTACTTTGATAACTAGATTATCTTAGAGTTTAAAAACACGCAAGTAATTAGTAACCTTATTTTAATTTTTCTAAAAATTTTTGTTTTGTTTTCTTTTTCTCCTTGATTTTATTATTTCTTTTTATTGGGACTAAGTATTTATATGTGCACCCTACTTTACTTACATAGTTTGTTTTCTTTGTATATTTCTTTTGTTATATATATTTGTTATTAATATTGAGAAAAAAATTACACTATTTATGTATGCATTCATTGAAACATGGTGGAAAGAAGAGCAGGGGCAACAAATTGTTGACCATCTGATTACCATCACATTTCCAAAATTATTTTATTGTTTAGTTACTTTGGTAGAATTATGTATTTATTGGAAATAAACGCTATTATTATTATTATATAGGAAACTGCTGAAAGTAATTTAACAATGCTTTGGCTTTTCCTCCTCCATCTTTGTTTCTTTCATTTAGATTTAAATACACTGTGAAGCGCATCAAGAGCTTGGTTTGTACTTGCCCATCGAGTAGGACAAACCCTTTTTAGTGTCTTTTAGGCCGATCTACACACAGAACTAAAGAAAACACAAATTTTGAACATTATCAAAAAAGTTTCTTATTTCAGAAATATGAGAGTGTATGATCACATCATTGTACGTATTTAGCAAAAGCATTTTTTGTTTTATTCTAGCTTTAAGTTTACTTTACCGTTCATGTTTCTTGCTCCGTCATACCCTTAGTTTCGAAACGACAATAAACTTTTCTAAAACCGAGGTCTACTTTCTCCAAAGATTCGGAGGTTTGGCTGTCAACCTCTACAAACCCGCAAAACCATTCATTTAGGTGTAAATCTACAAGTCACACCTGATCGTCTGCTGATCCTTTTACTCAGAAAATTAGTTTTTATTGTAAAGTTTTAAAAATCTAAGAAATTTTGTATTATTTAAAGTGGATGCCGGTTTTTTACAAGACAAAGGTAATTCATACTTTAATATGTTTGCGTCCCTTTAGAATTCGCGCCCTGGAGCGGATGCTCCAATTACTCCACGGTAGTTACGCCACTGTGTTTCGTAGACGATGGGGCACTTCTGGAGCTTGTAGGAGACCAAGGATGTTGCGATATTTGCGTCTTACTTGACGTACTATGCAAACAGTTGTTACAATTGCAATTAGTTTGCGCGACAAAAACAAACCTGTTTGAACTTTTATAGCGACAAACGCGACTCATTTGCTTAAGGGTGACGAATGCGCCCGGAAATATTTAATTTATAGGTACTCACAATTTTTCTGTTTAAAATACTATTTTGGGGGAATTTTTGAAAATGGTTTTCGGTATATGAAAGAACGAGGATCAATAATATTTTCTATGGAATCAAGATTTGTAAAATTGGTAAAATAATAGCACTATTATTGTGAAAATATGACCATTTTTCTTTGTTTTTACTGTTAATGTAAAGCGTTATTTTAAAATAACTAAAAAATATAACACCATAGATAGAATGAATACTCTATTGTCTTTCATTTTGTCTTAACAGAACGTAAAATAATTAATCAGTAAGATAAAAAACAGATAAATAAGCAACTTCTGCAATTCTAAAATATCAGTTAAAAAAATGGCGCCATCTGCTTATGCGACCATAACTTGAACAACCATTCCTTTATAATATCAGACACGTATTAAAGTAATTTGTATCCCAAGCATAACGCACTTATTCCTTATGGTAAATGGAAATAGTAAAAACAAGCGTTTACCGCAGATCTGCGGAATGATCAATAAGGTCCATGGACAAAGTTTCATAAAAATCAGACCGGTGGTTTTCTTGATATTTTGTTTACATACGGACGGCCGGCTGCCGGACATAAAATTTTTTTACTTTATTATAACGTACTAATTCGTCGGAAAAAGTGAAAAAGAGGGGTGTTAAAATTTTCGATTTGAAAACCGACCCATAACTTCCCATCTTATTTCATAAGATGTGAAGTAAAATAGCTTCTCGCAGAACTCCAAATTCTCCCAACACTACGTGTAAGAGCAAAAATTGTGCTGTAAAGAACTATTCATATAAAAGTTGTAGACGATGTAATTTACAACAATTTTTAAATAATTCATTGTGATCTGTTATAGTTATTTTATAAATTAATTTTATTTTGACCCTGATTGGTAATTATTTATCGGATCAAAGAAAAGTTTATTTTAATATGTATTTTTATAAATATTCCAAAAATAGGAAAATGTATCTGGGCAAAGTGCTCTTTTTGATCGACCCATTAAGTGCAAAAAGCACTACACATACGTGTGCTTCATACAAAATGTTTCTGTGTCGGGACTCATTTTTGCAATCAGAAACAGGGAAACGCAACTCGGTTTAACTTTTTTTTTATTTTGAATGTTGTATTTATATTGCTTGGTAGCCACGCATTGTTGTTAACAACTTATTTAAAGCAGCCTTTCACACACAATCATTTATTCGTTAGCGTGCTGATTATTGGTTAGGTGTAGATAATAAATATTTATAATAATACTAATATTTATTTATGAAAAAATATCAAAGATACAAAACAAAACAAATGAATGTACACAACTGCGTTAACAAAGTTTAAGAGTGTAATACAAATTAAACAAATGGTTCAATTCAAATTAACAATAAAACAGACTTAAAAATAAGAAAAACAAAGTAGAAACCAAACATTTAAATTAATCTTAAACTGGACTATAGGGTAACATTTTCTATAAAAAAATGTGAAGTAAACTGGTAAATGACATCAGAGTTTGGTTGGATAATAAAGGTTCTTATAAATAGATACAAATTGTAAGTGTAACTACAACGTTTTACCGCGCTTCCTTTTTTGTTTCTATTCTGAATCAGATAAGGAACCACTTCTGAGATTTTTTTGAACTACACTATCTCTGATGGGCATATTTCTAGCTTTTCGGGAATCAATTATTTCAGGTAACAAACAATGTTTGTAAAATCTAAGTAACTTATATTCCATTTTGTCTTTCCAGAAATTATCATCTCTTAAAATTGTTTCTAGTTTTACTCCAAACGGCGTCCAGGCCGCAAAAATGCAGTATTTACGTAAAGTGATTCTAAGTTGCCCTTGGATCTGATAATACCACTTGTGATTTTTTTTAACAGTGCCATTTTTCCAAAAGGTAATTTTCTTATTATCTATAGCCACTTTAGGAGTAGTTAACCTTGCTGCCCAAGGACACTTGATTTCAATTAAGCCCATTTCCCCAACCAGACCGTCCGGGAAAGCCGCCAAAAAGGGAAACTCACTTTCTATAAACAATCCACAAAGATCTACATATTTGCTTTCAGGTCTGCCAAAGCCCTTTCTTCATTATCGATCCCCATTGAACACTTTTAACAAAAACAGTTTGTGGATATAGAAGCCTTTGAACCAAGTTACGACAATTTGTTGTCGGCCGTTTCATGCATACTTCTGCAAAATTGGAAGCAGTTAGCCTTTTTTTTCGTTCAAGATACCACAAGTCTGAGTCTCTTTGGTTTATTGTGCTTCTTTCTAAAGCGTGCCTTTCTACATCTTTAAGAAAAAGTTCTTGTAAAAACTTCTCCTTTGCTTCAATGAAATCTTTCTCAGATAGATCCGGTTTTTCACATTCTACACCGTAACTCTTTTTGTCTTTTTCTAACTGTTGGAAAAGTTTTTTTTTGTTTTCTTTTTTGTGAACTAGTGATGGTTTCATAACGCTTGCTTAATTGTCCTGGACTCCTTTTCGTTAGTGACCTCTTGGTTATACATAAAGGCGTTTTCATATTATAAGATAATACCGCTGCCGCACATCGCCCATGATACGAACGCCGTTGACAGTAATTAATTCTTTTATCTACGACTAATATATAATGTTAGTATTGTACCTCTGTTTTTTGCAGTATAATGTCATATATCATTTTCACAGGGAATAATGACCAGGGATTAATGGTCATTATTCCCTCCTGCACTCCAATTACACAATTTCTGAAATTAAATCATGCCTACCCTAGAAACAAAACACGCAAACTGACAAGTTTCAAACGCGTAGTGTTTGTGTATCTATTTGTGTGTGAAAATGGATGAAAATCAAGAGTTTTTTACCTCTACACCTCTAGAAGTTGCACAACTAGCTGCAGTAACAACATCTATCTTAATACCTAAAAAGACGAAGTGCATTTATAATAAAATTTACACAAGTTTTAACGAATGGCGTCTTCGAAAGAACGCAAACTCGTTTTCCGAAAATGTTCTGTTGGCGTATTTTGCTGAATTTAGTACACAATACAAACCATCTTCTATTTGGTCATTCTACTCAATACTTAAATCTATGTTGAGTATAAACCATGATATTATTCTGGTAAAATATGGCAAACTACGGGCATTTTTAAAAAGAAAATCAGAAGGATTCGAACGAAAGAAGTCTTCCACTCTGACCCTCGAACAAATTAGGAAATTTATTGACAAAGCACCTGATCAAGTTTATCTTTTACATAAGGTAAATACAAAGACACATTTTTTAATTTGATCTATTTCACACTCGGTGCCAACGCGTACTACGCTATAACAGCGACATAGCGAAGCCAGTTAGTACAATTTCTTACGGTTTAGTGATTAATATATCTGCACGCTTTTATCCAGAAGTTTTCGGGTTCGATTCCTAATGGCTGAATGGTGTTTTTTTATTTCTGTATTAATTCATTTGTTTCAGGTTATATTAATTATCGGAATTATGAGTGCATGTCGTTCAAATGAGCTTTATGAAATGAACATAGAAGATGTAAAGGATTTTCAAACGCAGTTATTAATAACAATACCCAAAATTAAAACTAAAATTGTACGAACATTTATCAATAACGGTGCGTTTTACAATATTGTAAAGAAGTACATTGATCTCCGTCCGTCTCATATAAAAATCAATTCGTTTTTTATAAATTATCAAAAATCGAAATGTACAATACAACGTATTGGGAAAAACAAATTTGCAGAGATTGGTAAACAAATTGCCATATATTTAAATTTTCCAAATCCTGAAAGTTATACCGGCCACTGTTACCGCAGGTCATCTGCCACTCTGTACATTGATGTTCCAAATATTTGTATTGAGAATTCCTCCAAACTTATTAATAGTGCACAACCAATTCAGTTTATTAATTGTAATATTACTAATTTTAATGTTGTTAACAAATGAAGTTGTTCACTAAAAATCTCAAATTAATGTAAAATATTAAAGTTATACTAAAACAAAAGACACAAATTCCGTGAAGTAAATATTTTAGTCGTAGATAAAGTAGAGTATACTACTCGCAATAATGGCTATTATTACCTCGGAATGTTACTCCCTCGTCACTACGCGGCTCGGTTCGTAACTTATTCCTCGGGAATAATAGCTATCATTATTGACTCGTGGTATAATCTACTATTTTCTCCAATAAATTTTACAATAATTGCATTAAACATTTCAACACTATTGTTTTCAACGTCGGCATGTTGTAAGAGTACGTTTTTAAAATCGTTTAATTTTTTGAAATAAAGGGGTTAATTTTATGTCTTGCATTAATGTGTCGTTAACTTGGTAGGGTTTCTTGCAAAAGTAGTCAAGCTCTGTACATTATTTATGCTCTCCCAGTACATGACTTAAAGAGTTTCCTATATCCCTCTTCAATCGACGTACTTTTTCTTCGACAGGGTATTCTTGATTTTTTCTAAAAGCTATTGCTTTAGTAACAGCCCAACGAAATTTTAGTAGATTTTACTGTAGTTTTTTTCGCAAAATTATCGGGCCACTTGAACTGTCTTTTGAGAGATCCGAAATTTGTCTGATATAATTTCTTAAGAGGTGGTTTTTACACTCGATTTTTTTTACTTTAACATTCTGATATGGATGAGCGTTTAAAATTTGAGAATAAACATTACTGTCTCCATCAGCAATCAATCGATTATAAATCAGACCATACATTTCGAGACTCTTCACAAATCCTTCCGTGATAATTTGTGCTTCCATGCTTGACGCAGATTTTTGCCAATTTTTATAACATTTATGCTCGTTAGGGTCTGCTTGTTTTGACAGAGCAATTGAAAAGATTATGCAAAATCTGTTTTTCACCCCTAAGTAGAGGACTTTTTTAGTTTTAAAGCCAACAATAGCTGCTGCTCCTGACAGCGAATTGTAGTTGTTTCTGAAAGAGCGTTTTGCCCAACTTCCATCAGCCACAACAGTTATCATTGGAGTTCCATTTATATTAACTGAACATTCTTCGACGGCAACACGTTTCTCTTCTTCTGCGGCTTCTCTCATAGATTGGAAAGCTGTATCCTCCCATACTTCGCAAATGCGATTATGCACTTTGTACCGGAATACAAGGAATCTCTAAACATGATGAAAGTTGATGACCATGATGCCTATACTCATTATTCCCATTACCGCATCGTCATTGATACTGTAACCTTCACTAGAATGAAGATTCATGTATGCATTGCACATGTCACATTTTAAATGAAACGTGGACACAAAACCTATTCTACTTTCCCTTATAATGTTTATATTATTAACTGAACACCCAAAAACATGACAATGATTGATTATTTCTTTAATTGATTGGAAGAAGCAATTAAAATCTACAACACGACGTCCTTCTATTGCCACTGGTAATTGATCATGTACAAGAACGTTATTTCCATTGCAAGCGTCGTCACAATGTGTACTTTTGTTCTATAAAAATAAATCACATTTTAGTTACTTACACTACAACTTCAGTTAGGTTACTTACTGCAAAAAATGTACTGGGAAGCTCTTCTGTGTTTTCTTTTTCTTTCTTCCAATCTGAAGAGTAATAATTGAGAGCACAATTATTTGTTGTCTGTCAGTACTGAATAACTGTGAAAACGAAATAAACATTTCTGTAATGATTATGAAGAAAAATGATAAGGAGGTGATGAATAAGATAATGAAACTTTAAGTAATAAATAATAAATAATTATTACAGCCGATAAAAAATTCAATGTGAATCACGTAATTGCCACTTTACAGTTTAATTATGAATAAAATTTTTAAATAACCCACCTCAGAAAAATTTGGCTTTTCTTGTATCAAATGTGTCGAGTTATCATTATCCGTACGGTGACAATCTGTAGAGACTACCTAAAAAATGAGAATAATAAAACTTTTGTTTCGCCTATGTACGCAATTGAATGACTTACCGATGAACTATTGTCTATTTTGACACGTTTAAAGCACTGAAAAGATGTTCTCTTCTTTCTTTTACTACTCAAGAACAAACTTCCGTTTTTACTACGTCTTGCATCCATTTTTTTAAAACAAACAATTTAACTACGATCACTGAATACGTTCCTGTACCTACGAGTGCATGAACTAGATAACGCTCCAGCTGTAGGCAGAAACCAGGTAGAAATAGCATTCCGTTATTCGCAACCCCCGCGCCCCGTCAATTCCTTAGAAACTTTAACGACTGCATCCTTCACCCTTAAGCTGTAACCACTTGCATTGGTTTGTGTGGAATTATTAGTTCGCTGGAGAAATTGCATATACGCGCAAAATCGCTTGTACTATAGCCTTAACTTTAAACACACACAATATCAGTTTTGCGACATCTAGTGTCGACTCGTGTTAGCGATCACGTACACAAATGGTTTGCATTAAGCAACTTTGTCGACAGGTATGTAAAAGCAGTTACATAAGTCGATCCTTCGATAATTATAGCCAACATAAGTGTTAGCAAAAATAAAAATCTCGAATTGCCTGCTGTAAGTTTGCAAACAAACACTGAGAATCACTCGACAGCTGTTTCGTCTTTTTGGTACTCTTCAGGAGTGAGAGAACTCGAGTGTAAGTTCACTATTGAACTCGAGTGTAAGTTCAATAGTGAACAAACAATTTTGTGTCAATGCATAATACTAATGGAATAAGGCTTTCTTGTAACTAACTCTTTAATCCGTGTTATCGTATTTATATACCGGATAAAATGATTGCGAAGCTTCAGATGTCGCGACTAGCAAAGAAAGAATGATTTCTCCGAAACCCAACAGAATGTACACTAATCTATCTCCTAACAATATCTCTCAAAGCGAGAAGTCATATCGTAAATACCACTTACAAAATCGTTGGAAAAAATAGAAACAGGATTTACAACTTCATCTATAGAGACAGAGAAATTTAATTATGTTATCTGCAACACAAAGTTTTACTTTGATCCTCTGGAATCATGCCTGAACTTGTTTTGATATTTTCTTACTTTTTTTCTTTTAATATTGCGAATTGAAGAACCGATTTCTGATTGTGATAATTCATCTATGATCCCTGCGTTTTTCAATAACCGAGAAGAGCCACTCCCCAATACAAATTTAATTGAGAATACTTTTCATTCAAAGAAAGTTTTTCTATTCAGACGGGTGATAAAACTCAAACGACCAAGTTCTCTGTAGTATTTTCAGTTACATAGACAAAATTCAATCTTATTTCTTTGATTTCTCCCTAGAGCAAGAAGTACCCTTACACACACAAATATACTGTGTCGCCATATACATATTGATGTGCATATCAAAGCGTATTGGTAAGTATAGGTTTTAAACCTAACAATGCATTTTGCCGTGCCTCTAGCCACGGCAGGAGGAACAAAATTGAAGTACATTAAAAAGTGAAACCTTTGAAGTGATTGAATCTAAAATTTTATTTAATAAACATTAAGAAGGTTTACAACTTTTCCCGAAGACTGCTGTTTTGTTGTCTTCTTTTTCTCATTTTTGATAGTTTTGGTAAATCTAAATCAAACATTTTCTTACAATTTACAATCTACTATATATTTTCTTACCTTTTTATTGTACACTGCTGAGTGCATCCGCTGCTCTTCGTTTTACGTTGTACAAATCTTCGTTTCATACTCATAATTGATGCTTCTAATTCTGCTCGTGCGTACGTAACTCGTTGGTACTCGGCCCTCTCTGCAAACCATTTACGATAATACTCGTCTGACAGAAGAAAACATATGTTGACAGGGTCGTCAATGTAACTGGGCGTAAATCCAAACTCTTTATTAGCTCTACATTTTGACGACACAATAGCGTCTTTCCGAGGCAATGGTTTTGCTTTGTCCCAATGTTTGAGTCTCATTATAAAAAAAGTTAACAGACTTACAAAAAAAATGTATAAGTGAATTTTAATTTGTTTTTTCTTATTGCTAAGCAACTTGATGTAACAAAAAAGTTACGATTCACAGCACCTTTTTAAAAGTACGGTACATTGATGTTCTGAAGTTTGTTCTGCTTAAATTCTTTTAGTTTTAGTTCTGCAGTCGATACTACAGAACTTGCTCTTCCACAAAATTTTTGTAAGATCTAAATCAGCCCAATATTCTTAAGGTTATCTAATATGTTGAAAAGGATTAGTAATAATTAATTACTATCTGCATCCGAATAACTATGTTCTAAATTTAAATCGTGTCCTTTGCGAATAAATTATGTTCTCTGCTTATTGCGCTCTAGTGACAATTCGGAAATTGATTATTTTGATAATAATTAAGGAGGCAATCGTGATTATAATTGATTACAGTAAATAAAAACGACGAAAATTCTTCAGCAAAATTTCAAAATGCAAAGAGAACACTGATGAAGGTTTTTTATATCACCGTAAATGATGACAAACGATATGTTACAATCAATCAATTTTAATCTCTTCGTAATAATTTTCATGTTACAGATATAAATATAAAAATAAAAGTGGAACTTTTAAATAAATAAAATCATTAAAACTAGAGGAAATATGTACAGATGGAAGAATACCATTTAAGGGACATTCTTATTTATCAAACAATACATTAGAGATAAACCCAATTAGGAGCATTGGGTAGAATATGTGGGTCGGTTGTTTTACTAAGGGAGAACAACATTATCCTCACATAGCAGTGTTTTGTTACGACACACTTACCTTACTTTTGTATTTAATTGAAAAACTCCCAACCAACTGTGGTCATAAACTTTATTTTTAGAATTTGTTGCTAAGAAATTGCAAAATTTGACCTGAACCCATTACAGAGTTCAAATCTGGGATATTCATCAACTCTACCGCATCGCCAGGACTTTGGTCGATGCGTCAGTGCAAGCGGGAAATCGAAAACAAAGAGCAATGATGAGGAATGTATTAAAATTAAAACTTATTAAAAACTAGATGGTCACTTTGGCTATGTGGAATATTTGAACTGGCTACCATGTTGAGCAGAAAGGAGTAATTTTAAGCAATATCTACGACACAAAGATCTCAGTCTTCATTGAGAATGACTGAACTCGGAGATATAAAATACTAAATGAATGTCGCTGGAGAAACATTTATTAATGGTGAATGACACATCGATTGTGTGTTGCTTTATAATTTATCTGCAGTCGTCTGGAAACAATTTTTTTAGACAACATCAAGCATTAAATTAGTAATAATGGTGGGGACTGAAGTTCCATTTTCGCTTACTGTTTATGAGTATTGTAATGATTTAAATTTAAGAAAAATTATTTTGGATTTTAAAGTGAATGGATGAATTATGTCGGGGTAACCATGTAAACGAGGACGGTCAAATTAATTAAAAATAAATGTGAGAAATGTAAATGTGCATTTTTAATAAAAAAAAATAAAGTGTATTTAAAATAAATTATATTTACGTGGAGCGATTTTTGCCCATTACATAAATTTGGCGCCCAACGTGGGGCAGAATTGTATATAAATAATATATAAATTAGCGACCTTAAATGTTTACAAGAAGAATGGCTAGAAAAATGAAGAAATTAATGTAGAACCAGAGATAGGAGAAGAGGATAGGACGTTCTTAGGTTTATCCGAAGTTGAAGAACACGAGGCAGGAAGACAAGATCAGGCCACAGGTGGACCAAGTTCACAAGAACAATTATTTCAACAATTATTTAAAAATTGAATAATATGGAGAAGAAAATGAAAACGAAAAGATTTAAAAAACGTACAAACAAATATCTATGAAGGGAGATTTAAAAAACCTACAAACAAATATAAAGGAAGGTTTAAAAAGAATATGGAAAATTTCGAGAAAAACATACAAATAAGTATAAAAGAAATTAACAATAATATAGATAAGAAAATAGAGGATCAGAAGAAATTGAAATTTTTAACAAAAGATTTGAGAACACAGTAAGACAAGAAATTTGGTAGAAAAAGTAAGTGGTTTAGAAGAAAGAATGGGAAAACATACGAAGAAACTAACCGAAAAATGAAAGATGAAATTATAAGAAAAATTGCAGAAGAAAGTGCGTTAAAAAACCAAGAGATACAAGACATCGTGTTAAATTTGGAAAATAACGATAAGGAACTAGAAAAGGAGAAGGATATTAGAAAAAGAAAAGGAAGTTAAAAATGAAGTTAAAAAGATTTAAACGAAGTGTACAAGAAGTAATGGTAGAAAATTATGAAGAAATGAAAATGATGCCAGTAAGAAGGGAGATAATCAGGAATATGAAAAAGAATATAGTCAGAAATAGAAACTTTTGATAAGGGCAAATGACGTATGAGACAAGCAAAGAAGGAGGAATTACGTTCAAAGTTCAATGGGAGATACACTGGAAATTAAGAAACATATTATTTACAAAATGTTAGAGAAAAAGCAAAGAATAAGAGGGGATGAAGACAATGAAGGGAGGATACTAGTAGCGTTTGTTCCAAGAACATGCAGATATTTGAGGTAAAAGTCGTAAAATGCAAGACAGAATTAAAGCCAGCATTGGAAGAAGAAGCAGAAGCAATAATTAACAATCGATGAACAATGAAAATTAACAGCCAATAATAGAAAAGATTTGGGAAGAATTAGACAAACGAAAGTAAATAGACAAATAAGAAATGAAGAAAAATCAAAGAAAATGCAAGTAAACCAAGCAGCCCTAGAGAGAAAATATAAAGAATATAAAAGCTCATCCACCTCCTGTAAAAATATAAAGGGATGGAGTAAAAAAGTTGGAAAAGGCACTGTAAAATGACAACAAACGAATTACAAGAATTATGGTAAAGTTTAAGAAGTAGCTATTAAAAAGTATGAATGAAAAAGTTAATGTTAAGAATAGGAAGGAGGAAGGGATGAAAGAGTTAAAAATTAAAAAATAAGAAGAAAATGGAAAAGGTGAAAATAAGCATCTTATATGTACAGCAGAAGCAGAATCAATGGAAAGTTAAATAATAAGAAAATGAAATGGTGAAAACAAGTTAAATGAAAATAAAGATTAAGATTAATGCAATGTAATTGAAGTTATGAAGTTTAAGAGACGATATTTAAAGGAAACAGATATGATAAGAAATAAGAAAAGAAGTAAAATAAAATCGAATAAGGAATTAGGAAGAAGTATGAAGTATATAAAATAAAAAGATGTGAATAAGAAAGAATGAATGGTATATTTTTTTTTATTTTAAAATTTTATTTTTTTAGGCAAACATGATTTAAATTTAAGAAAAATTATTTTGGATTTTAAATTGAATGGATGAATTATGTCGGTGTAAACGAGGATAGTCAAATTAATTAAAAATAAATCTCAGGAATGTAAATGTGCATTTTTAATAAAAAAAATAATGTGTATTTAAAATAAGTTATATTTACGTGGAGTGATTTTTGCACATTACAGTATATACTGAGGAAATTAGAGAAGGAAGTAGAAAATTATCATTATTACCATCTTTAACAGTTAGTCTCTTATTCGTAGTAGTAATTGAATGTTGGCCTTACACTGGCACTCTGGCTCGACGGAGTGGAAATGGCTGTGATGTATTGTAATGATTACTATTATCAAAGATGATAGAATGGCAACCGAGCCCGTTGGCATAATGTGCCCGGCAAAATATATTGGAAGCAGGTCTTCTAAAATTGAGTTGAAAGAAGTCTTCGTCGTTTGTCCATTGGTGGGCCACGCTAAGAAAAGCACTGCAGTGGCTTACCTTGTTTGTTTGGTGAACTTTCGGCCTTAATTCTTCTACCGTTAGCTTTCCTTCCAAATCCCAAATCTTTGTTGAATATTCTAAAGCGGTGCAGAACAAATACTTATTCGGCGAGTAGCAAAGCGCCGTGAAGATCCCACTGCATGGCTTTGCAATATTTTTCATCACTTAAGTAAAAGCTCAGTGAAATGTTGAACAAAAAGAAATATGATATCATGGTTTGCCAAAGGTGTCAAAATCCATTAGAAGATGAGAAAAGAAAAGCATCATATCTGAAAAACAGAAATAAACAGACATAAGCAATATAAACAAATAAGTAATAAAGTTAACAACTGATTCACAGCAATAAAAACGAATAGTTTAAACACACTGTAGTATTTCTAGAAATCTGTAGTATGTAAGATGCCGGTTGTGAACTTTTCAACATTGCGAAAAAACTAAGCCCATTTTTAACGCACTATTTCAAATTTTTGCCAACCGCCTAAAAGAGTAGCCAATGATAATTACACGACGCTCATCGAAATTAGCTACACATTTTCAACATACAACATATTTCCACAAATATTACATTTTGATAAATCTGAGTACATGACAACTATCCATGACGTGGTGACAGTGACTATCTCTTACTGAATAGTTTAAACTACTACTATGGGGATATTAACAGGAACTCCAAAAGAGTCAAAAAGACAGTTCTTCCAAGGTCAGCATCACCAAAGAAGACGTTACAAAAGAAATTAAAAAACGGAAAATTACAAAAAAAAACAACGAAGTCCGAACGAAAGCATCAGGGCGGAAACAGCAAACAAACAATATCATGATGTAATCCGAGAAATGTTTCTTACTTGCACCGGTAAAAATATTCGCGTATTTGGCATAGTCTCGAGATATAACTACCAAGTATTTTTTTGGCTGACACTGTATACCCTTTGTTCTCTGTGTGATATTATTTCTCAGTCAACCTTGTCAAAAGAACGATATGTGTACAGTAATTGATATAAAAATTTATTTAAAATTATATATTACATAAATTACAACTTTCAACTTAAAAATTATAACAAGAGGTACTTTTATAAAAATAAGTAAAAAATGTAACGATGGATACTTAAGACAAATTTACATCCCATCGATTTAAAAAATGAACATTACGTTAACCCTGTTTAGTCTTTGGTATAATGAGTATATCAGTTGCAAACGCATTTATTTATTAAGTTACGTTAAGTTAAGACATGTATACAATTATTAAAACATGTTTTGGTTATACAAACCGTAGCGTATTGGACTTACACATCAAATCATGTATTAATGCAAAAAACTTTACCACATATGAACAGAATTGGCGGTTATGCCAAAATAATACAATTGCCGCAGTTTAGGAAGTAATGCGGTGAGGTCACAGCAATAAATTAGTTTGTTTGTGTGTAAGATAACGTAGTTATTGGTTTTACCATTAGTTTTACATATTTGGCTAATGAAAGGCACGTTTTCAGCGGATCCTGCACGATCTGTGTTGAATTTGATAGAATTTGGAAGATAATTTGATAATTTGCATGTATAGGTAGTAAATTGTTTATACCTCAACACTTAGTTTACTATAACTAGTACAAATAACACACTGATACAACTCTCGTCAGTCATTAACCGATTGAATATCTAAATAGTGCACTGGTTCTTTGACAAGTTTTGGTAATAAAGTAACCTTCAGTATCTAACAGTTCAATTTCGTTGGTGGCTGGCAAGACCGGAGGCGGTCTCGGCAATTTTTTTTTAATACTGCCGCTGTTGAGTTTGAGTTCGTTTTGATGCACCACCTTAGTCGTCGTACTACAACAGTCCAACTGATCGTAATGTTGATAAGCCTTATCTAGTTTATCGTAAATTTCGGTAAACTTTATTCGATCCCGCGGTTCTGTTTTCCAACACGTTTTCATTAGATCGCATATTAAAGCCGGACAATCATCGGGTGGAATTAACATAATGCCTTGTAATATTAGTTTAACAACTTCTTCGTTCGAATGTCCGTAATACGGCTGCTTTCCGTAACTGTAAACTTCCCACAAGATTACACCATAAGACCATATATCAGACTCCAAGGTAAATCTACCGTACATTACACTTTCGGGCGACATCCAACGCACGGGTAATAATCGAGATCCGCCCATCTGCTTAAAATATTCTTTATTCGATAAACAATTTATCATAAATATAAATACCCACCTTGTAATAATCGCAAGTGTATACATCGCGGCTCATTCCAAAATCGGCTATTTTCACTATTGGACCGGTGGCTACAAGACAATTCCTGCAAGCTAAATCGCGGTGAACAAAACGTTGAGCTGCCAAATAACTCATTCCGCTTGATATTTGCATAGTAATCAGCATTAAATCTCTACGGGATAGTTCAGGTAAATCGTTGTCAGATTTGGATAACTTCTGTTGTTCTCTAAGCAATTCGGCCAGGTCGCCGTGAGGCATGTATTCGAAAACCATCATAGGACTAAATGCGGCTTCTGAAAGTAAAGCAGTCATTGATGAAGTAATTTTCAACTTTGTTTACCTCTAAGAACTACACCGACTAAGGACAAAATGTGCTTATGTCGAAACGCGCTCATAATATCCACTTCTCTAAAAAAATCTTCTTCCACTTCTCTTGTTGCCGATTCCTTTAACACTTTGATTGCAACTATATCAACTTGGTTGGCGGTTTCAACTTGAAGTTCACCTGGAAGAAATTGAGATTTAAATGAAATATTTCATAAACGATTCGCAATCTTCTAATATATAATTTTTTTTTAAATTACGATTTGAAATAAACCATAATTATTTCTGTATTTCGAATTCAATGCCGTTCTTTCCGTAATTGTTTTAACATTGCGTGATGCTCACAAATCAACTCTTGAGCGATAATGTTCTACTACGTCGGTCAACCAATTCATTGTCTGCTCATATAAAATGAGAAGTTTTTACATCATTCTATTTAATTAAACTAACATTATCCTGTCCTAGCAGCAACTTAGGAGAGGCATTCTGAATAATTTCTAAAAATGAACAGTCAATATACGGATATTCATTGCAAATATAATCAATATCAACCTTTTGTGTTGGCAATACTAATTTTTTTACAGTTCTAACATGACGGATCTTGAATTTTTCTAAATTACTTACTCTAGCTATATCCATGCTGACTATTTTTGAATCATCTTCACTGTGGGTTACCTGATTAGTCCACTGTAAGCAAATTGGCAACGTTAGTCCATCTAATTCAATGGATTTGGCTGTTTCATAATCTATCAGTGTTACTGTAGACCTTTCATCTAACAGCGCAAATGTTTCCATATACTTCTTTGGACCAAACAATTATACCTTAACATTTCCAACAAACCCAGAGAAATGTGAAGTCAATCCAGAAGGTCCTGCAGTTTCCTCTTCAGCATTTTTCTTATCGTTTTCCTCTAAAGTGACTTCTATTCTTTCTTTATGTACAAGTCACATATTTTCGTCTTTCATCTATATTCATTTTAATTCACAATTGTCAATTTTGTAGTAAGCATTTCTGCAAAGTTTACAACATTTAGTTGTTTTTTCTATTAGATTATAAACCTTTTCTTTATTTTTATTTGTGGAAGTAGTCGCAGTAGGCACAATAACTGACATTAATAATTCTACTTCCCTTTTTAACCAGTCAAAAAAAATTCCTAAATGAATCCTTTTAGTTGAATTTTCTAACCTAATCTTTTCTATTGCCCATGAACGTTTCGAACTACGTGGTAATTTCTCTTCTAATCTACTCAAAAGTTTAGGATTATCTAAATAATTTATGCACCCTAAATTATTTAAAGCAATTACCATGTTCGTAACAGAAATAGAAAAATGTATAAAATAATCCATAGAACGCTCTCGCGGATTGGCGCATTTTTTAACCTTTTCAATCAAATTCATGATAACCCATTCTTTTTTACCAAAACATAGTTTAAGAGTATCAATTATTGTTTCAACATTGTTTGAGCTACAGAATAGATCTTTCTTTATTTCTTTCGCACGTCCCTTCAGGCACTTTTGAAGACGGTTTAAGTTTTCAGCTTTTGAAAATCTCCTTTCTTTTGTTGAATGCTCAAATTCATGGAGCCAAGATGAAAATTCATGAATATCTTCACTGAAATCTGGCAAAGGGAATACGTTTTGTCTGCGAGAAATTTTCTCTATTCCATTGCTCAAATTTATTATGCATTTAGTTAAATCATCTACCCTAACATCACTAGAATTATCTTTATTTATCAAATTTAAATCAGTACGATCAGATAAATTGGCATTATGATCAGATAAATTGGCATTAAATTCAGAATGTAGAGATTGAACAATCTTACTTTGATTTTGATCACTTTTATCTACCCAATTTTGAACGTACTTATGTTTTTCTGACGGCGTATCTTCATCTAAAATAAGTACTTTCCTGGTACTGCCTGTTCTTAGAGATTTCTTTTCCTCTTGCACTTCCTGTAGCTGTGGCTCTAGCATCTGCATTTTAATTTCCCGTTCATTCTTTTCAATTTCATCTCTTCTAGTGCTTGACGTATCTTTACTATCTATCTTTTCCATTCTTGCTCCTTGGTTGTCTTCTTTACTGCCATGACCGGCCAATATTCCACCTTCCTTGAGGTTTCTTTCTCATCATAGCCATATCTTATAGGCGGAAGTCCAAAATTTAACCTGCGACTTTTTCTTTGATGCAATGACATTGCAAGTCTGACGGTTCTCGATATTTGCTTTTAAACCATAAATATCTCCTTCAAAACTCAGAAGGATCAATATATTATCTCGAAGGACCAATTTGTTAGGAATTTCTTAAGTTTTTTTATCCTTAACAAAAAATTACGTTTAAGAGAAAAATCTAATGACACGTTCCAAAAAATTATTTTTATTTCTCACTAATTGCCACATTGACAAAAATAATAACATACATGATCAAAATTTTAAAAGGTATATAAAAATATAAAAACTTTAACAATAACACCCAGTCTTATTTCATTTTTTAGTTGTATTATTAGTACAGCGTTTAATTTCCATCGGTGTATAGACATTATTAAAATTTTACTTTTTTTACTTGAACTGGCAATGGATTTATTAGAGAGTTTTTGGATATTATAAAATCAAACCCTAAAATTACGTGAGTTTCTTCTGGGCATGCGTAATAAGGTACGCGCATGCGCAGAAAATATCGCGATATCCAAAAATTCCTTATTAAACAATTAAATTAAATCACAATGTGAATATTCTAATAAATTTATCGCCAGTTTAAGTAGAAAACATTAAAGCTTGTGCCTCTTTACCGGTTGAAATTAAACGCTGTTCGTTTAGAATAATAATACAACTAAAAAAAGAAAATCTGACTGGGATTTAAACTCTTGTACCTACGTTTGGAAATATTAAATATTTTTTTCAAATATTTTTAATATGTTTGGTTAGATTTTAAAATTATTAAGCAAAACAATTTTCTAATAGACATTGTTCAGTGTTCTGATAGAAAAAATATCCTAAAAACACTTTGTGGAGATATAAATCGGACTTCAAATTTCTCACCATAATCAAAATGCTTCAGATTATCCGGGACACACGGTATGTATAAAGAGGTGTATCATGGGGAATTCCCATCTTAACCAACTAATCTGAAAATTCGCCCGCGATCTGAATCCTGCCCCTTAATGTAATAAGACATTATAAGATGGCGAGTGGTATCTCTAAATCCAAAGTATTGACCTTTTACTCATTAGAATTCACAGAAATAATGTAGTTAGAAGCCGAAATGAATCAGTGAATTTTTAAAGAAAGTCATTCTTGTCTAGTTCGTGACGTCACTTCACGATGGCATTGCACATATGTGGGTTTTTTGAATTTTGGGTACCTACTTTGTACGTCGAACGTCAGATTTGACAAGTGACAACTGACACAAGGCAGAAACTGGAATATAACTTCAAACTACTGTCAAATTTTACATTACATTTGACGTAAGAAATGTCGTTGATCTGTTAGTACCCCTCTGACAATACCCACCACTGTCACTGGGCATAACTTCTATCTGTTTTTGTTGAAAAGGTCCATTGCAGAATTGCGAGCATCACCTTTCATATATTTATTAATGCTCATCGGTAGCTCAAATGCAAGTTAACTGAGAATAGCTAATTTCAAATGCACCGTGCGTGTGCATCAAATGCGATAATTAGAGTCGCCATCTCGTGAAACATTTGCCATATGTTAATCTACAAATTGAAAATACAATTGTACAAATTTGATGGTAGTCTGTCAGTAGCGAATTTATCGACGTCGCGATAAAACTTATGCACGTCTATTATAAAAAAGATTAAATTGTCCCTGATTTGTCCAAGCGCAATTTTTGAATTGTACTAGTTTTTAGAAACACTGAAAACTGTAATGCGTTTGAAATTGAAATAGGTTGTGATACTGTGGTAATACTAAGATAACATGTTTTGATTATGATGAATATTCTAGAGGGTGATCCAGAATTATATATTTTAATTTTGTTTGTCTTAGTTTAGGAATCCTCTGATAATGATCGTTACTGTCTCCTATAGAGTGTATAAATTCAAGTGTCTCGTCTTGGTTTGTTCCTCATTTTGATACCTACCACAAGCAAAACTGACCCCCTGCAAAATTTGTTGACAACCGAATAACTTGCGAGCTCGTCACAAAAAATGTTGTAGTAACTCGATGCGAACTACTGATGGGCTCGCCAATGACAGCAATTTGCATGCAAACTCGGAATGTGTGACCAGCAATTTATACTTCGAAATAATTTTACTTAATTAACAAACTTAATAATTGTAAATAACAATTTATTCTACCACTTTACCTTTTTTGACATGTCGTATAAAAAACTAACGTCTTCATTTTTTACTTTCAAACAAAAATTGCGCTTCTTCAAAATGTATAACAATTGTGTTCAACCGTTTCTGTATTCAATGGTGTAACTGAATGCTAATAGCTAGATGCAATGGCACTAGTTTAATTGAAATTGAAAAATAAAAATCCAACATTGTGATATCACATGTATGGTGAAAGTGTACGAGAGATCGTCAATCTAAATACTTTTTGAGCAAAATCGTTAATACCCTTTTCTTTAATCTTTCATGCCGCGGATGGAAACTTCAAAATAACTAGTCGCAATATGATTTAGCGCTTTTTTAAGTACGACACATTAACAAATACGGGAGTTGATTTTTACCGTGGAATTAAAATTTTGGGGAAAGTCGCCTGGACTATCTATTCAACTCTTTAGAGATACGATTCTTAAGGTTCTGTACCCTATCGCTTCCGGTCGCTATTTTTGTCTATCCAACACGACTTAAAACTTTGAGCGATGTTCACATAACACAATTTTTGTACCTTAACTTAACCGTTGCCGCTACGTATGTGGTATGATCGCCATTTTTAACTCTCGAGATACAGATTTTGGCATATTCCTTATTCTACAAGGTTCTGCTAGCGAGTGTGAACCTCAAAGCAACCACACAGAACATGATTCTGAAGACAATTTATTAATCACAAACATGGAAGTTAGTGAAGAAAAAAAAAGGAACATTTAAACCTAAACAATAAGGTTTAATGAAATCATTTGAAGAGTGGAATGAACTAATTTTTTTTCCAAATTTCGTTTGTCCAAAAGAATTGTAGAAAACACTAGCTGATAAAGCGAACAATTATTCAATCAATGTAATAAAGTTAATTGTTGGAGACCTCCGACAAGTATAATTTCATACTAATGTTTTATTGTTGAGTATCTTTCTCTATATTACTTTTTACATTTTTATTTTGCGTAACTAACCATTTTAAAAATTATCTGGATCATATATTGTCAATTGGTTATTTCAGTTACTTTTGTCAGTTGTCAGAATATAGTGAAATCAATATTGCTATGCTGATAGTAACCAACTTCACAACTAATATTATTGTATTAGCCTCAGACTAATATAAGTACCTTAAGCAAGTAATGTGCACCTTTGTTTTGAAGTCACTATGATATAAAGAGAGGTGCAAGGACGGAGTTATCACTGTCACGTGGAAAAATAACAAAATCTACTTCAATTTAGCATATACGAAAAGGTTAAATTCATGCTCCGGCCTGTCACTGTTAACCTAAAATACATGACAACTGTCAATGTTAACCTATAAAATACATAACACATCTTGTATATCTCCCACTTCCACTTACAAACTTCCACTTGTCACATGATATTTTAGTGTCGTCCTTCAGTGCTCTCTTTTTAGCATTCCGGCTTTATCTTTCGGTATAAAGCGAATATAGCGTTACTCGTCTTTATACTTACAGCGCACAGAATAAAACAAAAACACCGGAAAATATGCGAACTAATTTTAAAAACTGTGGCGGTAATACATCCATCCAATCACAGCTTGTAAGTACATACCGTGAAGAACGATACAGAATCGTGTTATTGTTATTGTTTGATTTTGACATTTTAACATAATAATTGTAATTGCTCGCCGAGTTAAAAGTTTTGATATAAATAAAGCTTTAGTAAAAATAGATATAACTTTATTACAAACATTTAAGGATTTGAATTAACCGCAAAAATTTAAATTTGCCAACTAAATACTTTTTGCTTGGCATGTACTTGTTAAATAACAACGCCACCAGCCACACCTTCTCAGGGCTCTTATTTCTATCTGTGAGCTGTATATTTAGTCAGAGATATTAGCAAAGAATATTGACCTGCATTTGTCAATTTTGCATATTGATGGTTCGGCCATTTTGAATCAACATTATCGTGGCGTTCTTGAATCTTAAGATAAATACGTGAAGATACCTTTGTAATTAAATCCTTTCAAAAGTTGATAATCTAACATTTACATATAAATTTTGACAGGAAGCCGGAAGTCCATGTACTAAGTAAGATTTTCCTTACTTATTTATCGTAAAATTAAAGAACGCCAATGAATTTAATAGTTTCAAATAATAATAGTACTATCGTATTATACGATTGAAGAAAATACATTTTTTTACAAATTGGTCACTATAGGGTAAGTCAAAGTAAGATTTATGGTCACCTTCGCACTTCGCATGCCATTTCACGTAGAGGTAAAATATAATCGAAAATAAAAACCATGATAATCTTCCGTTAGAAGTTAACCTATAGAAGAAATAATTTTTTCAATAATGTGAATCCAATTACATATTTTATTTTGTAAAAATTGTATGACACATACATCTTAATTTTTCAACAAAACCTGAATAAAGCATAGGTATACGATTATATTTTATAAAAATTCCATCACTTATAATATTTAAATTTGCAACAAAAATGGCGTATGAGAATAACATATGTATCAGGAGCTAAACGGAATTAAAACTACTACTGGCATTAACATTTAATAAAAAGTATCAGCAACCAAACACAACTTCTACCAATTACTTAACAATCAAAATTTTAGTTTTCTTAACAGCTCATATGAGTTGGATTCATAATATAAAAGAAATAATTTAGTTTACTACCTATAATTTTTAAAGTGACATTTATTACACGCAAGACACGCCAATATTTATGTTGCGATAAAAAAATTAATTAATTGAACACATTTTAGACGAAAACGAAGACGTTTGCGTGGGTGCATCTAAAGATTTAAATATAAATTACAGTATTAACCTTTTTAATGTCGATGTAGAAAATAAGTCGAGCATATTTTACATTTAAAGTCCATCCGCCTGTGTAATTAATTTAATTATGTGATAGAGGGCGATGGAGTTCATTGATTATTTCGTCTGGCTGTTTTTCCAATTTATGACGAAGGTGGTCAGGATTGTTGGAAGTATACGTCACGCTTGTCCTTTCGTTTATCCGCAACAATTAATCCATTTAAAAGTATTGTTAAACATATCTTGTGTATTACATTTTATACGTGCGATACAAAAAAAACTAGATCAAGTTATGTAGATTAACCAAAACGAGTAATAACCGAGTTATATGCGATTTAGTTTCAGTCTAATTGGTTGCGAAGGTACGGCTACCATTTTTAAAATCATATCCACTTCCTCTTCGTTATCTAACTCCAGAGTAAAATTTTGAAGTATTCTCGATAACGACGTTTGTAGTTGGTAGTCTGCAATTTTTTTCCCGATACATGAACGCGCACCAAAACCGAAAGGTATACACACTTGCTGCATGTTCGCTGTACTGTGTTCCCGTAACCAACGATCGGGATAGAAGACGTTTGGAGACTGAAAATACTTTGGATCGCGACCGGTTGTATAAATAGAAAAAATCATTAAAGTACCGGCTGGTACTTCGTAACCGGCGACTAAAGTGGTTTGCGGAACCACTCGGGTTAGAAACGGTGCCACAGGATACAATCGCAGAGTCTCTCGGACGACGTTTTTTAAACGCGCCGGTTGATTAGAACACTCCCGAACACTCTGTTGAATTTGGACATCTTTCGCCAAGCAATATAAAACCCATGACATGGTGTAAGCGGTGGTGTCACCAGCAGCCAGTACCAAGTCCACAATTATACGAGTAATGTCCTTTACGTCGATGTGTTCTTCTTGCATTTTCGCCAACAAACCTTCATTGTCTGAAATAGTTCTCGTCAATCGAGAGAGCAACTCGTTCGCCAGAAGCAAAGCACTATCAACAGTTTTAGTAAACCTCTTCCACGAAGGTAACGCGAGTTTTTGAGCAAGTTTCGCCGGAAACACTTGAAATTTGACACTTGTTTCGAAAATTAAATACACAATTTTTGACAAGTCTTCGAGAAGATCTTCCAGTTCAGTCTTTTGCTTGCTGTAGTCATTCTTTCCCAACAACACCGCCACGATCGTGTTTAGAGACCACCTGTAAAGTTCTGCTTCAAGTTGGGGTAGTATTTCTCGTTCTACGGTTAAGTTTTCCCAACGTCGCACTAAATCGGCGCTAACAATTTCACAAGCGTGTTCGATCCATTGCGTGTCACCTTTTAATAAAAGTTTATTCATAATCCTGCGGTTGTTGAGCCATTCTTCGCCGTTCATAAAAAATAATCCCCTGGAACAACCGTTCGTTTCGTTGTATAAACTCCAAGCTTCGGGTAATAAATGTATAGGACATTTTCCTTCTTGTGCGAATACCGAACGCATCAATTCCGGATCGGATAAAAAAATTGCACTTACGGGTCCGATTGTGTCTTTAAAAATTGGACCCAGTTGTTGGTGGCGTCGGTTTGCATAGATATGTAGACGAGGCGCACCACCGGCAGCGATTAGGGCTAACGTTGTTCCTATCAGTGGCAATCCCTTCGCGGTAGGTATATTTTGATAATCCAACAACACCGTGGCCGAACTTTCACATCTAATTTGCAAATTTTTAAATACGTGTGCTTGCGTGATTTTATTGAACCGGCAAATCATACTCGTTATACGATACTGCTGAATGCTGGTTATGACCTGCGACCGGGACCTCACTATAATAAACAAATAACGGATCTTTTTCCTATCTTCCTAGGTTCTTGCTGCGTTTGGTTTACACTACATTCCACCACAGTTTCGTGTTAAATATTCAAATTAGGTCCGTGCCCTCTCGTATCGGTTACATTTTCGAATTAAATTTCGATAAACTTTCAAACGTATTTTTATAAACTCAATCTTATCGCCGACTCTTGCGAAATAACGATAATAAATTTATTGTCACTTAAGTGAATTTGCCTAAGTGTTTTTAAAGCACAGGTAGTGGACGTTCAACTTTTTTTACCTGGACTAAAGAGGATTTGCTTGCGTCTTACAAAAGAAAGTGGTGGCGTTAAGAATAACGCCATTTGGATATAAATAACGTTCTGGTGTAAATCCAACCACGGTTAAACGAACGCTTTTGCTTTATTTATCACAAGTTCTCTGATTACCGTGTCTCCTTGTTTACGTTCCACTATTACACCAGATAAAAATATCTCAAGTTATTTAAGACTGTTATGTACACATGCATGCACGTACATACATCAGCATTTTGTAACGGCGTGAAGAGCACCTTAACATTCATTTGTTTATTTATTATTTAAAATGTAACGCCGCAATTATGTAACTAATTAATAAATGCAGAGTAACAAATTTAATTTAGGTCACCGGTTTAATCGATATAATTGACCCGCATTTTTTCAATTGATTCCGGGGGGACTTTATAAAGTCAATGAATTCTTTCATTAACTCGCAGAGTTCAAGAAATGCGACATTGAAAAAAAGTGACCGTCGTCACTACAAACGGGTAAACAACGTTATCTTGGAAACAACAAAAACTATTAATTAAAAGTTCTTCCTCCTCCGTGAATTCTTAGTAAACCAATTTTTTGGTCATCGCCCCCAAAACTCGATTTCATTGGAGTTTCTTGAAATCACTTGTGGGCAAATTCGTTAAATTTTATTAGGTATAGTTTTTATCACATCTCTCTTTCGGTTAAACTTTCTACAAACTATTCGATTTAATTAAAATGCCAATTGATTATTCAATTAAAGTTTCTGCACTGGAAAAATAGAAGTTTCTTCCAAATTCATTTACGGAGCCAAACGATATTATCGATAGATCCTGAAAAAGATAGTGACACCCAAGTACTTTTTGAAGCCGAAGGACAGATTCTTTAAATCAAATTGTTCTTGTAACATTTTCCATAGTACCTACTTGTAGTTGTAGTTCCCAACAGAAAACAAAAATAATTTAATAAAAAAAAGAGTAAATTAATAAAAAATTGCCTTGTAAACTTCTCGAATCTAGTAAAAAGCCTCTTCCTCCTTTGATTTCACTATAGAAAATAACAATTGCAACTTCTTAACAACAGTTTCGGTTACAATTATGTTTAAAGTAACATAAGTTACTAAAACATTAGAATATCTGCATGATATCTTTTCTCTGATGTTTTTCTGAACATACAAAAATTATTAAACATTCGAACTCTGTTTAAAAATAATTATTAGAACTGATCAAGTACTGTGACTTTACGTCGCGAAATGTGTTTTTTCGTTGACTTTCTTGTTAACTCTGTTGTTTAAGCCTTGCGGAGTGTCTGGAACTCTAGCATTTATAAACTGTTCAATAACTTTTGTATTTGCTGATCAGACAAATAATTCAGACCTACCAATGGTGAGGCGATACGTCGTCTGCTCAATTGGTGTCGGTTTATCTTCAAGTCAAGACGGTATACTGAATATTAAAAGCCCGTGGGCCACCACGACGCAGTCACTGCAACTTTTTCAAATTAGTGGCTATATCGAGGAACAAACAAACAGCTAAACTTGCATATCTTGACATTGAGAAAACTGTGTTAAAGTGGTTTCAAGAAGAGTATACTGAATTTCCAGACTCATATGGCGATTTTGAGAGCGTTATTACTGTGGAGAACGCCTTTGTAAGTGACCAGGAAACAGCAGTTTTTTTTGTTTCAATTCTCTTTTTCTGTAGTTTAGATCATACTAAACAATATTTTGAACACAAAGGTTTGAATTTTTTGTTTTTGTGAAATTAAATACTATATTGGTATATTTGATTGCGTGAAATATTTGATTCTTTTTAGTCTTAGCTTTTTTGCTCTCAGATTGTTACTTAGTTGGTTCTAAATATAAACGTTTGTTCTGTTATATGTCCTTCATTATTTATCCAACAAAACAAAAAACATTTTTTTATTACCTTAAAAATCACGTTTTAAATTTTGGAGACCTAAGGACTCCAGGACGCATAGAGTGTTAAACTTTCCAACCACGCCGGTTAAGGGTTAAAAGTTATAGCGCTTATTAGAATTAATCAAGAACTAGAACAGAATAGAGAACATGACATCATTTCGCTATTAAAGCTATCTTCATTGGAGCTATGGCCGTTCGTGCCCTCGAAAGTCTCCTTGAAGATGATTTTTTTGAGTAATAAAACTTACCTATACCTTTATCTGTTGTTCGCTTTGCTTCAAGCTAGGAAATATAAGATTTTGTGCATTCAAAACCTTATACAACATTGTCACAAGTGACGAGTCGTGGATTTATGCATATGAGTCAGAAAGAAAAGGCCAATCCAATTGGTGTTTCAATATGAAGAAAAACCAAACAAAAGTTATCGTCCTCTTTGCATTAAAGCAACTTTATCGGCAGGTGATTTAATGCAAATTAATTTTTGGCAGCACTAGGCGACACTAGATGACGCAACACTTAGTTATTCGTTCTCGAAGTGTTAAGAAACTATTGGTGGCGCATGTCTTCACGAAAATTGGTCATGTGGCAAACCAAAACACCGTTAATTCAGCATGGTATACAATCACATGTTTGCCTGAATTTTTCGGTATTGGAAGAAACCAATCCAAAACGACAAATCATTTAGCATCATGACAATGTGAGCTCACATAAAACTAACCAGTGTTTGGACACAAAATATCAAATTATGGGCTATTTGTGTTACAGTCCCGAATTGACACCCTTCTTCCGAGTAATTAAAGATAAACTGCGTGGACAGTGATTTTCATCGCCCGAAGAAGCGGTTCAGGCCTTCAAAACGCATATTTTAGAGCTATCAGCTTCTGAGAGGTCAAATTGCTTGCTTTGAAGGGTGGTTCAACCGCATGAAAAAAGTGTATTGACGATTATTTTGAAAAGTAATAATTTTAATAAACTGGCCACCGCCCGCGCGCTGGTTCGATTCTAGTGACGGCGAGAGATTTTCTCGAGCCAATTGTAGAAGGTAGTTAAGCGATCGGTCTTGGTTACTATACTAACACTTTTGGTAATCGTTAAAAAATATATCACAGCCCCCGTCTGGCCAGCGTGAAAGTGTAAGGACAAACCCCTCTAACATAGGCGATGCTGTACAGAAAAAAAAAGCTACAATAGGGAAGATGTTGTAAATTATATTATCTGCAACTATTTATATTTGTCAGTTTTTCCTTTTTTAGGGATCTTCCTGGGGGTGGAGGTGAATTAAAACTCTTTATAAGTGTAATTGTCGACGTTTTTCCGCAAACATATTGGGGCTGCTATTTTTGTCCGTCTTTTTGAGCAGTCCTCGTGTTGGTAGTGTCGCATTTTTGCGCTCCGAGAATGATATCCAAAAGTAGCCCACGTTGATGCAGCGTTATTTTCGTACTCGAATTTACTTATCCCGTCATGCTTAATATACGTTTACATAATACAAATTCTAAGCGATTTATAATTAAAATACATTGGAAAGTAAATAAAAACACATATTATTAATTAAATTAATGCTAAAATTCTGTGGAAATAAAAATGTAAAATATCTTAGTTTAAATCACAACACGAAACGTAGCCAAATCACACGCTAGTTTTGGTTTTGATTGCCCCTCCTAAAAGAAGGTGAAGTAATTACAGAAATCTACAATTAAGGAGGAAATAAACCTGTACCTCAAACATGTTCGTGTTAAATTCACCAAAAATGTATATCAATCAAATTCTTTTTAATAAGCTTCAACTTACTCCGATGTATCTTAATTCTGTAGGTATATATTGAATTCAAATGTTTACTACAGAATCGAATCGACTATATAAGGTTTTTTTAATATAAGGTTTCCAATAGAAAGTCCCTTGTTTTTACAGACAGGATGTCTATGAAACCGAACGCTTCCATGTACAATATAATGCAGACTATCGAACAATTTGTGCAAATGCAATACCTACCTTAAAAATATAAAAACACATCTGAACTGAAAGGGAAATAGAAAAAGTGACCTAATTATAAGAGGTTAACATAAGAAAATATGTGTGAGTACAGCTTCCTGTTGAGCAATAAAAAACTTAGCACACATTTGTAAAACCTATTTTAGGAACTAAAATACGCAATTGATGTCGCAATAACAAAATGTATTGTGAACGTTTGCTTATAAGAATATACGGAGATGTTTATTTTTAGAAAAACCATTTTCCACAAAAAAACACAAAGGATTAACAATAATAAAGCTATAAATGCATCAAATTATATATTAAATGTTAACAGTCAAGTCACAATCTATTCATTCTAAATTTGTTTTTCATTTAGCTTTCGCACTATACAAAAAAAAATGTGTATCTTTGCAATTTATTTTTCCTTTTATTAAATTTTGAATTCGCGTGTGCTCGGTCAACTAAAAAATTATTTAAATTGCATTTCAATTTTCTATGTTAAATGCTTTTAAATATTTTGAGCCGATTTGAAGATGTTTTTCTTGAAGATGTATACGTTTATTATTTTATTTTCAGAGGTACAGCGGATTTATTAGCTATATTATTCTTTTTGCGTAGTTCCCGAATCCATTTGGAATTATGAAGTACATATTTATAAAGAAGAAACTTATATTATTGTGTATTCAGAAAACGTAGGATATAATTGCTACGAGTATATTTTAATTAGCACATATAAAAGGAAAATTACGTGTAATATAATATGTGGCTGAGAGCGTCTGAGAGCGAATAGATAAATGTCACGTTCTTATAACTTCAAAATGTAATGTTAAAAGAGGTTTTAAATTATTGTAACGATTGTAAACTAAATAATGACTTGGTATCTTATTAGAGTGTCTTGTGATTAATGAGCAAAAAACTTCGAAACTTCTAAAGTGTATATATTTTTTTTCCGGGTCACCTGTATTGAAGTCACTGAGTGTTTTGTTCATATTTAATCTTAAGAAGTTCTATGTTTAATCCTGACGTGACGGCATATCCATTAGTAGGTTTACTTTAATTAAAAACTACTAATCCAAAATAGATCCTACAAACAAATAGTATACAATTATAAACAGTAGGTAGTTATGCATATGGTAAGTAAGAAATGATGTTACTGAAACGTCACATTTCGGGTCACGTGATCTCTTAGATCTCTCTATTGCCAATTCAATAATACCTATTTGTCAATGTTTTTTGTTACTATAGAAATGATAAATGCATTTTTTTTTTATTTGAGTGGCAAAGATAAATTACTAACATAAAACAAAACGTGACCCGAAATGTAACGTTTCAACAACTTCATTTCTTACTTACAATGGGCATAACTATCCACTGTTTATAATTGCCAAATTTCAATAACATAGTTCAGATAACATATAATATGACCAAAACCTCATGGGACACACTGTATATTATGTTATAGATGTACACTACCTAAATTAAAAAACGAAAAAATAGTTTTGCACTAAAATTAAGTTTTATTCGAACCTAGTGTCGACTCGTGTTAACGATCACGTACGTAAATGCTTTTCGCATTAAGCAACTACATCGACAGATTAAGTTTTATAGGGCTAGTTGCATAATTTCGTTTGAAGTTTGATTTAATTTCCTAGGCGATAATTGCTGTCATATTATTTTTATTTTTAGAAATTTTTTATTTGCCAAGAAGGTAACAGCTTCTGGATCCTTATTGTAATGGAAGGTTTTCGGGTTAACAGACAAACAACCAGTTCTAGTGTGTATTGGCAACGTTTCGCATTAGTCCGAGGAAGCACCCACAACTCCTGGTCGAAACGTCGCCGATACTTACTAAAAGTGGTTGTTTGTCCTTTAAATTGATAATTTTCCATTACAATAAGGGTCCAGAAGCTGTTACCTACTTAAACCATATAGTTAATTTTCAGCGGAGATTATACACGTTATTAAACGTCTACTTAGCGAGGTTATCTACCAGTTTGAAATCTGTAAAATAAAAACATTTTACTAATACAATACTACGTACCTACTGAATTTTAAATTAATTTTTTTTACTTATTAAATTATTGAAATTCCTTCATATATTATCAGGTTCTAATTAATACATTAATATTGTTAATGTTGTGAATAGTAGTCTTATTTATTAGATATTATTGCACCCATTGACCCATTTATCATTGATTGGAAAATTTCCGAGCGTTTTTCCGGATTTTCATTTTAAAACCCTAAAATCGGGGTGTAACGTTTTAGTTAGACCACCTTGTATATACAACTGTATTATTAATGCAGAGTTCTTTTGTCTATATTTATACTTTATAAAACAAGTGATCCATACATACATGTTGATCTTTGTATACTCCCCTGCACACAGCAGCAACTGAGTGAAGAGGGATCATATCAATTTTGGAATACAGTTTGTGTTGAGAAGTAACAAGTTATCTAATGTTATTCAGTGATGTTTTGTAAAGAAGAGGTTATGAGTTATTAATTAGTGTAGGTGTGTAGGAGCATGATTTCATTTAGAGTATGAACTGTTTTGTGGGTGAGGACTGAGGTGACACAAGAAGAATGTCAATTAACGGGATTATCAGGCCATGCTTCAAAGGTAATTAGTTTCAGGGATTTGCCAAAAAATGAACAAATTTTATTAAAATTAAGAATTGCAAATGAAATTAACAACATGTGTCATTTGAATAAACTGTCAGATTGACAACCACTATTGCATTTGGCGCTAGAAAAGTTGCAGGTAACTTTTGCCGATTACACGTGCGGCATATGCGATTTTTATACATGAATTAAATTTTCACTTATAATTGCACAAGAGGTTTGTATTTTGCCGAGGAAATTTGGGTTGTTTAATGAAAATCTGTTGTCGAATGAAATTGCTAAAGAAACAAAATTAGAATTTAAACAACACAAATTTACTCGTTAAAATACAAACCTCGAGTGTAATTCGGCAGGACAATTTAATGAATAATAAAACTAGAACATGTCAAATTATTTGTTTTGGGTATACATACAGTACACAGAAGCAAACATGCACCTGGTGGGCGGGTACAATGTCGCTGTGCTCTAAGTTAGTACACTCAGAGAAACAAATAAAACGAAAACGAACAAAATAACAAGCTCGTGAGCAGCGAAAACAACAACAAACAAACTGTCGTCGTCGAATATACCGCTACGGCAATTTGTATAGTATTTGGTGGATTGCATTCCCACTACCAATTTTTAAATTTAGTTGGCATATTTTCCGGGTCCGATGTTTGCTTCTGTGCGCTGTATATAAATATTAATTTAAGTAAACTATCAGCTTTGCAACTTTAAATATCAATGGAGACGTCGATAATTGATTAAAAATTGTAAGTGAAAAACCACTAGTGCATTTGTAGGCAACTTTTGCCGATTTTGACTTATACATACAATCCTAATTAAAAGAATTTTTTTCTGCATCTAATGACATGCTGTAACATTTAATGTTTCTTTTTAATTAACCAATGCGAAAAATAAAAAAATAAACAGTTTTTAATTCTTTTTTTTTTTAATAAAATCATTGTTTTTTATAGAATAGAAAACGTAATTTTCTATTTTTATTATAACAGATATTTCAATAACCAACTTTTTTCTTACCGCGCTAAAATTCGTCTTGGAAAGAATACATCTTTTATATTTAGTATTTGAACTTTACAATTTTTAATAAATGATTGCGGGTAAGAAAAATTTTTGTAAAGATTATTTTTTATGAACCATAGTCAGTGATAGTTTAATCCCTTGAAGCAGTACGTTCATCATGTTTAGTTCAAACAAGCAATGTTGCATTATAATGTGTGTCCATTTAGTGTGTAATTGGGTGTTACACTTTTTCTTCAAAAATTAATAACTTGAAGTTTGTGGGTATCTACCACCACTCTTAAAATAAAAAAAATCTGGATGACCGTTTTTGAGAAATTACTCTTAGAAATTCAAAAAATAAATTTCTCGTTTAAAACAAATGTGTGACGTGTGACGTCAGGAGTCGCTGTCCTGCTGTTCGTGTGATTGCTACTAGACAAGTCATAGCTCGTTACTTATAAAAGTTTGAAGAAAGATTTTTTGTACCTGTAGTTGATAGTCCCTTGTAAGAGGTTGACTCTATGAATACTGAATTAGAGAAACAATCTGGCGTACATCTATCAACGTATGTCTTTTGACGCCACAGTCAATGGCGTTACGTTCCGCTAAATATAAATTACTTGAATTTCAAGAAGCGGTTTGGGTACAAATAAAGCAATTATTAACTTTCTAGTGCCACTTATAAGCTATATTATAATGATTAGAATACGAAAACATACACATTTAATAAATCCAACACCTAACACAATTTAAAATACCCAATTGTCCTATTCTGGGGGCTCCCAGGCTACTTGTCCGAAAAAGTGTAAGCAGGCTTCCCAAATACAGAGTGATTCAAAAAAAGTAGTTGATAAATGGAACAACTTGTATATTTTTGCATCGACGAATAACTGGCGAAATTTTGCGTACATTTGACCCGTAATTCATATCCCCAACTTCAGGGGTTTTTAAATTATTTGCATTATTTCAAAATTTTTAATAGATGTACGGTATGAAAGAAATTAGTGTGCCGTGGAAGTTATTGTAGAGATAAAAATTATTTCATGAGCTCATAGGTGTTTAAGTTTGAGTACGGCTCTAATAAGAACCAATATTGATGCGCGAAAATATTGTCTGAAAAATTTCGTTCAAACTTTGGCATCATAAATACCTGTAAACTAAATTTTTTCAAATGGAAACCACCACTTTTATGTCATTAGTGAATTCTCCTTCGAAAATCAATGCGAAAGTATCTAACATGTTCTATACCTGAAATAAGCAGTTTTTGATTAATTCGATAAAATCCAATTTTTTTTGTAAAGTAGCCTACGAGAATTGGAATAATAGGTTTCTTATGTTAATTTTTTCATTGACAATCTTCCTAAAAGACAGTTTTAGCCTTTAAAAAGGTCCCCATTTGTTATGGGCGAAACGTCAGGCAATTTTGCACTAAAAAGGCATAGGTTTTTTTAACCTCTACCTTGAAGATCCTTAAAGAGAGTAATATTATAAACAAATTTAAGTTTTCCGTAGGTAGACCGAATTGCGTCCTGCCGAGTCCACAATATAGAATAAAATTACAAAAACTGCTGAAGCTAGGATTATGAATTTACGGGTTAAATGTACGCAAAATTTCACGAGTTATTGGACGTTGTAAAAATATACAAAAATATCCATTTAAAAAAAAACAACTTTGGTTGACTACGTTTTTCTGAATTATCCTGTATGTATTTTTTAAAATGTGCAACGTTTAGTTTATTTGGGAAACCTGCTCACACTTTTTCGGACAAGTAGTCTGGAAGCCCATAATCGAACAATTACACACTAAATGGCCACACTGTATATGTTGCGTTCACATTTATTGTCAAATTGGATGCCTGTCTTACAGGAATGCTTATAAACTGTCCAATTACTTTTTTAGGCAGTGTACATTCATGAAATTTAAAACTTGGATACCACAATTTCTGTAAACAAAAGTTTGCACATTGTGAAGCGGGCTTAAGGGTATCATTTACAATTCTAACAGCAGGTAGTTTCAGCAGGAGTTATCTTATAGAAGGACTGTAGAATGAATCATTACACTAAGCACGTTTTAGAAAATAGGTAATTTACGTTGCTTACTTAATTTTTTCTTTAAAGAATATATTTGAAGGTATCGCTAATTAAACACCATAGCTCGATTAATTATCGAATCAAAATTTTGTTTAGGAAATGTTTACAAAATAAAATTAGAAATAATTTTGATTTAAAAACGTCTACAAGCAATAACTTTTAAATTAAATCAAAAAACTAAACATGGTTATTTGGGTTGACTGATTATTACTTATTTTTAAATAAATCTAACCTACTAATTATTGTAAGTTATTAAAAAAAATCATTAAACTCTCTATTCATAATATTTAGTCCTTACAAAATGTATATTTTATGACGTTTCATTTTTTTTCTATAGTTAATATAAAAACTAAGGCAATTCTTATTGTCAACGTATATATTTAGTTTTTGACAAGAATTTATTACATAATTATAATTAAGATACCAAGTTATAGTTTAAAATTAAATGAAAACGTTTTTTTTTTTTAATAAAGGTATTACTATATAAATAAATATAAGAAATCAATAATGGGTGTGACCTCCATTATTATTGATACATTCTTGGAGGCGTCTGCTCATTGACGCTATCAAGGTATCAATATAATTAATATTAATCGTTTCCCATGCGGTATCAATGGCTGCAATTAGTGCATTACGGTTTACTGGTATAAAATTTGGCCCTTGTTGTCTTCGGATAACAGCAAGTATTCGAGCCCAAACATTTTCGATAATGTTAAAATCTGGGCTTTTGCTGGCCAGGGTAACAGCTCCAAGTTATTTGCTTGTATCCAGTTGCGCACAACCTGCGAAGTATAGGGTCATCATATCCCGATAGTTAATTATCGAATGTTCCAAGAAAATATGTGTAAATAGTAAATGGAATCTACTAACGTAACGTTAAGTCGTTAATTATAGTTACATAACTCTCCTTTCATAAGATATAGTTCATATTAATATGCTTATTGTAAAGCTTCGTACACACCTGAACAACAAACCGAGAAACAAACAGAACAACGAACCGAACGGCAATCGGAACATTAATTTGGACGGTGCTACGTACGAATTTTAGAACAGATTCGCAAGTCCTGATTGTTCCACGAACGGTTTGCGGCGTTCCCGCAACTTGTCGGTTTTTCTCCTACATCAAAGAAAATGCGCGCGAATGCGTTTGCAGGTTTGGACGAATCTAAACAAAACGGCGAACAAACTTATGCGGGAGAATTAAATTATTTATTTTTGTCCTCCCTTTTTGTGGGTTTGTTGTGTTTTTAGGTAATATTATGGAGTTGACAGAAGAAAAAATGTTTTAAATTAATCAGTGTTTAAGAATGCAAGAAAAAATGATGTCCCTATTAACATCATTTGGGCGGGAAATTTCCAAAATAAAAAAAGCAAAGTAAATTATAATTTTTTACTCTTCTTTGTGCGTAAAAATTTGGTTGGCACTATCTTCTTGTTTTCCGCAATTTTCTCTTCTCAATAATAAATATATATGAACTGAAAACTACTGAAAATAATTATGGGAACAGCACAAACGTTCCGTTTGTTGTTCGGATTGTGGAAATCATAAAAGATCGTTTGTCGTTCTGTTTGACTTTCGGTTCGTTGTTATGTTTGTTGCTCGGTTTGTTGTTCAGGTGTGTACGAAGCTTTACAACTTAAGCAACAATTTTTGGCGAATAAAGATTAGTTTGTGATGTAATATTAGAAACACAAATTTATATCATATCAAATTTATGACAACTTAAAAACCAAGAACGTGTATGTTATTGCTAAGAAATTATTAAGGAAAAGCGCAATTGCAGTGTAAATATTTATAATTAGATATTTTCGAAAGTTTATAAGTCCTCTATTGTAATCTTAATACTTAAAGAAAATCCTGTCCATTAGCATTATAAGGAAATGGCTTTTACTTTATGAATAAGTTTCAATAACAATAGAATATCCTTGCTTGTTTAATTTACTTCCTTTGAGTCATATTGCTCTAAGGGTTGTTACATTGGTCATTAGAAGTATGTAATAAATAAACAATTACCTACTGTTTGAGAAGGGGTAGTGTGAACCAATAAATAAAGTAAGAAATGTAAATTCCATTTTAGTTTAAAATTTCAAGTGTTGTGAAAATGCCACCTCATCTCGGTGCTGATTTGAAAGCGCGGATTGTTTCGGAATTAGCGGCGGGCCGTAGCGTGCGTGAAATATCACGTATGTTAGATATACCAAAAGCACCGTAGGGCATTACCGAGTAAAATGGAATCTTGAACACACTTTGGAAAGAGCCATCGGAAGTGGTAGACCTAAAGTATCTACACGTGCTCAAGATCTCGAGTTGTTTCATTACGTAACAGAACAACCATTTGCTACATACTCCAGGGCTATAGCAGATACACATTTTCCCGGATGCCGAAAGAAGTTCTCAGTGACGAAAATATGAGACGTCGTCTGGAATTTGCAAGGCGAAATGTGAACGAACCTTTGGAATTTTGGAATCGAGTGATTTTTAGCGACGAAAAAACGTTCAATAGCCGCAACGATGGACCACTAAAAGTTTTTAGAATGGAAGGAACTCGTTACGAAAATAATCACATATGTCCTAAAAACGAAGTGGTTATTTTTCTGTGAATGTGTGGGGTTGGGTTAGCCCGCGGGGTCCAGGAGTTTGTTGGGCTATCGATGGACGTCTTGATTCTGCTGCGTATTTAGATATTTTGGAAACTATTATGAAACCTTCAGTCGAAGTGTTTTATCCAGACGAAGATTATATTTTCCAACAAGTAAGTATTCTTATTTCACTATACTTTCTCCAAAAAATAGTTCGGGATCTGTTGAATTAACATTTTCATAATGTATTTTTGTTGTTAAAGGACAACGCCCCTATTCATACTTCGCGGGTTGTGCGCAATTGGATACGAGAAAATAACTTGGAGCTGTTACCCTGGCCAGGAAAAAGCCCAGATTTTAACATTATCGAAAATGTTTGGGCTCGAATACTTGCTGTTATCCGAAGACAACAAGGGCCAAATTTTATACCAGTAAACCGTAATGCACTAATTGCAGCCATTGATACCGCATGGAAAACGATTAATATTAATTATATTGATACCTTGATAGCGTCAATGAGCAGACGCCTCTAAGAATGTATCAATAATAATGGAGGTCACACCCATTATTGATTTCTTATATTTATTTATATAGTAATACCTTTATTTAAAAAAAACATTTTCATTTAATTTTAAACTATAACTTGGTATCTTAATTATAATTATGTAATAAATTCTTGTCAAAAAACTAAATATATACGTTGACAATAAGAATTGCCTTAGTTTTTATTTTCACTTTTTATATTAACTACAGAAAAAATGAAACGTCATAAAATATACATTTTGTAAGGACTAAATATTATGAATAGAGAGTTTAATGATTTTTTTAATAACTTACAATAATTAGTAGGTTAGATTTATTTAAAAATAAGTAATAATCAGTCAACCCAAATAACCATGTTTAGTTTTTGATTTAATTTAAAAGTTATTGCTTGTAGACGTTTTTTAAATCAAAATTATTTCTAATTTTATTTTGTAAACATTTCCTAAACAAAATTTTGATTCGATAATTAATCGAGCTATGGTGTTTAATTAGCGATACCTTCAAATATATTCTTTAAAGAAAAAAATTAAGTAAGCAACGTAAATTACCTATTTTCTAAAACGTGCTTAGTGTAATGATTCATTCTATAGTCCTTCTATAAGATAACCCCTGCTGAGACTACCTGCTGTTAGAATTGTAAATGATACCCTTAAGCCCGCTTCACAATGTGCAAACTTTTGTTTACAGAAATTGTGGTGTCCAAGTTTTAAATTTAATGAGTGTACATATTTGGATAAATTGTATGGAAAAAAATGTTGCGACTTTTTGAAGCCAACAAACACTTCTGTTTTCTCGATACACAGTAAACTTCTTTGACCTACATGTGCTCCAAAAATATTTACAAAAAACACAAGATACTAAAAACGAAGACGATGATGAGTTTATCCCTTAATAAGTTTGTTGAAGACACAGCTTTGCAACAGGTTAGATCAGTATACAAAACATTGAAACTCCCTCCTATCTGTTAATTGCTAAATTTAACCTAAGAACAAATATATTTCTCTCTACAGAAAAAAAAAACTGACAAATAGCAGTAGCTGTAAAAAGGAAATTGGAAGAATCATTTTGTGAAAAATTACAGAGTATAGCAGTAGCTCAACAGAAAATGAGTGTGGCAGTCTAATAATAAAACTCAAAGAAAAATGAACACTGGCGAGTCAAGATCATAGGATAAAAATAATTAATTTTTTTACAAAATTTATAATAAAAAAAAATTGTTGATGAGTTTGGTACTTCTCATCATCTTGTTAGTGTAACAAAGCAACTGGTTAAGGAACAATTCAAAGCAAAAATATTAGTCAGGAGGTTATTATTAAGGAAGTACTTGTTTTACGAAAATTATGAAAATCGTAGATAGTGCTCAGGGAAAAAAGTGTGTTTCTATAATTATAGACAACAACAGAGTACACACACAAAAACCATTACTTTTGATGACTTACCGGATGAAATCCAATTGAAACACTAGGTTCAAACTGACAGAGCTGAACTTATTACCTAGTGATGAGTTCATAGAAGTGTTGACAAAGAAACTTATGTCCTAATGTCTCACCATTTTATTTCCAAAGTTCAGAGTAATTATTTTAAGATTTTTCAAGCAAATCTGGACGATTGAGAGTGCTTAATTATTAGCGATTTCTCTGAAACCTGTACTACCTTCATCCTTCAGGATGAAATTCAAAGTTTTTACTGGACAAACTCACCGGTTTCTATACATCCATTCGTATTCTAATATTATAAAAAAACCTAAAATTTGCTGTAAAAGTACCTATTTATGATCAGAAAGGTTGCGACATCTAGTGTCGTCCCGTGTTACGTAACACGCTCAAAAATGCATTTACATTACCTATTTATGCAATTAGGGATAGCTTATCACCTGATACGACTGCTGTGCATATTTTCCCACACATTTGTTAAATGAGATTAAAAGTGTACGATCTGACATTTAAAACATATACAGGGTGAGTAGGGAGGAACGGACCAAACTCCAGAAGTGTATTGTATACGTAAAAATAATGTAAAACTCTTGTTTTAATTTGATTTTTATTAATTTTCAGGTTATAGCGTAGTTAATTTTTTTATAATATTCTTCCACTTGCATCCAGATTTTGGCTTCATGTTTTAGGCTCAAAACGTTGATGACCTTGTTGTTATTATTAATTTGTCAGTGTATTGTAACAGTATTAGAAACACTGCAGCCGTTATGAAAGAAAGACATGAAACAATCAGGAAAGCAACGGCGCCGTTCGTAAACAAAGTACAAAATGTTTAGTGGTTAATGGTAGTATTTTTGAACATGTCCTAAAAGAACGTTGATATTAAAATAATGTTAATATAAAGAATTTTGTTTATTTCTAATGACGTTATAACATGAAAACTAATGAAAATCGGATTTGAACATATAAGTTTTTTGAATTATTTTCATGTATGAATTGGTAAATGGAACAAAAGGTCGGCTCGAAATTTTTTAATTTAATTTTATATAATTAAAATGGCGACGTTTCGTTAATTATTATTAGCACAATCATTATTTATTTATTTATTTATTCGTATGGTACATTTTAAATATTGTATGTGATGTAAGTGTTATGTATGGTGCCCCAGAAGATCAGTATAAACGTGTATAGTGTGGTGACGAAACCGTGTGCAATTGTGGATTGGTTCGTCTTAGCAAAGCATTTGCTTCAAGGTTTAGGAAAACCACTAAAACCTAAACATGCCAACTCTTACCCATCTTAGTATTCATATGTAATAATATTAATTAACTGTGTAAACATTATAGAAAGTAAATAAGAACATAAAATATAACAGCACAGCCATTGCATGACAACATATAATGGACCGGTTTAAGCGCCAGTCACGACAATGACGAAAAAAATACGTTAAAAAAATAGCAAAAAATAATGGAAAAACAGATAATCAGGACATAGAATACAAAATATTGCTGAACTTCAGACGTCCTTCAGATTCGTAAGCCCTAAATATAGCTATCTAATAATAAATAAATTAAATGTATGTTTTATAATTTTTAATTTTAATTAATTTATTTATAAATAGGCATGATTATGCTAATAATAATTAGCGAAACGTCGCCATTTTAATTATAAAAAAAATTAAATTACAGAATTTCGAGCCGACTTCCTGTTTCATTTTCCAATTCAAAAAATTTTCAGACTGCAAATACATTAATCACATTTTCATGTATACAATATATTTCTAAAGTTTGGTCCGTTCATTCTGACTCACCCTGTATATTTTAACAATCGCGCTACCAGCCAATACAAATGTATGTCAACAACATTCTAAACTTTCATTTGAGTGGAACTTCTTCGTCGCTTCGTATGAATAGAACTCCCTTAGAATTGTCAATTGTTAATAATGGAGTTGTATAAATAAAAAATTTAGCTATTGACTACCGTAAATTATAAACACTCTTCTCGTAATTTTCGTCGATATTTGAAGATCTGTCACTCCTAAATTAGTTGAGTCTTAGTGATGAAACGTATACAGCATATGTATATTAACTAGGATTTATTGCCATAAAAGTGTACATTTATTTTCATTCATTCCCTTTTATTTGAAAACGGCTATAACTTAGGACAAGAAAATTGAGATTTGATTACTTCAGTAATATTAGCAATTTTTTTCTTTTTTAGGGAAATTTCTGGGGTGGAGGTGAAATAAAATTGCTTTTATAAGTGTAGTATTTGCCAACGTTTCGCCCCAAACAAATGAAGGATTTATCAAGGATTTTAGGCCGTTATGTGAATAAAATTACGACTTTTGAAAACCGTCGCAAAACTAGATGTGGCGTAATAAATACTTACCTCCACAATCTCAAAATGAAAATAAGTCAAAATATTTTTTGTGAAACAGTAAATCCTTCTTACTTTAATTAACGCAGGCAACCTAATTTTAGAGTTTTAAATTCAGATCTTCTTTCATTGTTTGAAAATCACAGTGGAAAGACAATCGGAGTTTTCTTTACTTTTTTTAAGAATAGAACTGAGATCATTAAATTGTTGCAAGTGTAAGTTTTAAAAAAAGAACAATAACTGTATGGAAAAAATATGTGAAGTGAAAATATACGGGGTTAATTAATTTAAACAATTACAAAATCAAAAATTTTAAACATTATTTTCTTTGACTTTTGTGTCAGTAAACTGTATATTGTCTCAGTTCTTTTAACAATGTTCTTGCCCTATTTGTTTTCTTAAAACTCGTCGAATGTTAGAATACCAAAATAGTATAAGAATATATATTTCTAAATGCAGAGAAAAGCTAGATATTCATTCAGTCAAAGTACCTACAAAACTGTCAAAACAACTACAGATTAAATAACATTTTTTAATGGCATATTAAATTAATATCACAATTTTATCCATGTAAATCACACAAATATCCAAAGTATTAATTCAAATTTATCAGCATATTTGCAAAACAATTTTAATTTTGTACAGTACTATACTGAAAGTATGCATTATTAATGAATAATTGTGTGTAGAAACTTTGTTAATAATTGCTCTTGTTTTGATATATACAATATTATCTTAAAGATGCTAGAAATGTTTGTTTAATATTGTTATTATCTGATAAAATAATAAAAGTAAACGAGTAACGAACGATAAATTTTTGTTCAAATAGTATTGTTGGTTAACTAAAATAAACATAATGAAAAATCTTGGAGATAATCAACAAAGAAGAAATTGTAATTTATAAGAATAAGTAGTCCTTGAAGTCCTTGTCCAATAATAATTGTTATTGAATAAGTGTGACTCGTCTGGACTGTTTCCAAAAGTCGCCTTCTGATAAATAATTTAAAGTACATATGTAAACAAGTTATTAACAAAAACTACTAACAAGCATGCACAACTCCACATTGCCCATATACCAAGAAAAATGAAAGAACGCATGGAAAGTGTGAAAATTTCAATTAAAAATTGAAAAAAACCGATACGTTATTGAAAAAAAAACATTTAAATAACAAGTACCGCAAAGATAATTTAATAATGAATTAACCGTTGGAAAAAAATGGCGTGCCTTGTCAGCTCTCTCTTCTTCGACTCAATGCTTGAATATGGCACTTCAGTTAAAAATTTAAAAACGACAAAAGAGACTACCCTAATGCTTTCTTTTTTACCAGTAAGAAAACATGCTTTTAGAAACATTGAAAATACCCTAAATATAGTACAAGAAAACCCTGCAGTTTGTTGCAGTGTTACCAATTACAAATTGTCGTTTGGTTGGATCGTTTTATTCGTGTTATTTATTCATTATTGTTGCTTTTCTCGTTATTTCTCCGTTTCCTAAAACAGTCTTTTTAATCAATGTGTTGGAAATTTTTACTAAATACCCATAAGTATGTTGGCTGCTTTGATGAAAAGAGAAAGAACTAGGGTAGACTATTTTGTCCTATTTAAATTTTTAACTGAAATGCGCTAATAAGGCTATAAAATTGCCTTCATGCAAATTCATTTTCGTACATGTGGCGAATCGACACTAGATGTCGCCACGCTTATTGATAGATTTGAATATTAATGCTTGAAAAAAAGAAAAGAAAAATCTGTAACTTTTTTTGTTTAATTTATATTCTTGGAGATACTGTAATGAAATTACAAAGAACTTTTATTTGAAGAAAAAATGTGTAAACAGAGTATTTTTGCAGGTATTCCCAGAATGGGAAAATCTATGCCACTTAACGGTCATTTTGGCTGGACAGATCATCCCCAAGATCCAAGATATATGAAAAATAAGAGTGAAGTAATAATTTATATTAAAATTACTTACTATTTTAAAAGCAACACACATACAAACATGTAAAATTAAATTCATTATCGAGACACTAACTATTTTTCATGGTACACATTATTTCAAGTAATATATTTTCCTATGTGAACCATGCAAACATTTTTTAGTTAAGCCAAAGGCAACTATAATATTAAGCTGATATTAGATCAAATCAAATTTGTCTCTTTTAAAAATAACAAAATTCGGTTTATTTACACAAAATTACTAAACTTAACTTATTAAAGAAATTTAAATAAACAAACATCAACACATCACCACCCATTCCCTTTAACTTTTTGTTTACATAACTTAATCTACCTTTAACACTTTTTTTTCTTTCTTCCACCCATCTTCTTTTTTCTATCACTTCCTTCAACCATTCCTGCTTTACTGCAGCCCTCTAACAAATGTTATATGCTTTCCCAGTCTTCCCCACACTACTGCACATTTTCTCTTTATTCGTTCTCTAATACTTATTTACATTTTTGTATTTGTCGTTATATCTTCATTGTCTAATCTTCGTTCTTCTCTTCTGCATGTGATTGTCTTCTTCCATCTTTTTTCTTTCACCTTCACCTCTTAGCTATTTCATTTTCTCTGTTTTTCTATTCTTTGCAGTATTTTAGTTTTTCTCCTCTATCTCTTATAAGTTCATTCTATTTTCTGCTGTCAACCTTTTCTTCTAGTTTTAAAGATCTTTTTTTCAGTTTGAAATCTTTGTTTTAAAGTTTTAGCTTTTCTTCTACTTGGTATCCTGAAGTTTTCTTATTCAGTCAGAACATTTACCTCCAGTATTTTTGTTGTACCCTCTCCAATTCCTTCTGTTCCTTCCCGCCTCCATATCTCTACCCTGTACCTACAATATTAAATGTACATTATTAAATTATTAAACAGCCACTTTCTCTTAACAATGTCTTTCCCAAATATACGTTCATCCAAAATTCTTTTGCTAACCACCACCTTACGTATGCCCTATATTTTGTTTCTCTGAATATCTCCTCAATGGCTCCTATTATGTCTTTATTTTTCTGATTATTTTCCCTAATATTATTTTTCTATTCTATTGAATGCTGCTCTGGTTTCTATAAAATTGCGCACATTTCCCCCTTTCCCTTCTATGGTCTTGTTACCAATGTGTTTTAAAATACATATATTGTCTATCATTCCCCTTCCTTTCTGAAATCCCATTTATCATTCTGGTAATATCTATGTACTCTAATTCTTTTTCTAATTTTGTTCTTAACATTTCAGCGTAAAATTTCTATCCTGCGTTTAATACGCTTATTTCTCGATCTCGATCTCTTTTCCCCTTTTTTATACATTGGGTGTATTATGGCTTCTTTCCATCTTTCCGGAAATTCTCATCCATTACATATTTTTTTGAAAACTCTTCTTTATGCTTTCCTTCATCTTCTCTCATTTATCTTTCCATTAGTCACTACGCTTTGCCTTTTTTGCCGATACTATAGCATCATCTACCTCTTTTCTAATTATCTCTTCTTCACACAATTCCTTTATTCTTTATTTATTTTATCCCTTTCTCAAACAGTTTCGGATATTCCGCTTTTCTTCTTTTACATTCTTTGTTTCTCCATATACTTCAATATCTCCTCTTATTCTCTTTCTTTCTTCAATTTTCTTTTCTTCAATCTTCTTGTATTGTCATCCTTTATACCTCCTCCGTTCTTGCATTGAATTATTATTTTTCTTTTCTCCCCTTCCTTGATTATTCTTTCTATTTCTTCTTTAGTGTCTTCCATTTTTTTTCTATATATCTTTATTGTTTCTCAATTATCTTCTTCTGATTTTAGTAAATTTTCATCACAGCTTTTATCTCGTATTCCTTTTTAGGCCTCGCACTATTGACAATTAGATTTTTTCAATCATCTGACCACAAGTTCATTCTCCAATATAATGTTGGCCCGTTAGTCACTAGTCATTTGGACATTATATGGCGAAAAGTACATCAACAATTAGGTACTTTCAAAGCGGCCCCGGCGCGCCGGGCGTGATATTAGCGCTATGCCTTCTGGCCCATTGTATCTCAACTGTTGTTCAATAACGGAATCTTATTTTTTTATAATAAAGTAGACATAAACGAAATAATATATTAATTGAAATACATTTAGCGAGCTGCATCTAAAAAAAAACATTAAGTGTATCTTAAAAAGTTTGCAAATTGTACTAAAATGAATAAGTAAAATAACAGTTTTATTTGTTAATAAAAATAATTTAAAATTAATGGATAAATCTCAGTGCATTTTTGATTTGTGAAGAATATGAATATAACAATAGACGTTTTACTTAGAGAAAGATAGCAATAGGGTGGTGTGGGTAACTGTAGCAGTAAAGGGCGTAGCAGTTTCGCGCCAACACGATTTCCATAAGAAATGCATTTCGCACAGGTGTTTTTTAATTTAAAACTGTGAAGATACCACACTCATTAATGCCATCTGCAAACAATATCGCATTAGATAATTCCCTAAATTGTATAAATATGCTAAAGTTCTGGAGAAAACTTACACGATTGCTTCTAAAAAATTTTGAGTATGACAAACGCTAACTTCAGTTTACTGCAGTTTTTCGTTTGTGATTTCATTCATAATACCTTGTCTCGCAAATTTAATTATGTGGTGAAAACACATACATGCAAGTGTAATTTTAGTATAATTTATATTGATGAACTATTTATATATTTGTAATCGGGGATTCAACTTATACAGTATTGTCATTTTCCTAAAGAAAAAAGATTTAGAATCTTATTCAGCTTTAAATATTTCTAATGGAAGTGCTAAAAAGAAATCTATATCCATCCCTTACAGTTAAACTTACTATATTTTGATTAAAAAGCTTAGTTAACTTATTTATCACAAATCTAGTTATTCTACTCCTTTATTGTTTTTATTTTGGTCAAAACCTTGTCTTTCTATTAGATAACACGCGTGCATTAACACAAAGTTGAAATTATTTATAGAATTTAAAATATCGTAAATAGAATTATAATATATATTTATTAATGTGAATTAAAAAAGTTATGCAACTTAACATACATTGCTGAACTCCTGTTGCTAACAAGGTTGTATGTCGAAGTTTTTAAAGTGAATTACTACTACAAGTCTATTTTGTATTTTAAATTTCGTTTAAAATGTAATCCTTTAAACTTCTTTATCTAAAAAAATTAAACTAAAAAATTGAATACCTTTATGTCAATCCAAACAAAGTTTTGATTTTATATCCAAGAATGCAACTAATCCCAGGAACACAATTTTTAATTCCAGTCTGTTGAAATCAAGAACCCACAAAACTCGAGATTTGTAAAAATCGCCAATTAATATGTCAATGACAATGGCGATAAGCATCTATTCAAGCATGAATTTGAAATTCAGGAACGAATCGCGTATTGGTGCTTTTTACAAAAAGTTATTCATATTCATTACACTATTTCTGTATAGGTGCTTGCTAATATAGCTAAAACATTAGTACTGTTAAACTTGTGTCATTTCAATTATTTAAAAGATTGAAATACTATGTACTGTATTGAGTGTAGGTACTTATACAGGGTGTCCCACCAGGAACGCCATCGATAGATTATGGGAAAACTGTACATGGGAAAAATTTGAAAATTTGGTAGTAAACTAACATCGACGAGGGCAGTTCCGATAAAATATTTTCAAGATGGTGGTACTTCCGGTTATACCGGAAGCAGGTGTCAACTTGCTTATTTTAAATGGAACACTCTATATATTATTCCATTTTTGGATTTTGCACAACATTCTAGACATATTTTGTGTATAATGTCCTATACCTAAGTCTAACTGTTTTGAACTTATTTTAAATTTTATGGTCAAAAATGATGTTTTCAGGCCTAAACAAAATTATAAAATTTTCCTATACTAATGCCTTTATTATTTAATTGGAATGGGTTTCTTTGTAGCAGGGGACCTATTTTAGTGGGCTATGCCGATATTTTGGTAATAAATTAATACAGGGTGATCAAAAAAAAGGATTAGAATTAAATTCTAAAACACGTCAAAAGTCATTTTTTTTAAATGCAAGCACCCTGTTTTTATAATTTTATCTTATTTAGCATCAAAAGTAAGGTTGACTTTGTACAAGGTTGTCGATTCAAAAAATTCATAGTTTTCGAAATATTGGCAATTTAACTTTTTTGTTGTTGCACAAATGCTGTTGTATTTCTTTTAATATGAATGGTTATTGCTAGTTTGGCCATGATGGCGTTAGAAAACAATCATCTGTCAAGAATATGTCAAACTGTTAAAAATTTTCATTACTCATGCCGGGATGCTTAAATTATACAAACGAAGATTACATAAATTTATTTCTTATTTATGGACAATGTGATAAAGTTATATCAAGAACAATTGTTACATTTGCAGCAAGATACCCGCAAAGACAGAAACCATCACCAAAAGCCCTTAAACGAATAATAGAAAACTTCAAAAACTTTGGACCCGTTAATTCAAATGAACAGATAAATAACCTTATTATTTGATTTACAAGAAAGAACAATTAATTAGAGACCAAAGTTAAAAAAAATTATTTTATTAAATGTTGAAATTGATGTCCTTGAACTTCTAGACTTTTTCGCATCTGAGTAGCAAATTTTCATGGGTCGCCTTCCTTATTGCTTCACGTGTTAAATTTTGAAACTCAGTCCTAACTCGCTGCATGCAGTCTACTTTGGTGGTTAACGGGGTGTTATAAACTCCGAATTTTAATTGTACCCAAATAAAAAATCGAGCACTGAGATATCTGGGGACCGTGGTGGCCAAAGGAAGGGGTCCATTGTTTGCCATCCAATGATCATAAAAGGCGTCTTGTAAACAATTGTTGATTAATTGGCTACTATGTGGAGGTGCGCCGTCATGTTGATAGAATAGATGTCTACGATCAGCCAAAGGTAAATTATCTAAATAATTGTGCAGGATGTTGAGATTACCTTCACCTATTTAATAAGTTAAGAAATAAAAATTTTCAATAATTTCAAAAAAAGGTTAACTTACCTTTTAAATTTTCTTGATAAAAATGTAATGCCACGATGCCATCGTTTCTTACTGCATCATAAACATTAAATTGCCAAGATTCTTGAAGATTTCGCTCTCTAATAATGTGGACATTTGATTCACTTCAATAATGGGAATTTCGCCGATTAAAAATGCCGTTTTTTTTGTAAATTTGGCTTTGTCTGTCCAAATGATGTTATCAAGAAAAATTCGTTTTCTTGCGACCAGGTTAAAATAAATTTGCTGAAATCAATCTCTTTGAAAAATCAGTCTCTTTTAGATGGTGAACCATGGAAAATGAATACAGATGAAATTTATGTTTGCGTAATATTCTTTGAATTGACGATTTGCTTAATCCAGACTCCAATGCAGCTTGTCTTACAGACATTGTTAGATGTGCAGCAAAATATCCCAAAACAGCAATTTCAACATTTTCATTATTAACGACAGATTTATTTCTCTGTACATTTGGTTTAACGGATCCAAAGTTTTTGAAGTTTTCATTATTCGTTTAAGGGCTTTTGGCGATGATTTCTGTTTTTGCGGTTATCTTGCTGCAAATGTAACACATGTTCTTGATATAACTTTATCACATTGTCCATAAATAAAAATACATTTATGTAATCTTCGTTTGTATAATTTAAGCGTTCCGGCATGATTATTGAAAAATTTAACAGTTTGACATATCCTTGACAGATGATTGTTTTCTAACGCCATCATGGCCAACTAGCAATAACCATTCATATTAAAAGAGAAATACAATAGCATTTGTGCAACAAAAAAAAAAGTTAAATTGCCAATATTTCGAAAATCATAAATTTTTTAATAGACAACTTTGTACCAAGTCAACTTTATTTTTGATACTAAATAAGATAAAATTATAAAAACAGGGTGCTTGCATTTAAAAAAATGACTTTTGACGTGTTTTGAATTTAATATTAATCATTTTCTTTTTTATTACCCTGTATTAATTTATTATCAAAATATCGACATAGCCTACTAAAATAGGTCCCCCTGCTACAGGAAACCTATTCCAATAAAATAATAAAAGCATTGGTATAGGAAAATTTTGTAATTTTGTTTAGGCCTGAAAACGTCATTTTTGACATAAAATTTAAAATAAGTTCAAAACAGTTAGACTTAGATATAGGACATTATACACAAAATGTGTCTAGAATTTTGTGCAAAATCCAAAAATAGAATAATATATAGGGTGTTCCATTTAAAATAAGCAAGTTGACACCTACTTCCGGTATAACCGGAAGGGTCACCATCTTGAAAATATTTAACTGGCCCCGTCAATGTTAGTTTACTACCAAAATTTCAAATTTTTCCCATGTACAGATTTCCTATAATCTATCGATGGCGTTCCCGATGGGACACCCTGTATATTCTATCTACATTATTGGGACAAATCTGGTTATAGGCAACCAAATACTTTATTGGCCTCCTGAACTGCAAAACGCATTTGGGAACGTTTTAAATATAAACTAAGTATAAAATCCGATAGATTAATTTTAAAAAATTTACTTTACACCATACTTGACACGATAATGTACAGAATAAGGGCGCATTGAATTTTCTTATTGATGATAATATTGATGGCGCCATCTATACGTCAGTTAAACAATTGGTGGTGTATGGCAAAATAGTTAAACAGCCATACCTAATTAAAATCAGTAGGTATAATTTTGTTCTTTTTTTACTTTTTGATGATGATCGTCGGCTATACGGTAAAAAATTTCAACATGACCGGCATAGCCATCTACTTCCTAACTATTTCTATGCTTTTTAATTGCCATGTGTATAAAAAGAAGACACTAGTTGGATTTTTACTTTTTGACAATTGGCATTTCTACAATTCTTATAGTTGGAAAAGATTTATAAATATCATAAAATAAGTTAATACTCCTCTTCCGGTCGAAACGCCGGCATAATAAGATACTATGTGAACTGAGTTCTTGGAAACCTAGTCACTCCTAAGGAAGGCCCAATTATTAATTTTGGGAAAAAATCATTAAGTATTTGTAAATATGTATCATTTTGGACCTCTTAAACTGTAATAGTACTTAACATTACCAGCAAGGTAAAACGGTTTTTACTGGCGGTCAGAAGGATATGACTGACGAGTTGAAGACGAGTCTGTCACCTTCTGGAGCCAGTAAAACCCGTTACCTGCGTGTATTATTGAATGGTTTATTTGTTTCTCACTTGTAAAAGTTATTATAAATGAATAATAAACCATTAAGAATTCTAAAAATTTCGAAATTCGGAGAAAAAATCATGTGAGCTTTAGACGTATTGCTTTGGAAACGCACGGCACTTATTTTGTTGATTAATTATTTCATTTCAATTTCATGTTTCCGGAACGTTGTGCTGGTGAGATTTACTGAAATGAGTATCCCGCAAGCTATCATTGATGAAGTAGCAAGTGTAGTTGCAAAATTACTGCCGAAAAATCTTCATCAAGGTATGAATACGAGTACGCGGAGTTCAAAAAGTGGCAAAAGGAAAACAACGAGACTGGTGTTACGGAAGACGTTATATAAGCGCATATCAATAAATTGTCTGCCAAATTCAGCCCGAATTCTTTATGGTCGAAGTGATCAATGGTTAAGAGTTGTTTGGCAGTTAGAAAACATTGATGTTTGCAGGTTTGTTTCCTTATATTTATTAGTCAGGTTTTTAGTTACATATGTCATTTTCTAGATTTCATAAAGTGGTTGCGTTTTTGAAAAGACGAAATGAACGCTACGTCCCCAAGAAAGAAAGTCAAGGTTCTGGCGAAAGAGCAAGTGGAAAAGTAGTTACTTGCCAAAGTCATTACCATTTTTGGTATATTTGGATGTTGTCAGTGCGATGAGCTTCTATCCCTCACTGTAAATGACGTGGGGATTTGGAGAAATATATTGTTGTCACCTTACGAGAGACCAAAAATTTAACGGCAAGGAGGTTTACAATAACGGACGATGGATGTAGCTTTAAACCTTTTGCTCTTTATCGGAAATATGCGGCCCTACGACCTCCAAGAAGTAAAGATCTGAGGTTGTTCTTGACGTACCGCAGTGGAAAATGTGTCGCCCTAAATGCAGGTCAACATACTGTAGGCGCAATACCCAAGAAAATTGTTGAATATTTGAAATTAGAAGAACCGGCACTTTATACAGGGCATTCATTTTGACGAACTGGAGCAACGATGGTGGTTGATGCAGGTGGTGATAATTTGGCTCTGAAGCGTGCAGGGGATGGAAATCAACACAAATTGCAGAAAGCTACGTAGATGATTCGATTAATAATAAGATTAAAATGGCAAAAAGAATGTTTTCACTTGAAGAATCAACGCCATCCACTTCTACAGAAAATATATGCGCAAGTACAAGTGACATAACATCTCCTGGAAACTTTAATATTACTGGAAATTTAGTAGCTAACTAAGAGGCATTTTCAAGGTAACTATAGTGAGTTGATAAGCTCCTGTTTACAAGTGAGGAACAAATAAAGCACATTTTCAGTTATTCATACTTGTCTTGAAACTTAACTTTTACACCCAACGCGGTAAAGTACGGCTACTATGCGGTAATGTACGGCTACTATCCGGTGAAGTACGGCTACTATGCGGTAAAGTAGTGGCTGATTTATCTGCTATTTGGGAACGTGTTAAAAATAAACTAAGTATAAAATCCGATAAATTGATTTTAAAAAAATTACTTTACACCATACTTTGACACGATAATGTACAGAACAAGGGCGCATTTAATTTTTCTTCCGTCGACCGTGCATTTATGACTTACATTAACGTAAACAAAATCGTTCATTAATGACCCCTATTAATGAACGATTTTCTATTAATGAACGATTTTAGTATAAGCAACTAAGCATACATGTGTATACCTAAAGTTACCATTTTATCTGTCAATCAATTACAATATGAAAATGTAAATAAAAAATCTGTCATAATTTGTAGCAAGGTAAAGTTTAATAAGAACAAATCAACATTAATTTACAGTTGTAATAAATCTTCAATTTGTTCACACAAACTTTGAGACATTTTTGTACTGTATAGAACATTCCGATGATAACACTTAATAACATTTAACGATGTTTAGTTTATCTATTTTACAAACTATTGTCTCACACAGTTCTTTAATATTGTTTACTCATTGTTCAAAAGTTACATTTTTCAAGCAGAGTTGTAAGAGAAAATAAAAACTATAAAAAAGGAATGGCCCGATAAATATTCCGACTCCTAAAAATATTTTTTTGGAGGTGTAGTGGAACCACTTTAAGAAAATGTTTTTTTTTTAACTCTACATGCGCATGTTGTGTGAAATAACATTAAGGTGAAATCAAGCTTCATCGTTAAAGAATCTTAAACTGGAACACATGCAGGATAATCAATCCTGTCTCAATAAGTTGGTGGACTACTTGTACACAATAGAGATATGAATGAATATCTTTGTTTGGTAAGATGTATTATAATCATTATTAAAAATTTAAAATGACGTTAGGATCCATTTGTGTATTGGTTATTTTAATATATAATATATACAATAATAACTTTTGCAATTACCAATACTTTAATTAATATAATAATATGACTATAGTTTCGACTTTATAAACATTAAAGTCATCGTCAGATGAAACTATTTAAAAAATATGACGTTTATATGACATTTAATTATTAATAACCTAATTAACATAAAATATCTTAACTACAAATTGTTGTAAAATTTCTGAATTTGGTTCAACTGTTAGCAATTAAAATTATCTTTATATTGAAATATCAGATCTTCAAATTTGGTTTGATCATTAAGAATAATGTTAGGATTAGTGGTTTTAATGTAAATAATTTCTAAAATATCCAAAATCTGTATGAATGTAAGCTTTCGCGGCTGTTGTCACTAAGATTATTATCTTCCGGGTTGAGCCGGAACAAAAACTTCAATCGAGAAGATGGTTACCGTTTAAGCAACACGTGGAAACTAACTCTTCACAAAAACAAAGAAAACAAATGTCACTACAAAATTAGTCAACACCAAACAGAAGATCAACCAACCATCGAAAACCAACCACCCGTCACTAATTGACATCAACCAACCGTAGCGGAACATAGGTATATAACGAGGAGCAGAAGACAACAACATCAGTCTTTAGACGTCAAGCAGAGAACGTAGGAAGGAAGGACGAACACGGCTCAACCCGGAAGATAATAATCTTATCTAAAATCTGTTTATTATAACTATTAATTTGGAAAGGATGTATTAACGTTTGATTTTCATGTACATGTCCATTCTCAATAACATGTTGAGCAAAAGTTGACTTAACTGAAGAAGGATTATTAGAGTATCTATTTCTATTTTTAATATATCTTAAATGTTTGCTTAAATGTTGTTGATGTCATTGTCAATTTAATTTGCAACACACTGTAAATACTGAGGAGAATATATCTGGTCAAAACTAGTTATATAAAGACAGAAAGTATAATTATACCACAGAAAATATAATACATTACGATTAGAAACGAAACTCGTCGCGACTTTTTTATGGTTTAGAGATCAGATTTGAGTGACCTTGACGCCATAGTTTTGGTTATTTTTAGCGGTAATTTTAAATGATTTGACAAATTTCTTGTAGGTTACACAACTTGTTGCATTTTGTCACAGAACAATACTTACTACTTACATTTACGACACTAAAGTTTACACACCATTTTTAAAATAGCCCGTTTTTGACTTTATCGTAACTTTGAAATATTTTGAAGGATTATTCTTCACTTTAACGCAAGTTAAGATGAAAGTAACGAAGAAAATTTATTTGGTTTTATTCGGCAAAACCCGGCAAAAAGGTTTTAGAAACAACAATCCTTCACTTAATGTGTTTATTGCACTTTATAAGTGTTTCGGTATGAAATTTATATTTACACTTTTAGTGCCAATTGCGAAGAAGATGACTAATATTTCTATAACGTTAAGGGTTGTGTTATTAAACGTACACTCATGAAATTTAAAACTTGGACACCACAATTTCTGTAAACAAAAGTTTGCACATTGTGAAGCGGGCTTAAGGGTGTCATTTACAATTCTAACAGCAGGTAGTCTCAGCAGGGGTTATCTTATAGAAGGACTGTAGAATGAATCATTACACTAAGCACGTTTTAGAAAATAGGTAATTTACGTTGCTTACTTAATTTTTTTCTTTAAAGAATATATTTGAAGGTATCGCCATAGCTCGATTAATTATCGAATCAAAATTTTATTTAGGAAATGCTTACAAAATAAAATTAGAAATAATTTTGATTTAAAAAACGTCTACAAGCAATAACTTTTAAATTAAATCAAACAACTAAACATGGTTATTTGGGTTGACTGATTATTAGTGCATTACGGTTTACTGGTATAAAATTTGGCCCTTGTTGTCTTCGGATAACAGCAAGTATTCGAGCCCAAACATTTTCGATAATGTTAAAATCTGGGCTTTTGCTGGCCAGGGTAACAGCTCCAAGTTATTTGCTTGTATCCAGTTGCGCACAACCTGCGAAGTATAGGGTCATCATATCCCGATAGTTAATTATCGAATGTTCCAAGAAAATATGTGTAAATAGTAAATGGAATCTACTAACGTAACGTTAAGTCGTTAATTATAGTTACATAACTCTCCTTTCATAAGATATAGTTCATATTAATATGCTTATTGTAAAGCTTCGTACACACCTGAACAACAAACCGAGGAACAAACAGAACAACGAACCGAACGGCAATCGGAACATTAATTTGGACGGTGCTACGTACGAATTTTAGAACAGATTCGCAAGTCCTGATTGTTCCACGAACGGTTTGCGGCGTTCCCGCAACTTGTCGGTTTTTTCTCCGACATCAAAGAAAATGCACGCGAATGCGTTTGCAGGTTTGGACGAATCTAAACAAAACGGCGAACAAACTTATGCGGGAGAATTAAATTATTTATTTTTTGTCCTCCCTTTTGTGGGTTTGTTGTGTTTTAGGTAATATTATGGAGTTGACAGAAGAAAAATGTTTTAAATTAATCAGTGTTTAAGAATGCAAGAAAAAATGATGTCCCTATTAGCATCATTTGGGCGGGAAATTTCCAAATAAAAAAAAAGCGAAGTAAATTATAATTTTTACTCTTCTTTGTGCGTAAAAATTTGGTTGGCACTATCTTCTTGTTTTCCGCAATTTTCTCTTCTCAATAATAAATATATATGAACTGAAAACTACTGAAAATAATTATGGGAACAGCACAAACGTTCCGTTTGTTGTTCGGATTATGGAAATCATAAAAGATCGTTTGTCGTTCTGTTTGACTTTCGGTTCGTTGTTATGTTTGTTGCTCGGTTTGTTGTTCAGGTGTGTACGAAGCTTTACAACTTAAGCAACAATTTTTTGGCGAATAAAGATTAGTTTGTGATGTAATATTAGAAATACAAATTTATATCATATCAAATTTATGACAACTTAAAAACCAAGAACGTGTATGTTATTGCTAAGAAATTATTAAAGAAAAAGCGCAATTGCAGTGTAAATATTTATAATTAGATATTTTCGAAAGTTTATAAGTCCTCTATTGTAATCTTAATACTTAAAAGAAAATCCTGTCCATTAGCATTATAAGGAAATGGCTTTTACTTTATGAATAAGTTTCAATAACAATAGAATATCCTTGCTTGTTTAATTTACTTCCTTTGAGTCATATTGCTCTAAGGGTTGTTACATTGGTCATTAGAAGTATGTAATAAATAAACAATTACCTACTGTTTGAGAAGGGGTAGTGTGAACCAATAAATAAAGTAAGAAATGTAAATTCCATTTTAGTTTAAAATTTCAAGTGTTGTGAAAATGCCACCTCATCTCGGTGCTGATTTGAAAGCGCGGATTGTTTCGGAATTAGCGGCGGGCCGTAGCGTGCGTGAAATTTCACGTATGTTAGATATACCAAAAAGCACCGTAGGGCATTACCGAGTAAAATGGAATCTTGAACACACTTTGGAAAGAGCCATCGGAAGTGGTAGACCTAAAGTATCTACACGTGCTCAAGATCTCGAGTTGTTTCATTACGTAACAGAACAACCATTTGCTACATACTCCAGGGCTATAGCAGATACACATTTTCCCGGATGCCGAAAGAAGTTCTCAGTGACGAAAATATGAGACGTCGTCTGGAATTTGCAAGGCGATATGTGAACGAACCTTTGGAATTTTGGAATCGAGTGATTTTTAGCGACGAAAAAACGTTCAATAGCCGCAACGATGGACCACTAAAAGTTTTTAGAATGGAAGGAACTCGTTACGAAAATAATCACATATGTCCTAAAAAACGAAGTGGTTATTTTTCTGTGAATGTGTGGGGTTGGGTTAGCGCGCGGGGTCCAGGAGTTTGTTGGGCTATCGATGGACGTCTTGATTCTGCTGCGTATTTAGATATTTTGAAAACTATTATGAAACCTTCAGTCGAAGTGTTTTATCCAGACGAAGATTATATTTTCCAACAAGTAAGTATTCTTATTTCACTATACTTTCTCCAAAAAATAGTTCGGGATCTGTTGAATTAACATTTTCATAATGTATTTTTGTTGTTAAAGGACAACGCCCCTATTCATACTTCGCGGGTTGTGCGCAATTGGATACGAGAAAATAACTTGGAGCTGTTACCCTGGCCAGCAAAAGCCCAGATTTTAACATTATCGAAAATGTTTGGGCTCGAATACTTGCTGTTATCCGAAGACAACAAGGGCCAAATTTTATACCAGTAAACCGTAATGCACTAATTGCAGCCATTGATACCGCATGGGAAACGATTAATATTAATTATATTGATACCTTGATAGCGTCAATGAGCAGACGCCTCCAAGAATGTATCAATAATAATGGAGGTCACACCCATTATTGATTTCTTATATTTATTTATATAGTAATACCTTTATTTAAAAAAAATTTCATTTAATTTTAAACTATAACTTGGTATCTTAATTATAATTATGTAATAAATTCTTGTCAAAAAACTAAATATATACGTTGACAATAAGAATTGCCTTAGTTTTTATTTTCACTTTTATATTAACTACAGAAAAAATGAAACGTCATAAAATATACATTTTGTAAGGACTAAATATTATGAATAGAGAGTTTAATGATTTTTTTAATAACTTACAATAATTAGTAGGTTAGATTTATTTAAAAATAAGTAATAATCAGTCAACCCAAATAACCATGTTTAGTTTTTTGATTTAATTTAAAAGTTATTGCTTGTAGACGTTTTTTAAATCAAAATTATTTCTAATTTTATTTTGTAAACATTTCCTAAACAAAATTTTGATTCGATAATTAATCGAGCTATGGTGTTTAATTAGCGATACCTTCAAATATATTCTTTAAAGAAAAAAATTAAGTAAGCAACGTAAATTACCTATTTTCTAAAACGTGCTTAGTGTACCTAACGATTCATTCTACAGTCCTTCTATAAGATAAGCCCTGCTGAGACTACCTGCTGTTAGAATTGTAAATGATACCCTTAAACCCGCTTCACAATGTGCAAACTTTTGTTTACAGAAATTGTGGAGTCCAAGTTTTAAATTTCATGAGTGTACTTTAGAGTTACTTACTTGCAGATACGTCTATTTTTATTTTTAGCACACTCCGCTACTGCAAACTGAAAAGGAAATTATTCCATTCCACGTTCCGAAGCAATTTAAAAAACTGATGCCTAATACACGAGAAATAATCCGATTATGTGGCTGGTTTTGTTTTAAAAAAATGTATTCTTCTTGTAGATATTGTATTCTTTGCAAGTTTAACTTCTTTGATGAACCAGGAAAAAAGAATTCCACCAATGTACCCAATTCAAGAATTATTGGTACAGTTATTTATTTATTCGTATCGTACATTTTTAGAACAGTGATGAACGTTAAATTTTGATAAGTGAACACACGTGAAGTTTCGAACTTTTTTCAAAATTGTACGATGATCTCATTTGTGGTTGTGTATTTATTTGTTGCTTATCAAATTATTTTGACCTTCTTATTGGAGACGTTCAAGAATACACCATGGGAATTATTATTGCTTAACAAACGAAGTATCGCCGTCGGCGGAATAATGAACATAGTGTTTTCTTCTGAACATCTCCTATAAGAAGGATAATTTGCTTTAATAACTACTACTACATACTAATACGACTTAAATCGTAAAACATCTTTGTAATATATTCTGTAGATTTAAGAGGATATCAATTTTTTCGCAGATGTTTTTGTAAAGAAACTGCCTAATGCAAACGTTTATATTTTATAGATAAAAAATGTGTTTTTTTAGGAAGAAATGTTTTGATTTGCTCAACTAATTTGAAAAAAACGTTTTTAATCTATTTCAACAAATCAGCGTGTAATAAATTAATAATTCCTGTTTTGTAAGAAATAAACCTGTTTTATTTAAATTTACCGCTATATTAGGTTTTCATTTTGAAACCTCTGCTGAGTAGTTTTTTCCCAATCAGAGACTGAGCTACGTTATAACGTATAAGATTTTACTATACAGATTCCATTCTATAACTTTCAGTTATTTTTCTATGATTAGCACTCTTTCCTGGTCTAAGGATTAGCACTTACAATGCAGACATAATAGAAAAAATATTAAAGAAATAAAAGTTTGCACTAGAAACTTCAGTTTGTTTTGTCTATTTTATGATTTAAAATTGTTTCTAGTGAACAGTATTATGTTTGATTTTTATTTACTAGCTTGTTTACAAATATTTTTTATGTGTGGTGCCGAATAAAATTGACGTCTGACGATTATAGCGTTACCGTTAATCTTTGAGAACTTTAGATGATTGCAGAATTTTTGTAGTTGGAATCCGAATCGGATCAGCAACATGAAGAGGAAGAGATTTAATCGAGGACTCACTCTACAGCACTAATGATTTTGTCTTGAGGAATATATTAGATGCGATAGCAAAATTAGGGCTTTTATGGAAGGTCTAAGTGACTTTGACGAAAGGGATTGAAATTTCTTACGATGGACTTCCAAATATAATTTTAAAAAAGTATTTGATCCTTTGATTGATAAATCTACTTTCTTTTTTAATAAAAAAAGTCAGAGAGATCATAGAAATCATCAAGCATCCCAACAACTTCAATCGCAAACAAAGTTTCGAACTTTCACATTTGTGGATTCCTATCTTAACCCTGCCCTCTCACCTATTTCGAGCCAATCAGCGCCGTGGTTAACGACCAGTGACTTTTCTCTTATATATAATACGGAGGTATTTCCTTAATTACTCAGATTTCTTTCAGTTTTGAATCTGGCTTGGTTGACAAGTTGATCACATAACGTTTCCAACTGCATATTACATTCTTGTTTTGATCTTTGTTGTAACAAGACATATTCTGGCAACCTGATTAAGGATCGTATTAATTCTTCTACATCTACTGGTTAATTGTTAATGTATTGGTATTTTTGCTTTACAATCGAATGCGTTGTGTGAATTTATTTCGATCACATATTGGCTATAATATGCTTCTTTGTTCCAAGATTATTGAATTTACGTGAATTGAATGTATTTTTTTCAGTGTTAGCTTTTCAATTGCAAGAACATATAACGTTTGATTTTGGTGTTCATTTTGGGTATGTTTAGAGACCTTATCTGTAATGTGAGACGAAAACCAAACAGATGATACATAAGCCAATTCTTGGTTCATATATCATTTGGAACATCATGAAACACAATGCAATAATTGAAATGTTGACTAACCATACTAATAAATAAATGCAAATGCATTTTTGTACGTGTTACGTTACACGAGTCGACACCTAGGTGTCGCAAAACTTATTGTTCGTAAACAAATTATGTTAATGCATAGTGAAACTTGCATTTGTATTAAACTTTGGCCAGATTTGAATGAAAGCGGAGGATAGAAAAAGATAAATGGCACTGGAACACTAAAAAATAATTTAAACCAAAGTTGTCTATACTTCAATTTTTTTTTTATTTAAAAAGTGATGCATGACCAACGCCACGGAGTTCTACGGAGAAATTGCATATTAATTACCTCAATTACAGTTGTATTACGTAAATAAATAAGGTCTACATTTTAAACATATTTTTTATTATACAGGGTGCTCCAAAACAAAGTTGCATACTCTAATTGTGTTTGAAATGAAACATAATTGCATTTTCGAATTCTACTCAAAAAATTACTTTTACTTTTATAAGTTTTCTAGTAGTAAGTTCTTAAAATGTAAGTTTTTAGAAAAAATTAATATCTCATGATAAAAATAATTACAACAAACAAATTTACTCTTAGGTTTAAATAAAAGACTCTTTGTTTAGTCTATTTCTTGATTGACTTATAAAAATCTCGTTACAGGGTGTTCATAAAGTATAGTTCAATTAGTAGAACATTGTCGTTGTAATAATTGGTTGGAACATCCTGTATTTTATATGCTTACCACAGTATGTATTTAATTATAGGGAACCTTTATAAAAGTGAAGCTTCATTTTTGAGTAGAATTTAAAAATGCAATTATTCTGTTTTAAAAAATACACAACTTTGGCAAACTGAAAACTTTCTCTCTCTCTCTCCCTTACTTACTTAATGAACTGAAAAGTAATTATTAAAATATTCGGTTTGAAACCTTCGCGTAACTCTAATGTTTAAGACTATGACTTCTATTAGCTAAATGTAAATAATAATAGGGTGCATTATCCTTCAAAAGTCACATAAACGATAAACTTATTGTTGATTACCGCTCCTATATATGTATTATAAATATTTATGAATTTCTGTTAGTTATTATCTTACCCCATGTGAACGAATGTAAAAATAGGACAAAAGGCGTTGTAAAAAAGAGTACAAAATATATCTACAACATAAGCCGTATTAAGAAGTTATAAAAAGACCACCGTACATCAATCCAACCGTAAACGTCGAACTTTCATTTCGATTAAACCTTCTTTGAAAAATAAACATAATTTAACTCAAATTTACTGACAAATAAATTTGACGTGGTGTAGTTAAACTTGAATAAAAAATAAATTACAAAACGTTTACGACTTCTAAAATATATAAAGTAATCAGAATCTTAACCGATTATAGTGAAATAATAAGGTAAAGAAACATTGTCTTCATATTTATTGAATGGAAACTTCAATATTTACAAACAAATGACCGCTATTCTTAATGTAATAAAAATAAAAATAAACTTGGTAGGTAGTAGATCAATTAGTTAAACATTATAAAGTTTGTGTATTGAATGAATTATCTTGAATATAATTAAAAAACAGGAAATCGGCCACTTATTTTTTATTAATTTTATTTCAGTAGAATGGTTAATTCGCTAATTATTAATATTTAATCGTACCGTAATGCTTAATGTATATAGTTAATAATTCTTGCTGGATAAGTTTGTTGGAAAAAACAGTATGTGAAAGTAAGGAAAAGTGAAAATGTTTTATTCACGAATGCAGCGAGTGATTCAACTCACCAGCAAATAAAATATCTGACAAAACTGTGATAACCAATTTATTTAAATGACAAACAATAATCCACATTATTATTTGGAAGTCAGAGCGAAAAACCGCCAATTTTCTATACTAAATTTAAAAAAACTCATTTAATAACGTTCCACACGACTAACTTTTGCAACCGATCATGCATGCAAAATTTAATCACCACATCAGTTCAAAAATTGAATATGAGTAGCCTAAAAAGGCGTGCTTTCAACACCGTTCGGTTATTACAGTAGACATTTAATAATATACATTATAGTAAATTATGAATCATTTGTGCAGTAAAAAGTACCAATAAGTATTAAAAAAAAACATTATAATTGCAGGACTTATGGATTATTTCTTGACGAAAATTATATAATAATAGGTTTTAAAGTAATTATGTCCGATCTAAAGTACCTACACCTACACCTACCTTAGAAGCAATAATATTATCCCATCTACAGGGTGAGCCAAAAAGAATGAGGACAAGTTAAATTTTCGGTAAATTACAAAATTGTATTTTATAATTCATGGGTTTATAAAAAAGTTTTTCTAATTTTTACATGTAAAGTGACATTTTTCGTAATCAAAGTAAGTGTTGAAACCACCTACTTTTCGTAACTAGTTAGGAAAAAAAACCATGTTTATTGTTTGAGGTTATATGGATAACATCCGTTTAGCTTTTTTAAATGTATATATACAATATATACAATGGGAATGTGTTAATATGATATTGAATTAAAGCACGTTTATTCTGTTTTTTGTCAAAATTAGAAAAAATCTTGTATGTATCACGTAACGAAACGTGATTTTTGTAACGAATGTGATAATTGCGGGACGAGCAAAGCGAGCTATTACATATTTTAAATAAAACTAAATTTTAATTGTATTTATTATCAAATTCTCTTCTACCGGGTGTCCCGATAAGGTTACGGAGCGACCGTATCTCAACAATGGTAAGGCCTAGAAGTTTGGCAAAAAAAATCCTTATATATAAAGTGGCCAAGAGAAAAGGCTGGAATTTATTTTGAAATTCGTCAATCGACCGCAAGGGGGCGCAAATGCTATGAAGGAACATACACTTGATGCTATCTCGGAAAGTTGGACGATACGGCATCATTTTCTCTTGACATTTTTCCGTATCTGTCATAAAGGGAGGGGGAGGTCAAATCATTTTTCAGTGTTTGAATTGTAATATCTTCTGAACCATTGAAGCTATTGAAATATTTTTGATATCGTTTGAAAGAGCATTTTATGGTCTTTTAAGAAAATATTTTTGTTGAATCATCTAGTTTGAAACATACAAACTAGAGGGCGTTATCAACAACAATTACATATTTTTGTGATTTTTGGGAAAAAGTTAAATAGAACGGTAGTGTTTTATTTACAGATTCTTAGCCGTTATGTAGTCAGCTATATTTTAGGGAAAACCGCATGGCGAGATCTCCATCCGTTCTCGATTTATAGGGGAAAATCTAGGAAATTGAACTACATCAATCGCATAAAGTTACCTTAGCGAGAAATACAAACTGTTACTATGGTAACGCTACTTTAAATATATTTGACATTCGTCAAAAGTAAAGTCTGATAGTTTCTGTCACTTAGATTACCTCTTAACCCTGGAATGGATACATAAGCACTACGAACATAAATGGATACATGGGGTACCTGAACACCCCATTGAAATAAATAAATTGAGTGCTTATGGAGAACATATATATTCATTTTATTCGAAATAAACACTAATAACGAACAATCAGACATACTACATACAAGAATTGCACACGTTTTTACGGTGTTCTGGGCATACCGCCTTGGAACATTTTGCACAGATTATTTTGGATTTTTGTCACGAGACCTGGGACAAAGATGACATCTGCTGTGTTTTTGGAGTTTTCTTGGCGGCTCTTGAGGTTCCTGCTCGTCTTCATACTTGTTGATATTCAAAACGTCAGCAATATCTTGTTTTAATTCTTTTGGTAATTTTTGTCGAGCCGCCTCTTCATATGCGATTGAGCTAACTGTAATCCCAAATTAGTAAGAAATTGTCTTCTTATAATTTTGTCCTGCTTCGTAGCTAGTCTGAAGAGTACCATACAGTTTATGCCAGCTTGATCTAACATTCCGTAAAAATACCTCATAGGCCATCTACGTGTTTTTCGAGCAACAGTATAGAAATGTGCCATCTGATCGAATGTATCTACACCACCTTTTGTGGAATTGTAGAATTCGATTATTTCTGGCTTATGGGACTCTGGATTGACTTCTTTTGAATAATGCATTGTAGACAGCAAAATAACAGACTTAGATTTTTTGGTGTAAACGATACAAGTGTTTTCTTTTGATGAAAGGCAAACTGGGAAGACAAAATAGCTTTTTTTCTGTTTGGCAAAAAGGATGGAGGAATTTCTTTTTATTATGTCGAAGAGTACCAGTAATAGTTATCTTGCAGTTTTTTAGCATATCATCTGCCAGTGGAATAGAAGTGAACCAATTGTCCATTGTTATGTTGCGATTCGTACCATGAATAGAAGTAGACAAAGTTTTCACTAACTGAGATGCAAGTGGTTCTTGACTGGATCTGTTTTCCTTTCCAATGTAGGGAATTGCGTTGATCATATAAAAAGTTCTGCTGTCACACATTGTTACTATCTTGAGCCCGTACTTATCAGGTTTTGACGCTATATAGACTCTAAATGGGCAGTGTCCTCTGAATCCAAGCAACTGTTCATCTATAGTGCAATATGCATGAGGAGTGTAACTCTCAGTACATATAGTTATAAAACACTCCCATAACTCACGAATTGGTGCAAATTTGTCGTCCAGATTTCTGATATTCTTGTCATCAAATCGAAAACAATTTATTAAAAATTTGAACCGTGGTTCGCTCATTATGCATCTATATACTTTAGCACTTTGTTTCGAAAACATTTCACAAGTTGGTAAATGGGCGTCTTTTCTAGCTCCGGATATATACAATAGCCCTATAACAGCTAATATTTCTATCGAGTCTGTATGTTCAACATACCTAGCTTCTCCATAATTGTGTTTTTTTCTCTCAATTTCCTGGTTTGTATAGTTTACAATCTTGTCAATCATGTTATTTTTTATTATTATTTTATACCTGGAACTTTTAACACAATATTACGTGCCGCCGTTTTTGTTTTAGGGAGTTCTTTTGTAGTCCATTTAATTCCACTTTTGCCAGTAAGTATATCACCATTCCGATCATCTATATCACTTTCATCCGAAGTATCAGCTGCGGAAACTACACTTTGATTATCAGACAAAACTTCCACGTTATCTTCACATTCACTCCCAACATCGTCGTTAGGTTCTTCTATTTCATTGTACCACCTTAGTACTGTTTCCTCAAAGTTCAAATCAGTGTATTTGACAGTTTTTCCCTCAGTCATTTTTAAAACTGATGACACTACTATAAAAAAATGCACACACAGACGGATACAGGGGTATCTCAATACCCCAACCTATTGTTTTCTTGTTAAATAAATTATTATTAAAACAGTTGTTATTATAAACACACACGTTATAACCTCAAATAAGAATACCTAAAGCCACAGATTAGCCAACCTAAAACTGACAAAAATATTGTAAAAACAAATTCCCCGTGGGTGCTCGAATACCACTGTATCCATTCCAGGGTTAAATCAATTTTTGAAACACTATGACATTTACTGCACATTGCCCGTCTCCCGTAATCGCCTAGCTAATCTTGAATACATTTTTCGACAAAAATGTCTTCTTTGTGGAAAATGTATTACATATTGTCGGGCCGCAATTGCAGCATTTTCAAAACATTGAAAATATATTCGTAACATATCATACGCTTCCGCGTTAGTAAATGTCATATTGTTTCAAAAAATTGATTTAAGAGGTAATCTAAGTGACAGTTTTTAAAACCAAAACCGCCAATTACTTAGGTATAACAGATGACTAGCATGTCCGATAGAATCATCACATTATTAACGGTTGTAAAGGCTTATGAAAACAATCTACTTATTTAAAAGACTTAGAGATATCTTCAACTGGATCCAACTTAAGATATTCTACTGTGGGCTGATACAATCTATTATTTCGTATGGTATTCTTAACTAGGCAGGTACCTCAAATTACATTTTAGAATATGTTGAAATTATTCAAAAAATCAATCTTAAAGTCATGTACAATAAACCCATGGATTTTCTTTGTGAAGCATTTGTATTGTAGGGAAATTGTAAAATGTATCATGAATGACTTGACTTCACTGGAGTTTTCAAATCATCTTAATAACACTATATTTTTCACAGACCTGAGAGCTAAACCCATGAAACATATAAAAACTCAGTTCGAACGCTATTTCCTGTATCACAGCAATAAAGTATTTAATCATTTTAGTACATTTTTAACTCAAAATAATATAAATTACAGCGATTCTAATAAAAAGAAAGTTTTACGACTATGGTTAGCTTCACTATCCATTGAAAATATCAAACAATTGCTTTCCAATTTTTTTTCCGTAATTGTGCATAGATAATAAAAAAAATTGTTATATACCCGTCAAGACGTTTAACACCTTAAACATTGCCACGCGCAGCACATTGTGCTATGTGGTATTACTGTTCATAGTGGACCTTATCGCAAAAACAAGTCTACTATTTTTATGTTTATTAAATTTTTTATAATATTTCATTTATTGTTTACGATAGACATTGTTGAAATGAATAAAGAAAGTTGGTTATAATAATCGAAGATCGAATTATGTAACTGCTTACACAACTCTCGACAAATTAATTTTCGGGCGTGTTATGATAGCACGGGTCAACACTAGATATCGCAACACTCATTAGTCGTCAAAAATATTAATTGTAAATTCTTATTTTTATTACAAACAAATTAATCTTATGTTACATTCAAAAACCAACAGCAAAATTATAATAAATGAGCTCACTTGATTCTTACAGTTCTTCCAACATGAGTAAACAATTTTCTCATTATTTATTCTTTAAATATTAAAATAAAAAGTCCAATAATGTTAAATCAGAAGAACATCTCTAGTTTATTCCTCTGACGATCAATCTTTCATCAAAAAATTAATTAAAAAAAAACGATTGTGTGTGCATTACATAGTATACACCCTATATACAGAGTGTTCTTAAATATCATGTACAAACGAAAGTAGGTGATTATTTGGTTTATTTTATGACAACATATCATATAAACATAGATGCGCAAACGTTTCCTTAGCGGACTACAGGGTGTTAAAATTATAATTTTTTTGAAGTTTTTTGTTTATGGCTCCCGCAGTTCATGAGATATTGAGTTTAAATTTGGTATGTAAGTTAGGCTCTAGAGGTTACATATTCTGACAAGTCAGAGGATAGTGAGAATTATACCGGGTGATACTTTTTCAGCGGCTATGTCGCTTTTTCTGCCCTGAACTTTTCTGTGGTGTACCGCTTGTAAATTCTAAAATAAAAAAAATGATTCTCTCTATTCTGTTTAAAAAATTTTGATCTCTTGCAGTTTTTTCTTATCTGCAATCGTTTTCGATAAAAAAAATTAGAAAAATACCTAACAAAATAAAATTTTTCAAAAGTGGTCTAGTGGATTTATTTGGAGTTCCATAATATTATTTTGTTTGATAAGCTGATATTATATTTTGTCATTGCTAAATAATTCACCAAATGAGATGACTTTAGAAATTTTTTTATCGCGAATTTTCCAAAAAAAAAATAAATTAAATACGCTATGTTTAAAATAAAAAGTACATATTTGTTGATTTTGCTATGTATGTAACAAGTATGTGGAAATTAGTTGGGATGGTAAATTTTATCAATTCTTGAACTTTAATAGACAATCAGAATACGATCAGTGACGGTTGGTTAGATCTAATTTGGTTTGGAAAACCTAAATGCGTAAATCGGAAATAATGAATTTTTGTAAATAAAACTATTTAGTAAAAAAGATTTAAAAAAATATTTGATAAATTACCTCAAAAATGCACCTACCAAGTCAAGTAATACTATAACAAATTTAACTTCAAAATCTCTTTAACCATGTTTAGGCTCAACTCATTCAATAAGTGTAATGTAATCATTTAATTTTAAGGTGATTTTAAGTTAATTGTAATTGTTGTTTAAAATTTTGTTTCCCAAAAAAAATGGTGTGCGTTATACAGGGTTTCTATAAATGATTGTCTCATCAAGTTGGCAGTTAATAAAATTAACGATAAGCAACGAAAAACACAATTACAACTAGTGTTAATACTTACAACGGAAGATGAAATAACTGACAGATGATGATATTAGCATAAATTAATTCATTGTCAGTTTAAACCTGCAAATTTGTATTTTAAAATTTTCCAACACTCACCTGATGAAACAATCATTTATAGAAACCTTGTAGTTTAGAAAAAATATTTTTTGTTATTTTACACACTGTTTAATTGTTCGGTTCTAATACATTGACGATATTTTCAAATGAAACTAAAAACTATTTGTGTGACTACAAACATTTGGATAGTTAAATTTTAACATACAGTATGTCCCCGGATTGAGTTTACAATAGGTATGATTGACCAAAAATTTTCGAATTTTAATTTCATATTTTGGGATTCCGCCCTGCTTGGTCTGAAACTTATTTTTAGTTTACTTTCGATTTTTTCAAGTCAAGTGGGCCTTGACAGTCGAGCAAACACTATTTTAGTTCTAGGTAAACTACCCTTTTCGTTCACAGTACGCCAAAGTGTTACTAAGAAAAGTTGTTCAGAATTAACAGTTATGGCGTTATGGAAATTTTCATATTATTGGTATTGGTCAGTTTTTATCTTCAACTTCGTTTTGTGTCAACTTTGCGTCAGTTTGACTTTAAAGAAACAAATCTGCAATTGACACTACAATCATACCTTGAGAATGGTTAATGATCACAAAAACAAAAAATATAAGGAATTTTTATTAAATTATTAAAACAAAAACAAGTATTAAGTTATTCTATTAACCCTCCACCTTCGTCGCAGCATAATTCAATCCTACGTCGCAGTTCCTTAAAGCTATTCCTGATTTCCTAAATTGATAAAGCCGATATAGTATCTGTTATACGATTTTTTAATACTTCGGCATCATTATGACACATGTCATACTACAATAAACACTTGACATGTAATCGATGTTTTTGTTTTTGTAAATATTAAGCCACCTCATGCTATTATTGCTGTTTAAATTGCAATACTCTCCAACACTGGAATTTATCAAAGTAGGCCGATCATTCTGAAATTTTGTATAACGCCATAACTGTTAATTCTGAACAACTTTTCTCAGTAACACTTGGGCGTACTGTGAACGAAAAGGGTAGTTTACCTAGAACTAAAATAGTGTTTGCACGACCGTCAAGGCTTACTTGACTTGAAAAAATCGAAAGTAAACTAAAAATTAGTTTCAGACCAAGCAGGGCGGAATCCCAAAATATGAAATTCCAATTCGAAAATATTTGGTCAATCATACCTATTGTAAACTCGATCCGGGGACATACTGAAATAATAAATATTTATATGATCCTTTCTGGTGTCAACTACACAAAAACCAAAAAACGAGTAATTGTAACGGAAGAACTGAAAATTTTATTTATTTTTTCACCAACGTATGCTTGTTTTTCTCAAAACTTTGACATCTGTCAAACACAGTGAATAATTGAGCAATTATCAAATTCGTGGCGTTCAATGGCTAACTAATGCAAATTATCTGAAGACTATGTTATTTAATCATTATTGCGATTATTTCATAAAGTTGACGAGTTAGCTATATCATTATGCTATATCAACTCGAAGGCATTTTAATTGTCTATCAGAATTTCAACTGATATGCAGGGTGTTCCATTTGAAAAAATTAAGTTTTGACCTTTCTTGTATGTCACGTCAAAATCATTAATTTTAAACCGCCTTGTATAAAATAAAATAAATTTATTTAAATAGCTGGTAAATACAAGGCTTTAGCAAACTGCATCTAAAATTTCAGCCTTATATGGGTTCAAATAGCAGCTAAATTTAAATTTTGGTAGGATCATATTTTGGAAAAAATAACCTAAAATAATTATTATCTCGAAAACAGGTGTAGATAGGTATAGGAAACTATTCAGAAAAAATTATCACTAAGAAATTACGATTCTAAAAATTAAATAATATATAGGGTGTTTCATTTAAAATTAACAAGTTGTTACCACTTTTGAGTAGAAGCGGCAACACCGCCAAAATGAAAATATTTTAGAAGGATAGATCGTGTCTTTTTATGGCAATGACCAAATTTTCAGATCACTCCTATGCCCCGTTTTTCGTAAACGTCTAACCTACCATCGACCATCAATGACCCTGTATGTATTGTAATTTTTGCAAAGAGAACATAAAAGAAATAATAAAGACTGCGAACAAGAAAAAAGTAGAGACAATATTAGGAAAAACCAAAATTATACAATTCAAGTAGAAAGAAGGAAGAGGGAAAGAAATTAAATGGTGGTGGGGAGAGGAAAAGATAGAAAAAGTTGACAAACTTAGGTATCTGAGATACGATAACAAACTACAACCCAAAAAAACGGAATGTTAAGACAAGTATGGGGAATTGGAGAAAGGCTATATGCGAAAAGATATGGGGTGGAAGGAATGAGAAGAATTGAAGAGGATACAGCAAAAATATTGGAGATGGACGATAAGTGTGGATGTGAAACTCCAGGATATCTACTAGAAGAGGAACCAGACAAAATAAGGATTCAAAGGAAGAAGGGCATTGAGACTGTGTTATATGATGTTGCTCTATTTAATCAAAATAATGACACTGTCGTAGCACTTCCGGAAATACCCCAATTTCCATATTGTAAATAGCTTATCATGTTTTTTATGCAAGCTCCGATTCTACTCTATATTTTAGGGCAATTTTCCATACCTTTCAGTAACTCCAAAATTAATATTTTTGGAGTTTTTTTGACGGCCCCCATGTTATATTCCATTTCTTATACGTTTAAAAGAGGTGGATGTTATGTGTGGATAAACTACATATGTTACAAATTGTACTGTAAAATTGTAAAGTTGGGGAGGGGATGGGGATGTAAGTTACGATCACACTGATGATCCCACATACAATGAGGTTTTGTTTACAACTGAACATAGGGCATACAATATAATTATTTTCCTATTGCTTAGCTTGGACCTTTTAAAATTGTAGTAAGATACAATTTAATATTTTAATGAGCAGACTGTACCTGATTTATGTCATTTATTAAGTATATTTAAAGTTTTAACAAACATTGTTTTAGTGCAACGAATCAAGTACCAGTACCAGTACCTGAAGGAAGACAAAACTGCAATTATGGATTCATGTACATTATCTCTATAGGTACCAATCGTCATAATAAAGCCTGCTTATTAAAATACATAATTGTATTACTATGTTCAAATTTAAATGGTTACATCATTTTCTATGTTCAGTTGAAAATAAACCTCTCTGTTATAAATAATAAAACTAGAGACTCGTTGTGTTTCATGCTTGTTTTGATGAAACACAAAAAAGAAATGGACTTTTCTAAATACAAAAATGTCACTGAATACAAAGTTCAAATGAAATAAAAATATCTGCATGATTAAACAGAAGCCTTGAAAAGCCCGCATAGGTAGGACAAAACGTCGGCAAATTGAAACCAGGGTGGTGGTACTTGATTTAACTCATCCACGTGAAGGAATTTCTACAAGGATAATTATCAAATAATAACTACAATTTTGAAGGATTAATAAATTTAACTTAATCATTATTATAAGTTTCCATTGGAATTGTTTGGAGCAACTTTCGCGCGTATCAAACTGGTTTTTACTTTGCATACGGACTCAAATCCAGCATTTACGTAATCTTAGAAAACTATTGTTTTATTGAGTTATTGTTCTATTATTTTCAAGTTTCGATAAGGTTTGTTTTGGGAAACTTTCGCCCGTATGCAAAGTAAAAACCAGTTCCATTCGGGAGAAAGTTGTTCAAAACATACTTTATGGAAACTTAAAAATAATAGAAAATTAGGATTTATGATATAATGACTTATGTTACATTACCCAGAATACGAACTATACTTTTAAAAACACGTCTCGGTGTTGGGCTTCTTCATTGACCCTGGACGTACTTAAGTAAATTAAGTTTGTTGCGACATTCAGTGTTGTATATTGAAACCATACGAAGTATATTTTAATAGCTGTGTATAATTTGTTTCGTTTTAAAAAACATAACTTGATCTATGTTATACATAAAGCTCTAAATTTTTAGGATTCTAAACTAAATCTAAATGTTTTGAGAAAGTTAAGCAAAAGCATTCTTGTGTCTTTTATTAGTGCAATATTCTATTTCACTTTTCAATTTAAATTGCAAAATTAATGAATTTTTAATTCTTCCAAAAATATGAATGTAAATCAAATGTACCTACCTACCAACCAATTCAAAAATAATTATGTATAAAATTACTGTTTTAAAGTTTTTAATTTATGTTAAGTCTGAAAGTACCTACAAATTTAAATAATTTTTATTACGGTTTAAAAAATCTGAAGCACCTAGTAATCTACCGTTTTCAATAAAAATATTTAAATACGTTTTTAAAAAGCGGATTGATAATCGCCTTCATCGGATTTAGATTATCAAATACAAATAAATACTTTTCATAAGCAACAAGTTGAATAAATGAAGCAATCGATTCGAGAAATCTGTTTGCCTGTAAAGATTTCCATTGAAACTTGTAATTAGGTTTAAATTTATGTTATTTGATTTCTAAATACTGCAATAGCAACTTTTTTGTTGTTAAAATCGTAAAAGGTTAAACTACTTTTTGATCAGTTTATAGAAACATACGACCTCAATTGCGACCATAAGTGCAAATAATTTATTTCCTTTTCGCACATGTACCAGTAATAACTTATATCAGAAAATACAGACCATTTAGCCATACAAAATGAAAAACATACGTAGATACAAACATACACGATACAATTCTCATTTAAGATAGGTGGAGTTTGTTTAAAGTTGTTATGAAACATTATCACCTATTAAAAGGTCAAAAGGTAGATTTAGAGACCATGATCTGGATAAATTAAATTACTATAGCATATACAGCTATACTTAATTTATTCAAATAGAAAAAGGGTAGATAGTATGCAATTGGTGAAATTATCATTTAGAAGAAAATTATTAGATTTACAAATTAACTTATCCAACTAAACATTCTGTAATTATACGATTTAAAAGGGAAATTGAAACAGTCGAAGTTGACGTAATATGTTAGTAATACAATTACACCAGGATGTATTCTTGATTCTGATAATGTGCTTGAATAAGTTCAAATAATTGAATTAGAGACCTTAGTAAAATATTATATCTCGCTTTTCAACAGAAAATATATAAAAAGGCAATTCAATGTCCAATTATATACAAACCCAAAAACCGTATCAAAAGTTGTTTTTTGCAAATTTTGTTAATTACAGGGCTTTACAAGAGTTTTACAGAATTGTATTAATTAATTAAATTGTTAAAGTCGAATAAACTTTGAAGCGACAAAAGGTAAATATCATGGTTATAACTTACCTTTAAATACTTTTCCGAAACATCCTTCGCCGATTTCGTTGAGAAATTTCAAAGTATCTCTTTGTATTATTGGTACAGATGTGCTTGAGCATGCTGAATATTGTGGATTCGGGGCGTATCGTTCTGGTATCAGTAAACTTCTTTTCAAAACTATAGGTGAAGGAGAAGGCTGAAATTAAACAATATATGTAAATTACACTTAAACATGTAAATAACTGTATGCACATAATAGATTTAAAATGAGTTCTCTAATTTGACGTCTTTGTTATTGATAAGCTTTTAGAAATAACGTACTATTCTAAAAGGTTTAGGTATTTACATACAGTGTGTCCCCAGATTGTTTAGTCTTCTCTTGTAAAAGACAAAAAATATTCGAATTAAATTTTGAGCTTTTAGGGAGCAGCGTTGCTTGGTTGGAAACTAATTTGTGACATAATTTCAGTTTCGAAAAATCAAGGATATCTGACATTTTCAAAAAACGTTTTTTGGACACCGGTGAAGTGCTCTTTGGGGACAAGATACGCACAAATGTAATTAAGAAGAGTTGTTCAGAATGAAAAATTGAGTAAATGTGCAAAATTTCGAAGTCCAGGGCGTACTTTGGTTTTTTTGATGTTTTTATTTTTTAATGTCAGATTAAACGTTACTTAAAGAAACTGTTCAAAATAGATTGTAATGACTGTGTAGCAAATTTGAAGCCGATGAGAACGCTTCGGTATTTTATTGATATTGAAATCCTCAATTTACCTACATTAAACATTTTAAATAAAACACCGAAATGTTCCTATCGACTTCAAATTTGCTACACAATCATTACATTCTATTTTGAACAGTTTTTTAAGTAACATTTTAAAATTCGACAATTTTGTTCAAATTTTGGTATTTTGAAAAAAAATAATTGCCTCTGCAACTAAAACACATTGGTCATGAAAAATTAAACTTTAGAGATATAAATTTAAAATTTGGCACCTATGTATACCTTCATATACTCTTTAAGAACAGTTATAAAAAAATTATGGTTCCCATTTAAAAAAAAAGTCGATGACCTTATAACTAAAATTGGGACATACTATATAACATTTTTTCATCAAAAAAGGGCGATTTCAAATACTAATCGACGTGCCCGAGCATATTTCCTAAAAAAACTATCTTTGCTTAACTGAGTTTATTCCAAGTTAGAGATTCGCACTGTGTATGTGATACCTGTTGCACACAAACTAAACATTCCCAAGTGGTTTAAAGTTTAAATCTTAATTAATTTTTTTCGATTAGTTGTAGAATTAAAACTGTTTAGAATATACTCATAAGCGCAATAAAAACCACTCGTTTATATATAAACGTTAAATGTGTAATATAATTGAAAATGTTGCATAACAAAAAATATAAATAGTTGGTATATTTAAGAAAATGTGTGTCTTGCGACATCTCGTGTAAACATTGACATATGAATAGTATAAACTAAGAAAAATGCCAACAGTTAACTGTAACGGCAGTGTGTGTTAAAGTGCAAAGCGCTATCTAAGCGATAGCTTTAATGCTTGTAACACACGTTGCCGATAAAGTCAAGATAACTTGTACAGAAGTACACGCAACAAAAGAACACCTGATGCAGCATTTCGCTCTTATTGTGAGCTCATCAGAGGTGTATACTTAAGTGCGATATACGACTGTACAAGACGGCGGTTGGTCTTTTAAGCTCTCGTGGAGCAATGAACATAAGAAAAATGTGTGTCTTGCGACATCTCGTGTAAACATTGACACGTATGAATAGTATAAACTAACAAAAATGCTAACAGTTAACTGTAACGGCATGTGTGTGTTAAAGTGCAAAGCGCTATCTAAGCGATAGCTTTAATGCTTGTAACACACGTTGCCGATAAAGCCAAGATAACTTGTACAGAAGTACACACGCAACAAAAGAACACCTGATGCAGCATTTCGCTCTTATTGTGAGCTCATCAGAGGTGTATACATAAGTGCGGTATACGACTGTACATGACGGCGGTTGGTCTTTTAAGCTCTCGTGGAGCAACGAACATGAGAAAAATATGTGTCTTGCGACATCTCGTGTAAACATTGACACGTATGAATAGTATAAACTAAGAAATATTTAATGAAGTGTGTTTGGGTTACGTAAACTTAAGTACAACATTTGTTACCCCTTATATTTTTAATAGCTAATAAGATGTTGCGTCATTCAGTGCAGCTCGTCTTAACGTAGCAAGACCGAAATGTGACCTTCGAAATTTATTTACATAAGGCGATTCTAGATTGTTTTTCATGTCAACGCTTAGATGGCGATAATAATCGAAGAGTTGTTTTTTGTAACTGCTGACTCATCTGTCGACAAACACTTTTGTAATGGACGTTGTATGGAGCTCAAAGAAAACCCTGGTTGAAGGTATAAGACAACGTTTCGCAACCAGTAGTCGTTGATGCTTCAGGTCTAAGTCAACATTTTTAGGTGAGTTTGGAAGCAACAAGTATGGTCAAAAACCACATTAATTACGTAATTATATTGTTTAAAAGGTTATAAATTAGACACCAAACAATTGCATTTTAATTTTAATATAAAAGTTTAAAATTGAATGGATGCTAGTTTAATAACTAGTACGTTACAAATGCTCACAATTAAGGTAAAAAAATACGCAAGACTTAAGTGAGAAAGTGTATATCTTCCCAAAAAATCTAAGAAAGTCAGATGTTCAAGTTTACGATCCTATATATACTCATTCCAGAAGAGAGCATTGGTGATGAATGAAAATTTTTTAAAATGACCAAATTAATGTCAAGTTAATTTTTAGAAGCAACTAACTAATTATTGAAGAAGCTAATCTTAAGTGAATCGATTAAAAGAATCATTAAACTCACTGCATCTATGATGTTGGCAACACGTGTGCTGGTCTTTCCAAAACTATATTAAAAATTCTTTAAAGAAAAGTTTTGTAGGATTAAATTAGACAAGTTTGGGTGCAAGTACCTAATTAACATTGAAGCTATAAATGCGGAATCTATTCCCAAAATAAATATTTTTGAAAATGCCCATTACACCATTATAATGTTACAATTAACCCGAAATAATCAACTTTGTAAACAGTTTGAAGGAAAATTGCCCCCTCCTGCAGATTCTCTTCTTTTTAAAATAACACCTTTAATTAAACATATTTCAAAAGTACATTTTAGGGTGAATTGCAATTGAATGATTAATAAGTGTTTGTTAGTTATTTTTTCAACTATGTTGAGTCTTCTAAAGGAGTGTAAGGATGTTTTCAAGCAAACACCATAAGTTTGTATTCAGCCAACGTTTCGACTAGATTTGACCAGTCTTTGTCAGGGCATCTAACAATTAATGGTGTAGAACTTGAACAATTTAACGTTCGTTTGTCCTAGTAATAATGTGTGTCTTTTATTTATATTTATAGAAATTTTATTAATAATTGACGTAGAATTGGTTTTTTAATTTATTAATTTACCAAATATTGATGTTTAACTGCATCCAGGAAAAAATGGTAAGGTTCTAAACCAATAATTGTTAAACGTCTTGACAAAGCTTGGACTAATCCAGTCAAAACGTTGACTGAATACAAACTTATGGTGTTTGCCTGAAAACCCCCTTACACTCCTCTAGAAGGTTTAACAAGGTTAAGAAAATAACTGAAAGAAAATTAATAGTAAGAAGTTTCCAAAAAATGTCTTTAAATTAAATGTTTAAAGTATGAGATTGCCAGCACGTCGGGGTCACCACGGACTCGGAACTTGATGATGCGAGTTGCACGATGTACTGAGTTAACCAATTGACCTTTGACTTGACTCTGGTCTTATTTGACTAGTTAGGTCATGATGATGCTATAAAGTTGCGGATATTGTTTGTCAGCACATTCCTGTTTCCTATTGCTGAAATGTTTTGTGTCGTTTGTTTGTTTATATTTTGCGTTTTTGGGAAATTGTATTAATTTTTGCGATTTATGAGTATGCTGCTGACAACCCTACAATAGTTAATTTTATTTTACTTTTGATAAAAAAAGTACGTTTAATGTGAAATTGTATTGGTTCAGTTGAACGGAAAGCGGCGCCGCGGCGCAACGCTACGCAGAACTTAGTTTTATGTTATACAGGGTGAATCATCACCAACGGGACGGAGGTTTATAACAAAATTGTCAACGTTTTACAAATTTTGTTATGTTAGTAGCTTGCAGGTTAATCAATGTTACATTTTAAAATTATTTTGAAATATACAGTATGTCACAAAAAAATGTGGAGCATCAAAGCTATATATTTTTTCATGGAACACTTTTTATTTTATTGCGTTTTTTGAATGCCCGTAAAAAATAAGGTATACTTTCATAGAAGTTCTCTATACCTAAATGTAAAGTTTTTTAGTTTATTTCATGCGTCGACGTTTCGGCAACCGAATGTGTTCCTTTCTTCAAAAACGTAAAATATATTTCTTAGTGCAATTACGAACAACTTATTTGTTCGTTTTTGTTAGATGATGTTGTTTGTAACTGCACTAAGAAAGAATTAATAATTTTACGTCTTTAAAGAAGGCAACATATTCGGTTACCGAAACGTCGATGCATGAAATAAACTAATTCTTTTGCTGTTCATCCACTTCTAAAGAAAGCCTTTGAATTGAATTAAATTGTTAAAAAAACGTCTTACGGAGGTATGTTCCTAATTACTCAAACTTCTTTTAGTCTATAATCGGACTTGATTGATAAGCTGATTCGGTGATTTTTAGTAGTCTACTTTAAACTCTCGTTTGTTTGTTTTAAATTCTTCGCCCTGATGCTTCCGCTTACGATAGGTGGCGAAACGTTGGAAACTACGGTTACTATTTTGAAACGGCCCAACCTTGGAAGACGTTTTTGTTATAATAAAAGTATATAAAAAAGGGTCTCTTGAACAATGTACGAATAGTGCATAGTTGGAAATTAGTTGAAAATACTCTACCAACATTCAAAATATTGTTGCATATATAACAAATATTTAATTTCGGTGAAACCTATACGAAAATACGAAAAAAATATTAGAGGTCATACAATGTGGTGTAAATAGAGATATCATAATACATAGTATATTATGCAATGTGCATGTAATGCTTACTATTAAAACCCGAGCAAGCTTCTAAATCTACTCGTACATCGTAATAAAAATTTGTATCGTAATGAATTGCATTAGAGTAGGTACATATTGTAAAGCTCTAATATATGAATACAATACAGGAATAGAAACAACAAATATGGTAAATGCTAAAATCATAAGTTTCCCTATTCTGCGCATGCGCATAAGTGGTTACATCCGTACATAAATTTTGCTTTTATCGAAACTACCTTGATATTGAAGTATTTTGAATTTTAAAGTGTCCGTTGTAACGGTTGCACAAAAAAAATTGTGTGTACACCTCGACCACGAAATACTTTAGTGTCTTCGAGGTTATATCGCCTCGGCCGCAAGCGATCTCGGCTATAACTTTATAACTATATCTAACTATCCTTCATGTTGCATGTTAGTTAGCTACCCTTGCTTTTTAAGACGAATAAAGCACTCTTAAAATTTTAAATATTTAGTATATTAAATACAAGTTGCATAATAAGACGTTTTTTTGCCCGATGACAAAGTTTTCTATTTTATTTTTTTTTCTTTTTTGCTGGTATTGACTTTACATTACTTTAAAAATAATCATCAAAAATTTGATGTGATAGAATATAATTAATGGTTAATATAATTACAAAATGTATTATGTATTCAAACTTAAAATTTGAGAAAATGTAAAGCAAAACACAAATTAATGTTAGTTTATTTAAACTTACCGTGCAGGATTCCTTATTATGGCCCCAACATCCACTTTGTGTTCTACGCCTCCACAAAAGGACAGCAATGAAGGTTGCAATAATGACCGTCATTATTACCCCAACGAGAGCTGCGATTAAAATTGTATAGGGATAAACATCGCTGGCATTTGCTAAAGTTTCTGGCGAATGATTCTGTGGAAAGAAAAAAGTGACATAAAGTATTTGTATAAGTAGAAGTAACATATTTCTCTCATTAAAAGAATAGTTCGTCTTTTTAATTTTTTTGTATACGACGTACACCTGTCCGGTTTGGTGTCATTGAGATTTGTTGAATTAATTATACACTTTGATTACTTTACCGCTTTCGATGCGAATATTTATGGTATTTCAAGTGTTTTATAAAGGATAATTACTGCTTTTAACGTCCAGTTCAGGAATTTCAATTTTATACTTTCAGAATGGTTAAATAATATTTATAAGTATGTATAGTTAGAAGAAAAAAAGTTCAAAAATAAATGAGATACATATTTACGAGTACATTCAATTTAATAAGGATCTTAAAAATTTTAAAATCTGTTCCTTCATTCTTCACAATATAATTAAACAATTTAACCATCAAACAATGAAACTGATGTTGAGTAGTTCAATATCAATTATTTTAGAAGAATGATGCGTATTGTAAAAATGGTTTTTAAAAAGCGTCACATTTTTGTAATAGAACACCTTGTAGGTGTATTTTTACAGATTTTCATAGAGATATTTTTTCATATTCATATTCGATTTCTTAACTCCTGATGTGGTTAGTATCCCAGTTAGATGGACTTTTGATTTTATAACTACACAAGAAAAAAAATTAAATATATCACTTCAATGAGGTATAAACGAATTAAAGCTAGCTTAGCGAACCCTGAATAAAAACTCTACTTTTTACAAATTGACACTTGATGATTTTATTAATTTATTACAACAAAATTAATCGAGAGGCTAAAATGTATGAGAATGCTACTTAAAATGCGAAATCAACTCAAACAATGGAACATAACTAAATCTGAAGTACGAAATTTATTATGTAAATTATGAGCAAGAAAGAACTTTTTAAGAATCGCTATTTTTTTTAAATTTTGTTGTGGCGGAATCCTTTGTGGCTAATTAAGAACAATTCATTTATCTCCAAAAACTCTAAATTATGTTTTCCTTCTTGTCGTTTAATCTGTGATACTTTATCATTACATGTAGTTTCAATGAAAATAGTTAGGAAGATAATTAAAACTTTGTCATTGTATGTCAAAACATACTTCTTGACGTTATTTTGAAATAGGTATTAATTTAAAAGTTTCTGAAAAGTTTTGGTTATATTTTCAACATTGTTGTCTTTTGTAACATTTCTTATAATACGTAACATAATGATTAATTTTATAATGTGATATTAATATTGACGAATTGTTTTTCAAATATGTTTCTGCATTTTGAAATTTAACATCAACAATTTGTATATGTTAATAGCAACATCGAAATTACATGGGGTGTGAAAATGAAAATTTTGACTGCAAAGTTCGTAATTGTAAAACTGCAACAGTACTGATGATTTTTGATGATCCAAATGAGAGTGAAATGCATATTTCGAGATAACGTTTTCATAATTGTAATATTATATTCGATGGTCTACTTTTTACAAGTGGTTAGAAACATAGCTGTTTATCACACAAATCGGTAAACTTTGATACGTATTTATTTATTTATTTATTCGTATGGTACATTTTAAATATTGTATTGTGATGTAAGTGTTATGAATGGTGCCCCAGAAGATCAATATAAACCAGTATAGTGTGGTGACGAAACCGTATGCAACTGTGGATTGGTTCGTCTTGGCAAAGCATTTGCTTCAACCCTTACCCACCTTAGTATTCATATGTAATAATATTAATTAACTGTGTAAACATTGTAGAAGGTAAATAAGAACATAAGATATTAACAGCACAGCCATTGCATGACGACATATAATGAACCGGTCCAAGCGCCAGTCCCGACAATGACGAAATAAAATAGTAGGTTAAAGAAATAGCAAAAAAATAATAATGGAAAAACAGATAATCAGGGCAGAGATTAATTCAGTTATTTTTTCAGGAACTATGCAGCAACCCCTTCAGAAATAGCTTTCGTAACTCTCCGTTTCTTTGCTGCTGGTGGTACATTACAGTTAATGCAGACTTTAGTGGATACATACATAGTTTTACTACAACTAGAATACTGTCCAAAATAATGTGAGAAAGCAGAATAAAGAAAGACATAATATGAGCGGTGGAGAAGATAATAAGCAAAAGTAAGGTGAAAGTTAAGGGATGAATTTTAGAAGGAAAGGGGTTAAAGCAAGGATGTTCTTTAAGCCAAACATTGTTCTCAATATATTGCAATAAGTAAAAATTATAATTATCTGTTTGTCGCTACACTTATTCATAGCAATATAATAATGGATATGGAAGAGGAACTCCGGAAACAACAAGAAATAAAGATAAATAGATAAATACAAGGTAATAAGAGTTGTATTATAGGGGCAAGTATAGGAAAAACCAAAATTATAGAGTTGAAAAAAAAAAAGGAAGAGGGAAAGAAATGAAATGGCGGGGGTAGACAAAGAGATAGAGAATGAGAAAGGGACAGAATGGATTAGAAAAGTGGTAGAAAGAAAGAAACAATTAGAAAAAAGAAAACGAAAAGTGTTAAACAATGAAAGGAAGTTGTGGAGATGTTTATTTAATTAAATTTCAGCTTGGTCGTCTTAGCCCCCCCACAAAAAAAAATAATTTTTTGACCCTTGCACGCCAAACAGAACAGCTAGGATAGGCTGGCACATATTTAATAACAAGGTTATTGAGGTTTAAATATAGAAGGACTAAGGCTACCTCAGCCCTCCAACAAAGAAATATTGAATTTTTGATGTTTGCATACGAAATAGAATAGCTAGCACATGTCAGCACAACTTTCCTCTACGCTAGCACACCTTTAATAACGGAGTTATTGAGGGCTGGCTTCCTAGATTCGCCCTCAATAACTCCGTTATTAAAGGTGCGCTAGAGTTGAGCATAGCTGTGCTAGTTTGTGTTAGCTATTCTTCATCGTGTGCAAACATAAGAGATGTTATATTTTCTATCATGAGGCTAAGGTCGCCTTGCCCCTCCAGGTTCAAACGTCAATAACTTTATTTTTAAATGTGTGCTAGCGTTGAGTAAAGTTGAAGCAAGAAATAAGCATTTTTGTGAATTTGTGTATTTGCGTCCACCGTAGCATTCGCATGGCACAACACGGCGCATCCACAAGACAAGACGATACTATCTTTACATGTATCGTCAGAAACGACGACTGCAAGCGAATACAAGTGCATTTCTTTCACCAACAAGCACTTCTATACAAAATAGCAAGCAAAAATAATAAATAAATATTATTATGAAGCAAGTAGCTTGTAGCTAATGACTAACTAAATCTTTGCTTGGACGGTTGAATTATCATCATAAGAAATTTAATTTAACTAGTACTAAACCGCTTCAGTGCTCAATTCTGCACGGGTAAGCTCCGCCTGTGTTACTAAACACTAAATATTGTGAGATAAGTGTTAATTAATGAATGACATTATTAAAGGGTTGTATTAGGGATTAAACCTAACAAACATGTAAGAAATCGTGAAACATCCTGTATAAAAAATGACATAACCTATTAACAACGATAAAATGAAATTTAACAATTAATTAAAAAACAGGAACTAGGAAGAAACTAAACTACTAAACACTACAACAACTTTCCAGATAAATGAACAGGTAGAGGAGGTTCACGTGAATGGCTTACAACGTCACTTGATTTTAACCTTATCAATTACCATGTTTGTAGATATCTCAAATCTAAAGTTTATGCAGTAGAGATAAACAACAATACACTTTTTATACAGGGTGTTAGTTACGCTAACATGTAAAAAACGTGTAATTCCTAATACGGCCCTGCGATAATGTCTTTCGTAGTAAGCTAAAATACATTAATTAACGCTGATCTCACAATATTTAGTGTTTAGGATCAGATAATTGTCATTAACATGAAATAAAATGTAAATAATCCCATGAATTTCATTTGAACTTTTAATAACTAAACAATTTCAATATTAAATAGTAGTGAACTATTCTGGCCAAAATCCGAAGGCATTATTTAGATTCAGTTTTTTGCGGTCTATTCAAATACGGAAACAAAAAATTAAATTCGATAATACAGGGTGTTGTTTTTGGGGGTGAACAAATTTGTAAATATTTTGTGAAACCGGAATTAAATTTTTTTTTCATGATTATTTTTATGGGGAGCATATTATGAAAAATGTGTAGCTCAAATATAAAAAAAATATTTAGGGCGAATCCTAAGTTATAAGCCATTAAAGAAATGGACTAAATACATAAACACCATGTATTTCAGTTATAAAGAGCGCTAGATCAATCATATGGGGTATTTTAAAATTATCTAGATGCCCCCTACCTGCAGTTGCCCGTTTCCCAATTAAACAGCCTGCATATATGAGGTGTGGCTATTATATAACGAGATTGCTTATGTAAAAGGGTTTTATTTTAAAAAATTATTCCACAAACGAATGATCTCCTTTAATGTACTTCCCTCCCCTAGTCACACACCGTTTTTATTGTGTTTTTCCATTGATCAAAGCAATGCTGCAAGTCTTCTTTTGTAAGAGCATTTAGAGCAGTTTTATTGTTATACAGTGAAGTCTAGATTGCCATTTGAGGGTTGTGTTGGTTATTGTAGGAATGACTCAAGTGCGATGAAATGATAGATCAACGCTACTCACTATGTTCGTCTAGTTAGAAGAAATGAAACAAGACAAAAGAGTCGAGTAAACAAGGTACTTTATGCAGATCCGTTGGCCAATACGTAGACTCCCCACTCCAGTGGATACATAGCCAGTTTTTTTTTTAAATTTTTAATTGAGATCGTATAAAGCTCTACCTCTTTGGTAGAAATTAATTGTAAGCCTCAGAGTGGGTTTACAATTGTAGTCTCCCACGCATATGAAATTACAGCCCAGATTCTGAATTGTTGTTGTCATATTCGCTATTTATATGCTCTGGTGGGCAATAGAAATTTAAGATCTAAATAATAAAAAGAAGCCCCTAATCACGTACAAAGTCCCTCATTGAGGTGCCCAGATGTAATATACTGTTTCTAATAAATCTGTTTAACTCTATTTTACGCTTTCAATACTAAATATTACCGCTAAAATTTGCTCAAATTATCGTAATTTTAATGTATGGTATCCTGTTGAAGATGTTACATCCTACACCACTCTATACACAACAATATTATAGAGTTGTTAACATTATCAATGCGACTTGGAATCCAAATATCATTATCCAACAGTACTGATAGATATTAAGCAACGTTTGATGAAGTTTAGCATGATGCCTCTTATGGAAAATTAAACAACTACTACCAAGCAAGTACTTCCTTTTATTTAGACCGTATTTGACATGCCCTTATTTTAAAATAAAAAACGGCCAATAATATTCTGACCTTCGACCAATCAATCTAGAGTGCATCAAGAAAGTGTCCTTGAACCATTGCTGTATATAACATCTACCGCAAATGTTCCTACAATAGACCTATACAAACATCATATTTGCTGATGATACTGTCTTACTTAGTAGTCATACGTATTCATAAACTGCATCCTTCAAATTACAAAATCAGTTCTTTGTCCTACAAACCTGGTTAAACCAATGGCGATGAAAAGTAAATAGAACCAAAACTATTTAAAAAAAAAATTATTTCACAAGCAGATATAACCCGATACATAGAACTTCATCTATACAAACGACTAACATGAAAAACTTACATAAAAAAAATCTGCCCATTAAGAAAATGGACTGGTCGCTAGGCAGAACGTATACATGGTGATTCAGGTATCTATAGAACTAACCGAAATAATAATAGTTTGTATTATAAACCATACTCCTAAAACGCTCCCGCTTGGAGTAAAATAGCGCCAAAGTTTGAATTCATTTTTGGTTTTTATTTTATTGCTCGTAAGCCATGGGTTCTAAATACCCAAGGGTTTGTTTAAACGCTAAAGGCAACGCGTGGCAACGTAACTGATATGTGTGATAAAATTAAGATTAATTGTTATACAGGGTGTTGTTTTTGTGGGTGTCAACTGCACGGAACTATCATAATTTCCATGTAAGGGATTACGAAAGTCCTAGGTGTATTAGGCAATCTTCATTTTAGTTCGACTTCTGTGCAAATGTACGGATTGGCGTAACAATCTGTGTGGACCACATTTTTTCCTTCCTCGCTTAAAGGCCAATTCGTTGCATGTTTTTTTGGAAAACTTTCTTCCTAAAGTTCTTGAAGACGTTCCATTAAATTTAGGTAAAGAAAGTTGGATGCAATTACACAAGTGCGGCTGTGGCTAGGTGAAAATTATCCCTGCCAATGGATAGGATGTCTAGGCGATAACCGTCAGAATTTAATTCCCGGTGAGGGGTCGGTTGCTTGCACGTTCACCTGACTTAAATCCCCTAGATTATTATGTTTGGGGTCATGTTAAGGATATCGTTTATGCAACACGAATAAACACTAGCAATGAATTAATTCCAAGAATTCAGAATGCCTGTAACACCTTAAGGAATGATCCATTACAATAGGAGCAGCGGTTAATACATTGATTCGTCGGTGCAATAAATAATGTATTGAGGCTGGATGAATGCATTTCAAGCACTTATTGTAAGTTTGTTGTTGCCGTTTAAAAAATGTATTTTTATTATTAAATGTTCGTCGTTTTTGCTATTAAAAACATGTTAATTTTTAGTGTCATTTTGTTTTGAGCCTTTTCCATGATCGTCTTTCTGTTTCCGGAATTTTGTGACTTTAAGAATAAAAAAATTTAGTAAAAGGACGGAACGTATCAGAGAAAAATACTAATTTATCCAGTGGCTTGCGACAAAAAAGTTCTACAAGTGTATTTTTCTACTCCCACCTTTAAAAAACAAATTATTATGTATGTTGGCACAATGCTAAGTAAACTTTTAAAGAAGTGGCTTTGTGCGATTTAGTCACGATACAAAGTTTGCGTCAAGGAATTTTAGTCACGGGTTGAACTTGGCTTCAAATTAATTATGTCACTATGATTTTAGAGTTAGTTTAATTATCAAAATGTTTCTAATATCACTGTTAATCTATAGTTACCTCAATATTTTGTATTGTTGTAGTGTCTGTTAAGCTGAAGTAAAGTAATTTTCAAATTTTAGTATTTTTGTGTTGGTCGTAGAAAAAAGATGCAATTCGTTTTAGAAATATCTCTAGACACTCTGTTATGGGTTTATTTACAAAAGTAAAACGTACGTCGGGAGCCTTCTTAGAAACGTGTGTCGTGCGTAACACTTTACGACGAAAGTGGAATTTACCGCGCATGTTGAGATTTTTCCATTGGTGGATTGATTAATTCACAAAAAGGTTCTAAGATTACGAGCGGACATTTTGCTACTTCCTTCTATTGGACGTTTTCGGCGTGCTTCGTGAAGCTAAATTTTACACGTAAATTATTAATGTGTGCTTCAATAATTTCAAGTTAAATTGGTGTGTAGATGTAAATCCGACCGCATTCGCCGTAAGTACTTTTTTTCCATTTCTTTTGTTGTCTCGTAGTTGTGTTAATTCTAATTACGAAGTATGCTTTTGCACGTGTCTTGACCTCATACTCTACTCGTGTATTATAATCTGGATAATTCCTGGGGGTGCTGGAATGGTTAGTTAAGAATCCTTCGCTATATAACTTGACGACTACCACGGTTTCGCCTACATTTAAGCTGCCAACGGCCGATGAACTCAACAGGCTGAGGGGTCGTTCACGCTGCATACTTGCTGCTTCGAGGGAACATATCTGCTTTCCGTTCTTTGTAGAATATTTCTTATAAGGGAAATCCTGGGGCTACATATCTTCTGAAGCTGTCAAATACTTCGCTAGCAAGAACCGTCCTTCTCGGAACTGCATACTACAAAATACAGCTAAGTTTACTGTTTAAGAAACCTATTCACTATTCATGCGTATGAAGCTCACGTTCATATGACATTAAACGGTTTGAATCCCTATCATATAAGTAAATTTTTATTGGGGGTAGACTCCACCACCGACGTTCGGTTTTGTTTTTAATTAGCTTCATAAGAGGTTGGGCTGTTTAGATAAAGTGGGTTGAAACTAAAACAAAAGGCCTTTTGGGTTGGCAGGAGCTACTTACCGTGCTATTTCGAGTTTAAGTTAGTTTTAAGTCACCGTGTGTAAGTGACGTGTGTACGTCGAGTTTCGTTAGTAACCAATTCTCAATTGGAACGATAACTTTAATTTGGGGTGTAACAAACAAAAGCTTAACTGAATTTCGACACATTAATTGCGAGCTTTAATTAAATTGTTGTTGCTAACGCCCGTAAATCTTATGCGACAGTCTCTCTTACTTCTCACATATTCTCCTAGTACTGTAAGTTTTATTTGCTATATTTAATTGTCTATTTGTCTCTCTGATTTGTGTTCGTTTTAGCGTATTAGACCTTTTAGTAAAACCTATTCAACTCCTGTTGGTCGGTTTTATTTCTTTCTATTTCCCAGCAGTAGTCTATTTTTTTACAGTTCCTCAAGGACCTCCCCAACTCACCGACTAAACCGGACACTGCTGTGCTAACTACTATAAATACTGGATTCTCTACGAATTTAGTACTCTACTTCGAGCCAAATTGTCTTATATTTTTCTCTTTAGGTTGTACCGTTAGAGCCGTCGCTATCTTTTATTATTATTTGTGAACCACAACCGTTACAACTCGTTTTATAACACTTGCTCCGCTACGGTTTTCTTATCTTGAAATAAATCTCGTGTCTATAATGCCGTTTATAAAACTTGTTGAATCATTTACTATAAGATATGCAGGTACATGATCGCAGTTTTAAATATAAAATTAACTAGATATTATAACATTGAGTTATTAGATTTGGATCCAAATTTTCAGTTACATAAAATGGTTAATTAAATATAAATTGAAATTAATAAGGTAACCTTTACTTGTTTTGAAGATATTTAAAACTTGTTAATTCAATTTACAAAGAAGGTATTGTTTCATATAAATTCCAACAAATTTGAGTAAAAGGACGATATAACCAGTAGAAAATCGGTTTTTTGATTGAGTTTGAAATCATCTTTGGTTCTCACAAAATTTGAATGAGATAACCGATAGTTACGAAATAACAGGGTGTTAATTAAAAAACACTTGGCGTGTTTAAAGGAGAGTATGCTATTAAAAAAACAACAAAAATTTTTAATTTAATTTGGACAGTTAGAATCAAACCTTCGAGAAAAAATTAGAAAAATTCTCGGGCTGGTTGTTAATATAGGTTAAAATTTCTTTTCATCAATATTCTTAATTGTAAAATAAGGGGAAAACTATTTGCACTAACACGAAGAATTTAAAATAGGGAATACTCCATTTAAATTCCACTGTTTTGATTTGACGCACCCTGTACAATTAATGCAATTTTTGCATAAATAATACTAGTTACTCTTTACTCTACCTTTGGTCAATCTGTACTTACAAGTTATAAACAGAATCTAAAATAATAAAAATAATCACTTACCAAAGTCGTGGCATTATTATTAATATTTGTTAATGATCTCGTTCCATTTTTCTTTGATATTGTAGAATTTCCTTCGGAAGAAAGCCTTATATTTTTAATCGGGTGCGGTGTAGGTGGCACTGAAATAAATTAAAATTGTTATTTACGCAATACTATAAAGGTGGATTTATTCAAATTTGACAAAAAGTTAAAACTATTTAAACAGAGGAAAAAAGTACGAAAAATCAATAGTGAACAAACAGGATTATACTTTTTGTAAGTAACATTTTGTGACATTGTAAGTTTATTTTTGTTTATTCTTCTAGTCGTACTGAAGAGTTCATTACACCGTCGTAAATTCATTAAAAGGCAAGACGGGGTTCTTTTTACAATTAAGTTTGTTTGATTTGTTAAAGTGTGTTTGTTTTGTTATATAGATATTTTATTGTTTCTGAAGCAAAGGCTCTTAGAGGAGTATAACAGTAATATTTTCATTTTTTACATATAATAATATGATATTATATTAAAATTTCCTGTACTGACGTAGTTTAATGTTAACGGATACAATTTTTAATAACTAGTTCATGTTATTTATTTTTTATTTAAATATGATAGACATTAACTGTAAAATGTAGTAAAATGTAATATGTGTTTCATCTTTAAAAGTTTTAGGATATGTTAGTTCTAATCTATCTATTTCAAAAAATCTATACCACTAAGATCAAATCAATACAAACATAGCATTGATACGATTATTAAAAATAAACAAGGATTGATACATACGACATCCAACACTATTCTTTTCATTTAGGAATTACATTAAATTGTTGTGTTTAGCAGATCACATTTTTTTCTTACAGTTGCCTGAAGTAGTCATTCGATGTTAACGTAATATTTTTATTAACGCCATGAAAAGTTCCATTTACACTTTACCATATCAATTTTAAGTTTAGTTCAAGAAATTGAAATCTTACTGATAAGCTTGAAAATTTTGGTTGCGTGCTAATGCAAAACACGTAAACATCACACCGCTATATTAGTCCATGCGTTTGTCGCGACAAGTATAATAAGTATTATGCATTTAAAATTTATTTATGCAAAATACTTATTAGTTAGTTTTACGCAAAGATTGATTTTGAGAAAATAATGATTTAATCCTATTGAGAACCATACAGTTTAAAAAACTTTAGACACCTAATGAACCGTTAAATAAACCAAGTAAAATAAATCATTTTCTAGCAAAAAATAACTTAAAAACGTGTATTTCTTCATTTTCACATAATGAAAATTAACATTTTTTGAAATAACTTAAAGTAACTTAAGAACCACACATTTTAGGTATAGGGAATGCTAGCATACGACGAAAGATAATCAAAGAAAGCCGCTGATTTCATAATATACCGTATGTTCTATTTAAAATCAGCGACTAAATAAACATTGAAGATGTCTAAGTGTGCCTTCCTGTTTTGAACACCCTATACAATTTGAAACATTTGTAGTTTATTCACACATAACTTCCAACTCTCATAAACGTATAAAAAAATTGTTAATTAGAATTTAACATTAGGAGGCGTTATTAGTTTTCAAAGTTGGATTAGCTTTTGTATAATATTTTCTTAATATCAAATTAACTTAACAAATATTAATTTTAGAATTAATAAATGTTATTGAAAGTTGTTTTAAAATATTAAGTAGAATTAGAATCTTGCATAAAAAACATAACATGCTATTTAAAAATACGGAAGTTTACATCAACTTCCGGTGTAATATTAAATAGAGCACCTCTGAAACACCATGTACGCAAATTTTCAGTTTCAATTTATTTGTAGTTTCATCATAACGTCTAATAGGCCACTTACCGTGAAGCACCCTGTATTATAGTTTGGTCTAAGGCCCTTGCTTGATGGAAGTAGAAGAACAAAAACAACTAAAATAGTTGAATTTGCCGACGTTTCGCTCTCTATGTGAGTAATCTAATTCAGTAATGAGTCATGGGTCATCACGGTTTTTTTATCAAAGAATGATTAAGTAATTTAAAACACTATATAAAAATAAATCCTTATTTTCCTTTGCTCGTTTGACAGTTCACGCGTTGCCAAGTTTTAAGTTTGTTGCATGCGTTTTTGAGAAGTATTTGTTCATTGAAGCGCCTTATATTAATACTTAATATCGAGTTTTGGTAATGATTAAAAGTTGAATAGGTAAATGGATTATTTTATTTACACTTGAATCTTAATTCTTCAAAATGCTACCAATTAGACGTACAAATTTAGGTCGAAGAACTAGGAATGCTGTAAGTCGAAGATATGTCCGAGCAAATCAACCTGATGAGCAACGCAAAGCCCGAAATGAAGTTTAAGGAATAGATGGAATACAAACCTGTTTAACTACTAACGTTGCAATCGACAGCTCATAGCAAATCGTTGCTATTGGACCATTCAACTGTGTGTATCCGCTTTACAAGGAATTTAATTTTAAAAATAAGGCTCTTAAGAAATGTGTTGCGCCAGTGGTTAAGTTAAATTGACGCCATAGGTACCGCCACCAGAGCCAATACATTCATTGGTTTTACGAAAATGAGTCAGATTCTAGACACTTTTTGATTCATATCCAGCAATATAATAATTGCTTTCAAATTACGTCAATTGGCATAATAAAAGTTATTCGAGATAATTTTATGTACAGTTTCAACGTAAGTGTAGTGGAAAACAATAAACTTTTACCACCATGTGGCTGATGCAAAATGCGTTAGCAGGTTGACAGGATATGAAGTACCTACGTTAGTAAAAACAAGCAGAAGTGAGTATGTTCATTTTTTTATTTTAATTTTTTTCATAATTTAACGAATGAAGCTGTATTATGGCTTACTAACTTGAAGGACATTTAAAGGGAAGTAATATTTTGTATGATTTGTCCTGATTACCTGTTTTTCCATTATTTTGTTATCTATTTCTTCATCCTACTATTTTTTTTCGTCATTGTCGGAACTGGCGCTTGGGCCGGTCCATTATATGTAGTCATGCAATGGTTGTCGTGTTATATTTTACGTTCTGATTTACCTTCTATAATGTTTACATACTCAATCAATATTATTACATATGAATATTTAGGTGGGTAAGGGTTGGCATGTTTAGGTTTTAGTGGTTTACACACGGTTTCGTCACCACACTATACAGGTTTATCTTCTGGGGCATCATACATAACACTACATCACAATGCAATAATGAAAATAATGTACCATACGAAAAAATAAGAAAAAACTTCGCTATAAAATTTCATATATTTTATTATTATTTATTTAATCTTGCAGATTCATGGTGAAATATATCATCGAAAAGATTCCTTATCGCCAACGACGGAAAGTGACTATAAATTTTTCAAAAATTTATTTTATGGGCAATTCAGCAAGACAAGTCGATCAGCGTTGTGCACACGACAATTTAAAAAAGACTGTTTATAGAACAACTAAAAATCCTGCCGAACTCATTGAGAAGACAGGCCAACGTCTATCGGGTCTGCAAGTTCTTAATAAAATACACTGAACACAAAATATACGTTAAAAACAACAACGCATAACACATAAATGATTTAAGTTCTTCATTTCAAACCCAAAAGAAATAAATTGGATTTGTTATAAAAACATTCTTATGGAAGAAATAAAACTTTCAAGTAAACAAAAACTTCTACAGAAAACAGTGGACTAAGTGGTAAAAAAATCCACGAATAATTCGCACTGAGCAACTGCAGGGAGTCACTTGGGGGAAAAAAGCACTCCAGAAAAACAACTTATCAAAATTACTAGACATGACAAGCTATATTTTCTCGACAACCAAAGGTTTGAAATAAATAATTTAAGAAACAAATAATTATTATTTGCATGACGAATCTGCCACCGCGATGAAAGTCAAGGCTAACGCTTTGTTGCATCAATGTGAGAAAAATTTTCTCTAGAGCTAAAAAGTAATGCATTTAAATCTCCCAGGCCTAGAGGTGTGCTTAGAGATGTCCCAAGAATAAAAATGTAATTAAATTTAATTTCAGAATTGTGAAATTATAAATATTAGTCGTGGAGAAATGTGAATTCTATTTGGCGAAAAATAGAAAAGTAGAAGTACACAACACAACTTCAGAATCATCAGAAAACAAAGCAGAAAGTAGTACAATCTTACACATCTAGTTAACATTATCAAGGAGTGTTGTTTCCAAGCGAATAAAAGTTTTGAAAATTGCATTGTTACCAAACTCTGTTTTTTATTGCCAAAACTTTAGTAATATTTAATATGTAAACGATGATCTTAACTACCTTGCTGTTTATTTTGTCAGTTTTTTTGAATAAATATTTTCAAAATTCTGTGTGTTTTGTGACACAGAGTGAGTCGGTACCTAATTGTGGTGCAACCAGATGCAACTAGTAATTAACAAGTACTGCATTTCTGATTTGTAAAGAATACTTCGCAATTGCACTTTTCTGAGTAGGTACCTCAGTCAAATAGAGTTTGGTCAGTGGAATTTGTATTTATTTCGCATCTAAAAAAATTCAAAGGCTCGCCAGAATTAATGCGCATGATTCGTCGTCAAGACTCTGGGAAAAGCACGAAAATGCTAGTATGACGATCATCAGGTGTCATCTTCCTCTTAGGGCGAGATCTTGAATGTGTCAAAAAAAAACATGTTTTTGGGGAATAGCAATACTTATATTATATTAATCACGTTAATACATTAAGAAAGTGACATGTTTTGACAAGTATGATGTACTTTTGCCACCGGCATATCGGTATGAAATATTAAATAAAATTCCATCATTAAGTTTGTTTTGTTTTTATAGAATTCTTCAATATGGTGGAGGTGTATAAAACTTTTATAGGTACGTATTTGCCGACGTATATCGCCCCAACATGAAAGGCCTTGTACAAATATGGGGGAGTACATACGTTTAGAAAGTTTCCAGGTTACAGTGCTAGATACTTGAATTTACCAAACCTTAAAGAGATTTAACAACCCTCAAGATGCTTGGAGGATGACAGAGTAGTATAATACCACAGCAGAGAGGTACATAACGGTTCTCGACTATCTCTGGAAATTTACCTATTATCAACGTTTCAAATGTTTATATACAACAATTAATGTAAACGTTTTAATTTTTTCAAGAAAAAGTAATCATTGAAATCTTGGTAACGTTTAAACTAATGCATGAATTTCAATGTTCTTGCTACAAATTGATCAATAAAAGACGAAATATTACAGACACGTACTACATTGTTGGAAATTGAAATTGTCATTGGCATAACAAACTCCACGTTTTAATTAGCTATATTTTTCAGAAGCTATAAGATTTTGAGTACCGTATCAAGCAATGATTTTTAGGTTACGAAACTAATAATTTTTAGCGGTAATTATTTCAAGAAATATTTGACCTAAAAAAAAGACTGGTTGTTAGTGATCAGCACAAAAAAATTGATTCTATTTAAGGTTGTACCACATAAATTGTGGTAAACAATTAGTTTAAATTAGAATACTATAGGAAATAATATGAATTCCATTCCCTAAAGCTATGCTAATTTCAGTTAAATTATCATTATCAGGATCTTTATAATTAACTATTATTGTTACAACTTTCTCGTATTTTTGTTGCCCGAACATACAGGGTGATTAATTAGTGCGATAAAGTTCAGTATCTTCTATGTTCTTCAAAGTATCAAAACAAACATTACAGGAGATTATACCCATCATTAAACTTTATATTTTAAAATGAGTTACAATGTTACAGGGTCTTCTATAACGTTGTGCCAGACCAAAGTTAATTTTTTTTAATTTTTTAATAGTCGTCAAAGTTTGTAGAAATGATTGAGTTTGTGAATATTCGTTAAATAGATTACAGTGTGAGTCAAAACATCAATTCATTATTTTCTCAGTTTTTTTAAATAGATCAACCTGTATTTTATATCACTATCAAAAAGTACAATTGTTTTACTTATATTTTTGTTAACCATTCTCTATGCCCAAAATTATTAGTTTTTAAGATATTTTCACTTTTATATGTACAGTATTAATTATGTGTCTAAATGTTTCCAAATTATGCGTTGGCCATGATTTATTTGTCAAAAAATGACAGTTTACTATTATTGTCTGTGAATATAGTGGTCAAATAACGAATACAGGAATAAAAAGAAGTATACTACAAACAATTTTTACAAAACATTACAATTACGAACAAAAAAACCAATACTAATTTCCTAAATTACAATAAAAGTTAATTACAAAAAATGTTCAAAATGACCTCCCAAGACATCTATGCATGCCTAAAAACGGCAATTGAAAGAGTTACTAACATTACTAAGCATTTGTACACTGATATTTTGAATTTCATATGTTATTCTTTCCTTTATGTTATTTCTTGTTGTCGTAGGTGTTTTATAAACTTCATTCTTAATGTAACATCAAAAAATTTTTATTGAATTCTGGTGACCTGGGTAGCCATCGCACTGGACCACCTCTTCCAATCCATGTAGCTTCATCATACATCAAATACATAGCCAAAAAAATTTTTCTGTTGATTAACCTTTTGTAAGGCCCATTCACAAAATGCTAATCTCTTCTCAAAATCATTATCTGTTAATTCCTGATGCAATTGAATGTGATAAGGGTGCATTTTGTTTTTACACAGAATTGTTTGCACACAATAGTAACTAAGTTGTTGTTCTTTAGAAATACTTCTTATACCGGGATATCAAAAATTATCTTGGTCAAAGGTGGTTATGGAACGTAGGACGTTTGGCTTAATTTAAATTTTTTAAATATGTTTTGTTGTGTCAGAATCTGTCAAGTCATTGTGCTGAAATAAATAGGTATGAAATTTGTAGGTTATTGATCATGTCAGTTTGACAGTGACATAATTATTATAAACGTAAACTAAGACAAACGTTTTCCATTCCACAACCATCCTTGACCAAGATAATTTTTGGTATCCCAGTAACTGCCAACAACACATTCATTTGATTTTCCTCTGTCACAGTAGTATTTGTTCGTTCATGTTTTCCATAGTTAACTGAACCAGTTCAGTTAAACCGATCCATAAATCTTTCTAAACTTGATTTTGTAGGATGTCGCTTCTCAGGAAAACGTTCAAAATACACTCTTGCTGAAGGCAATGCATTTTTATTGCATTCTCTTAAATTTTTTACAATTATAAACAAATGTATCACAACAATGAATTAACAGACAATAATATGAAACTGTCATTTTTTGTCAAATAAATCATGACCAACTCATAATTGGTAAACATTTAGACACATAATTAATACTGTGAATATAAAAATGAAATTATCTCAAAAACTAATAATTTTGGGCATAGTGAATGCTTAACAAAAATATAAGTAAAACAATAGTACTTTTCGATAATGATATAAAATACAGGTTGATCCATTTAAAAAAACGAAAAAAATAATGAATTGATGTTTGAACTCACCCTGTACTTAATTAAACGAATATTCACAAACTCAATCATTTTTATAAAATCTGACATTTATTAAAAAACTACGGCTGCAACAGATCATTCTTCTTATAGCCCTTTGAAATTATACAAAGCGGTGAACTTGTTACGATTTTCATGGAAAAGTGGATATAACTTTTAAATACCCTGTATAACATATTATATATATATATATATATATATATATATATATATATATATATATATATATATATATATATATATATTTGTAATGAGGAAGTGAAACGGATTTTAAATTTTAATTAAAATATAGGGTGTTTCATTTAAAAAAATGTAACTTAGGTCTGACACGGATTATGGAACATCCAGTAACATTGTAACTAATTTTAAAATATGAAACTCAATAATGGCTATAATTTCCGTAATGTTTGTTTTGATACTTTGAAGGACATACAAGATACTCAACTTTATCGCATTAATCAATCACTTTGTATGATTGTTATATATGCTTGAAAAGCATTTTTATGAGGATTCCAAAAAGACAAAGACCCAATATGACGCCCATAAGAACAATAAAATTTGACTGTGGCTGTGTGTGCCGAAAAGAGTAGGCCTAGACATTTTTTTAATATTTTTTGGAATGGTCACGATCTCTTACACCTATTCTGAAAATTCAATGAACGTGCCTCTTATAATAAGTGAAATATTAAGACTAATTGGATTGTTCTTCGTTGTGGAGGGGCACCAAAAACCACTATCGAATGTCCACTTCTTTAGGCCTCTGTTTATTAAAAAGAAAGAATACATTTAACGGTGAGTTATATACATAAACATCATATCCTTAATATATTAATCTAAATTATAGGTGATTGAGTCGACTACTTAAGCAGATATTACATTATACAAGTTGTCGTACGACGACTCTTACGAGCTTTGTTTAGATCAGTATGAAAATGTTTACATTGTAAGTTTTCTCTTTTGATCTATTGGTTCCGAGTACTCTTACGAGATCTTGCGCGTTTAAAACAGCTTCTATTTTTACTTACGAGTTTTAATACGATTTTGCTTTAGCGCGTGCGTAGTTATTATGAGACAGCTAACGGCCGATTCTGTCTTTTCTTTCTTCATCATTGAACGAAGTATCATTGCCAGATGTCCCAATTTACGCAAACATTACGATTTTTAGCGGCGTAATGTTTTGCGAATACCCCGATTTTGAATGAACTGTACTCTTATTCTATTGTTTTTACGTCTTATTAAGTGATAAGCTTTAATTGAGACAAAGTTTGTTTTCTTTTTAAGTTGTACCCTATGGTACTCAAGCTAACCGCGCATGCGCATTATTCCTATTGAGCTATTATAATGTAAACAAAATCATATTAGCCTTACGAATCTATCTAGGAGTTACACCTTTCAAGACTTCTCAGTCGATAGACTCGTAAGAGAAATCGGATAATGTAATAAGGGCTTTACTTAAAACAAATAAATGGTCCGCCACTTGAATAAGTGTAAAAAACACATCGATATTGAACAAACACAAAATAAATTAACAATTACATGTAAATAAATATCTCTAATAAAACACACACTCTATACGTAGAAACGAACAAACATGAATGACTAGATAACAATATGATAATGGGAATTCCTTCTTCTATTTTATTTTAGTGATTAAATTTCTATAAACATTGTTTAAATTTTGTGTGTCCGTATTATAATTAATGTTATTATTGTGTTTGATGATGTATATCATTTCAACTATTACACGTTTTTTATAATTCCTTTCTACATTTAAAATCGTAGGATTATCAAAATTAAAATTATGACCCATCTCAATATGGTGTACGGCTAACGCAGAGTCTGGTTTTTTGTTTTTGCAATCGTACTTATGATTTTATATCCTATTACGTGTTTTTTGTTTGGTTTGGCCAACATAGCATTTATTACAGTCAAGACAGTCTATTTTATACACTACATTGTGTTTGTCAATTTGTCAATTTGTTTTAAGTAAGTAGTCGAGTCAATCACCTATAATTTACATTAATATATTAAGGATATGATGTTTATGTATATAACTTACTGTTAAATGTATTCTTTCCTTTTAATAAACAGAGGCCTGAAGAAGTGCACATTCGACTGCACGAAACGTTGCCTGAAAAATAGTGGTTTTTTGGTGCCCCTCCTCAACAAAGAACAATCCAATTAGTGATAATTTATAGGAGGGAAATATTTACCTTTCATGAAATATTAAGGTTTTTCTAAAACACCGATTTTTGGTTTTCACCCTATATTAAATACTTAAGCGGCTTTTTAATAAAGTATCGTAAACCCAGATTATTTATAGGCCTACAAGTACGCAACTTTTGTTGCATTGAATCGACATTGTATATCCAACGGATTCCGATATCCCCATGTACTTCATTTTAAACTGGACACACAGTATAACAATGATGTATTTTGTTATAGGACAATCATTTCGGAAGCGGAAGATGACAATTTGTTACTTATGCCAACCAAGTTACTAGAAATGCTAGAAATGAGAACGTAGCAATTGAATTGGTACTAAAGTACAACCAAGTCCAGCTTCATAAAAGTAAATAATTACTATGTATCTGACTTTCTTGTTTTGTAGAAGTGAATATATTTGGTTTTATTTAATCAAATGAACATACTGGATTTGTCTTGTGCACGTTATCGAACATTTTTTTCATAATAAGGGAATTTTTTAACTTCACCTCCACCAGGTTTTCTTCTTGTATCGTTGATCTATATGTAAGAATTTTGCAGATTATTGAATTTCGTTTTGCATCTGTCTCGACCAATATTACACCCTTTCCAACAAATTGAACCATACTGTTCAAATCATTTGCAATTTTTGCCTATAAATCTAATTTAACTTTACTTTAATTCTTAAATGGATAGTCAACTTAAGTCGTAATAGTAATAATCCTAATGTCGTTTTATTATCTTCTGTTGTTGGCCGAACTCCTCCATAAACCACTATCTACCTCTGCAGAAGAATATATAAGTAGTAGCCGTAGTAGCGCCCATGATATTGTATTGGCTGTTATTGGGTCTACAATAATAAAAGTTGTAATTTTTATTAAATAAATTCACTCTTCCAAAGTTTCAGAGTTTGGTAGCAGCACACTTTTAGCATTAGCCTCGTAATAGCGCTATAGATACCACAACTACTAACATATGGCTCTTCTAAAAATTTAGTAGTTTCTTACATTACAGCATAGAACAATAAATGCAATACATAATGAATTCAATTACAACAAGTGAACAGCTTCTAGAATTGTAGAAACAATATAATAAATTGGTTCAAATGTTACAGTAAATTAAAATTACATTTGCATCTGTCATGTAGTAGTGTGACCAAAGTCTGATACACTACTTTCTGCTATCCATAGTTATTTTGCTTACGGCGCTACCTATTGACAATAGTTGGTACACTAAATATTTTAAAGAAAACGTTAATTTGTGTATCTGTGCTAACTGCCAATATTTCCTATTGCATACACTATCTGTAAGGTATATTTATCAGTCGTAGTAGTGAACCAGTTGACATTGAAAATTCAGTTTGAATTTAATATGATACATATATCATTTTTAATTCTAATTTATTAATTAAAAAAAATGCGTTTCAATGTTTTCGCTCAGCTTGTATAGGTACTAGATTTATTTAATAACGTTTTAATGGATGAGTAAATACACCCCTACGGAATGCGTAGGAATGCGGTATTTTCTTAATTGATTTCGTATTGCAGGCGTTAAAATAAGATTGAAAATTAAATCTGGCCAGTGTTAGGCTTATCTGTGTTGTGGTTAAAAAAAAATTACTAATGATGTTACCAAATTGAGAAAATGACACGTTAAAAATAAAAATCGCAACCGATACGTTATTGAAAAAAGAGCAATTAACATCATCGAATTTATTGATCAATGAAGGTCACGTGATTACTGCAATGATATATAATTACGTACTATACAAAAATAATTTAAATTAAGTTTTTATTAAAAAAACACTGAAGACTTGAAACTAATATGGTCAGTTTCACCAACCCTATTTAGACAATGCTTAATGAAACCTTAAAGATACAACTGTTGAGAACACAACAACAATTGTTTTTAAGTATTAAGTACATGTTAGTAAAACCCGGCATTAAACACTTAAAACTAATCAATGTCAATTAATAATGTTGAATTAATAACACAAAAAACAAAAATAACATGAATCAGCCATTTTGATAGATGTACATTTACTCATGTTTGTTTTTGAGTAATACATGAAGCTTTGTTTCTGAACGTTAGTACGTATACTGTGTCTATACACTGTTCTAAATATACAAAATTAAAAAAAACATTAAATTGAAAATTTGATGTTTTTGTACTAATTTACCGGTATTTGAAGAAAAATAAAAATAGCTGAGATGACTTACAAGCTCTTATAGTATACAACATACTTGTGAAGATGCATATTATTCAAATAATAAAATAAAATAAAAAACAAAACTTGTGTAAGCATCAATAATTGGTAACAGTACTGAACTGTAGAGATTATTTCAAATAATTTTAAATGTTAAAAAAAGCTAATAATTGCAGGTAATGTATCACATCTTTTAGAGATCAATAACATGGTTTTAAATTTATAAATAAACACTATCGGTACGTATATAAAAAAAAAGGTTGGGGTTGTTTTTTGAAAAAGTAACGACTATCGAAATTTTTTCTTAATTTAACTAACATTGTAACTCCTAGTGTATCCAAGATTCACATGCTATACTCAGTATACTATTGGCGCGGAGTAATAAACCTGTCAGAATTATCGAATCTCCCGTATTGCAGTGGCGTAGGTACCTGATACGTTTGGAAAATCATATTTTAGTAGGTAAATATATTATAATAGTAAAATCTACCTTGATATGAATTATTATGTGGTTTCTTTTATTGTTCCAATCCTAAAGCCTAAAAATCGGTCCCCCGCAAATTAATTGTAATTGTAATAAATGTACTGTACGATATCTCATTATTATTTTATTTTATATTTATGTCATATATTATTTATATGTTATTTATTTTATTTGTATAGTAGATCACATTACAAATTTTACTTCTTACGTATTATATACCATTATTTTTGTATCTTGGTATAATACCCACATCTACGGCTATGATTCTCGTTTCGTCAGTACCTGGGCTGATGGCAACGTGTTTACACAGATTAAACTATTGTTCTCAGACCCTAGATGGGTCGATATGCTGCAAGAGCGGCACAATGATCGTATTTTGGTTAGAATTTATTGGTTTTTACTTAACCGTAGAAGTACCGCTTTCATAAGAAAATAAAGAATTATTTCAAGCAATTATGATTTATTACTTCGCGCCAATAGTATACAGACTTTATATTATTCTTATCTGAAAAAATTATTTTAAATAAGAGAAAATTTTTACCCAAATAAAAAGAACAGGTGATACGACACAGAAGTCTATCCTATACTTTTTTGTTATTTAGCAGCTATTAAACATATTTTTTTACATTATTTTTTAAAAAATAGCACATATTTGATTAAAAATATGTATTAGAATTCATACTCATTCCGACGAACTGTTATAAAGAGTGTCCCGCGCCTCGACTACCAAACTTATATCGTATGTTCCGAGGGGCATTACTGAGGCTTCATGAAGAACCGCTTCACACGTTGACGATAAACAATAGTGATGGATAACCACGATTGCTTCGTGTGGGTTCTAATACGTTTGTGTGAGAATTATGTTTGTTGTTAATACCCCATTTCTTGTAAATTAGAAAGTCATCTAATACGTCAAATAACATTTTTTGATCGCAATGACCTCCGAAATATATGGTAGGGGAAGGAGGAGTAAGATGACGACAATAAACTTATTACAGTGTTTTCTCCACTTGATTTCATCATAATATCTTGTTTTTCATCTCAGAGTCATTGTTGTACATTTAGATTTAACGTGTTATTTACGTTACTTGGTTATTTAAAAACTTACCTAAATTTTTTTAATGTTTATAACTTCATGTCAAAATCGTCCCTCACATGCGAGTGAGATGACGCAACTAGGCGCTAAAGATGAAGAAACCAAAAGAGAATTATTAGAAATGCCTAAATTATATTAATTTTTTTCGCAATGGTCACAAACATTCTTTGAGCTTTACTTCTGCTGTAATCACACTAGTACATTTAGCGTGGGCCCATTTTCGACATAAGCAGCAGGCGTACAAAATTTCTTCTTTACCTGATTCAAATTAAATGGACAAAATATAAATGCTTAATCACACCACAGAAACATGACATATTTCATAGTTCATAGAGTGGAAAGTAAGAGGTAATAATTATACACGATATAACGAAAGTAGGTCGCGTTATCTAGTACCAGTTTCTGAAAATAAGCAATTCATCATCTTATCTGATTCGTCATCTTACTCCTCCTAGCCCTATCAGTTTTTCGGTTGGCTAGGTGTCTAAATTTGTGTCTGATTTTCAATGGCTAAGAAAAATTCCAATTTTTAACAAGAGTTTAATTATTTTTAAATAGTGGAGACCAAGTATATACAGGGTGTCCAGAAACTCTCCTGACAAACGAAGACCGGAGATTCTTCAGATAATTTTAAGACAATTTAACCCAATTCACCTAGTCCGAAAATGCTTCCTAATGAGCTAGAGCTCTTTGAAGATGGCACCTTGTAAATAGTTTTTTAAATACCTCCAGAACGCTTCTACTTAGAAAAGAAAAAACTGGTATGCTTGTTTAGCCTTCAGAGGTGAATCGATTCCATCAATTGCGAATTTCTAGTACCAGTCATAGGCGTCCGTTTTGGGTAGGTCAACGGTTATTTTAACGCATAACTTTTTGTCTTTAACTTTTAAGCATTTGTGACACTAGATTATTAAATTTTCAGGTATTCTAGTACTAAAAGGTACTCGTACTTTAAGTCATTAGGATACACCGTTTTCTAGAAAAATGAATTTGAAAATTTTTTGTTTTTTTGTCATTAAAGTTAAATTTATATTTTTTGCACTAGTTGGCTCTGAACTGCCAACAAAAGTAAAACCTACGTTTTTCATCGTCAAATTGTTGTCAGTTTGCGAAGTTTATCTTTTAATTTTTTACTTTACCAAGCGCCATCTTCAAAGAGCTCTAGCTCCCTTAGGAAGCATTTTCGGACTAGGTGAATTGGGTTAAATTGTCTTAAAATTATCTGAGGAATCTCCGGTCTTCGTTTGTCAGGAGAGTTTCTGGACACCCTGTATACAGTGTGTCTACTTAAGTTGGACTCATATGGGAAACTTTTTTATTATTAGTTAGGAAAAAAAGTTATTCTTCATAAAAAGTTCTCCATTATCTAAAACCTAAAATGCAATCATCAGATAATTCTTATTTTAAGCCGTATACGAGGTTTGTTAAAAAATATTAATCTTACTCTAGAGTAAAGTACCTTTATTTTTTACAATACAGAAAAATTTTATGAAATAAAGTTGTTTAAAATTAAAAGTTATATTCAAATATGCAATTACAGCTATTTAGCATGAAAATTAAGATTTGGTGATTATTTACGTTTTACATTATAAAGTATTTGTAATCTTAAATTTCAATACTGACTTTATCTCTCTCATCTGTTAAAAATATGATAACTTTCTATTTTATTAAATTGTACTAAGCCAGAATAATTAATACGGAATGAATAGTAAATAATCACCAAATCTTAATTTTCATGCTAAATAGCTGTAATTGCATAATTGAATATAACTTTTAATTTTAAATAACTTTACTTCATAAAATTTTTCTGTATTGTAAAAAATAAAGGTACTTTACTCTAGAGTAAGATTAATATTTTTTAACAAACCTCGTATACGACTTAAAATAAGAAATATCTAATGATTGCATTTTAGATTTTAGATAATGCAGAACTTTTTATGAAGAATAACTTTTTTTCCTAAAACTAATAATACAAAAGCTTCCCATATGAATCCAACTTAAGTAGACACACTGTAGAAAAATGTATAACCAACCTTTTTCAGGGTAATATTTCAGAAAATCCATAGCAGCACAAAGAACTTAGTTTGATTTGGTTCAGGATTTACCGTTCACTGAAAATCAGACAAAAAATCGCAATTGGTTTTTACAAAAGAAAATCGAAATAGTTCTTTATCTTACCTTTTTCAACAGTATAGAACTGAGATGTAAGATGTATTTTCAAGTTTATATTTTATTCCTAATTTGAGACGTTAACATTGGTTTTTTGATTTAACTGTTTTATATCTTCATATAACTAAGCAGATATTTTATAATATGCAATTTTATGGACAAGAATACAAGTGGGGCTATTAATATATAATACTATTTTATTTTATGTAACTGTGTCAAAAATGTATGATTTTTTGTATGGAATGTTTCATATTTAGTTACGTGTTACATACAATTAATTTCCGTAACTAGTTAGAAAAGCTAGTATATTTTGACACTTTGATTATGAAATTTCACTTTGCTTATATACCAAAATAAGAAAAATTTGATTTTTTAATTAAAAAAATATACAATAAATGTGTTTTTCTTCAAGCGACATTAAAATGGCATATTATTGAACTACTGGCAGACGGTAAAAAGGCTTTTTACTGCCTAAACATTAAAAGCAACAGTTCTTTTGTTGTTACAACTATTTAGACATTGGTACCTCGGTTATGACATATTATGAATGTAACAGTAAAGTACAACTTGATTCGTCGAGAATAAAACGTCACTGTAACACTCGAGAATCTCGAAAATTTGAAAATAACATATGAAAACTAGCAATAAACGCTTGAAGAAAAATAATATATTTCACTTGGAGTTAACGCCTCGCCAGCAAACTTTTAAGCTCAACACTTATATTGTTCAACTCCTAGTAAAATAATCTACTATTAGATTACTTAATATTTTAAAATACCGCACTACTTCAATAACAAGATCGGTATCATGAATCATTAAATATGTTCTCAATTGGACAGAATTCCACATCCTACACTACAATGGCAAGTGTGATTTACACGACTTACAACAGATACAAAAATACAATAGCTACCTGTAATACGAGTGCATCTCCCATCTTTTGTAGGTGGTGACTTGTCGTGGGGACAAATACAGGAATATGTGTTGTTAGAGTGAGACAAACAGGCTGCTTCCTTTCCGCAGATACCCTTTTGACATTGTCCTGTTTTCAAAAACGGCCTCTTATGTCCATCGTCTGCAAAAGAACAAAAAAAAATAGACTAGATTTAAAACAGCTTTCTTTCGTATGAGATTGCCGCGATTGATGACAAGAAAAATAGATTAACAATACAGTCTTTCAACATCTCTTTTAAGTAGCAGCCGCTTGTAATTTATAAACTTAATCAAACATTCTTTTTTCTTGTTACCATACGCTTCAATTAAAAACTTAATTTATTTCTACACTTATATAAAAACGAGCTTTGTTCCGAAATAAATTAAAGTATTACCCAAGAGTATATAGTATTACCACCGTTTAATTTGCATTCAAAATATTACAGAACATTACCCTTTTCGTTTTCTATAATTTATTGCAGTTTTTTGGCAATATTGTCGTTCTTTTACTATTAAGAGCTCGGCGTCGAACACTTAACATTCTAAGTGTTATGAACTGCATAGAAAAACATGCCCAATCCCACTTAATATGTTGCGTTATATTTTCTTAATTAATTGCTTTAATAATTGTGTAAGAAATTTAGGCATATGTATTTAAATTTCCAGAAGTTGTGATTTGTACACTAAAGCCAAAAAATTTAAGAGTCTTTAAGGACTGAGGGCAAAAAAACATTAACATTGAAAAACTTGCATAACTCTTAAACCGCTTAATAAATTTTCAAAAAAAAAATTAAGTTTTGGATAGGTTATTTATTATATAAAAATTAAGAAAAAACAAAAAAATCAATCAGACTTATCGTCATAAAAAAAATTTTGAGCTTGTCGAGAATGGTCTCCATCATGGCTTTTATGGTGGTGCTCGACACTTTCTTGGTCGCTTTACGGTCCACATTTTCTAAAACTTTCCAATCGATTTTGTAGCCTTTTTTGTCTGCTCCAAGCTTCTTTTCACCAAAGCACAGTACCGCTTGATTGGGCAAAGCTTAGGGCAATTTGGTGGGTTCGACTTACCATTTTTTTTGTCTGTTTACTGTAATGGCACTAAAGCTAAATCCGGCCAAAAAATTGTGGATACCTTATGTTTCACTCAGAAACGGCCGCCAATCTTTTTGGAGACACTCCCTTCGTGTAAAATATCGGAGTTAATTGTTCCATTTTGTTTATGAAAAGATTGGCTTCTTTCACCGCAGCTACAAATCGCCTGCCAAACGAGATATTTTTTGGAAACTTGGACTTTATTTTTTAGTTCTAAACTTCTTACGAACATTACACTCGTCCACAAGAAACATAAAACTCCTGACCAGGTAGTTGAAAAAAAATCGGCGAGGACGTAAGTCTCATCGTCCATCACGCAACATCTGACGTTTTTGAAAAAATCTGCTCTCAACTTTCTGGTTCGTTTCTTGGCTTCCAATGTTTTTCTCCGCATTACGATCTGGAGTTGTTTCCAGAACTTTGTAGGACTTAAATCCACTCCTTTTTTATTTTTACGAATTGTCTTTCCCCAACAAGTCGACTTTTGCAGCTAATTTCCGGTTCGACATCAGCGGATTCTTAACCATTGCAGATATTGCCTTTTGCACCTTTTTGGTGAATAAAAACCTTCTAGTCGTCCACTTCCTGGTTTCCGTGTTATGGTATAAGTCTTCCTTATACCGCTTGATTACTTTTGCTGCCACTTGCCTGCAAACCTTTCGCCTCCTTTGCAATGCGAACGACTGACCATTGTGGATTCTCAACAAATTTTTAATGATTAATCTATGTACTTCCACTACTTTTGCCATTGTGAACACAAAGGTTGACTCAAATAAAAAAAAAAAAAAAAATTTGACTGACATATTCTGACAACTATTACCAAAACCTACTATATCAAAATTTTGTAAAAAAATATATGGTATAAAAGTAATGCAAGTTTTTCAATGTTAATGTTTTTTCGCTCTCAGTCCTTAATACCACGGCTAGAAATAGCGGAATTGCCTCTGCGCTCGTGTCTGTTTATGACTAAACCAAACTCTGTAAAGTTCTAAAATTTAATTTTTTACAAAGAAGAGACTTTATTGCACCTTTATATAACAACAAAAATAAATTTAAGTTTAAAGAAGTTACAATATAATACATGTAAAAACACCGTTTTAAGATCATTTTTGGATTTTTATCTAGTCTATATTAAAACATAAATATAAAATTTGTTCCTATAAACAAGTGTTGTAACCCTTTGCTTGTGCAAAAATATTTTTTGTTTGTGGTTTTCTGTTCTTGATTAGTCAAAAACAGGCACGAGCGCACATGCTGCAACAACAAAAATCCTTAGCATTCGCTGCCGGTAAAGTGTAGCCGTCTACGTTCCATTTAAAAACTACGCCTCATAAGAAAATTGAAAGGCACCCTCGCATTCCCACCCACGAATGCAACAGAAACTATTCCATTGGTATTGAAGACTCTTAAGAGATCGTATGACTTCTTCATTACACAGATATAGGGGCCTTTTAGAAAAGGAATAACTACCTTTTTGCAACGAAAGACGTGAAATATTACTAATAAAAAGAGAAACTAAAAAAACTCAAAATCTGCACGTGTCAGAAAATTATCTCCCAGACTTAAAATTTGTGTCTCTCAGACAGTGTCATTGGTTCGGTAATTCATTCAATTTTTACAGAAGAACAATTATTATTTGCGAATAATGTCGTTCTGGTATCCCACAATAATCCTGTACAAACTCCGTCTATACTTTAAAGCTATATCAATATTTGTAAATGAGGCATAAATATAAATGACAACCATAACCTTCACGACCAAACAAGGTACCACTCCTCTGCTCCATCTAAATAACTTCCAAATACCAGTCAAAAACGAAGTAAGATATCTTGGAATACATCTCATTCAAAACCTAGGGCCTTCTTTGGGTGAATGTTTTCACTAATTACAGTTGAAACTTCTTTTGGACTATTGAGTCTGTTTTCGCTTTTTTCTTGATTAAGGTTTTCTCAATCTAGTGCGTCTTTACCCTCATTTGGTTGAAAGGTTTTCGATATTACGTTTTTGATTGCTGGGTAGTGTTGTTCAATGCGGTTTTTTCGGTTGGGGCTCGAGATTAATGTCAGATTCTTCTGAGTCTTGTTTTCTTATAGATAAGCTGTTTTATTTTCTTTGAGTATTTGTTACCTTTAATTCGTGTGGTAATTATACGGGTATTATCCCATGCCGCTTGTTGGATAACCCTATTAAAGATTTCTATTTTGTTATCTATTTGTTCTTTATTTCTCAGGGGGACTGATAAATTGTAATTTAAAGGTGCGCCAATCAGTCCGTTTATTAACTAATTTGGGAATTGGTTCCTTTTGTAAAACACTGTCTCTGCGGGTTAGAAGAATGGGAGAGTGATCGGAGTTCATGTCCCAAACTTCTTCGACATGCATGTAGTTTACTAAAACGTTTTGAGTTATGAAAAAGTTAATTAAATTTGGAATTTTATCTGGACCTACAGGCCAGTAAGTTGGTTTTCCAGTCGATAGGGAATCACTTTTCAGTTATTTAACTGCTTCCATGAGTTCTTTTCCTTTGGTGGTTATTAGTCTGGATCCCCAGTTGCTATGTTTGGAGTTTGGAAAAATTACCTCCAATTATAAATCTTCGTCCATGGCTGCTTAAAACATTGAGATATTATGAGTTTATATGTTCTAGTTATGACTTTGACTGCAGTAGCTTAAAATTGTATTGTCTTGTATCTCATTTTTTGGTGGTGCTTAATCGATTCTTTTATTCTTATTGCACTGCTTCCTATGGCTGCGTTTTTAGTGTTTATAGTGTGATTTACTTTATATCTCCTAAATCTAATAATGGATTCATTGATAAAAACAATTTGTAAGTTAATGATATTTCTACGGTTGGAAATGAAATAAAAGTTAAATCCACTGATAAAATAGATACTATCGTAGCAGCTATTGTAATAGTACCTATATTTACAAAGAAGTTGTTGAAAAAGATATTTAGTTTTAGTTTCAAAACTTTTTTTATACAGTGTGTTACAAAAGATAAGCACAAAATTCAAAATTAAGGTTTTTTGTAATAGTATGGAAAACGCTGAAACAGGAAAATTAGTCATATTTTGACATGGTTTTGGCATTTGGGGCGATTACCATAGCAACGCTATGACGAGATCAAAAATTTTTTTAAATGGAAGCATACAATTTTTTTTACATTTGTGAATTGGTTATTAATCAAGAATTATGGCAATATGTCATTTATTATAAAAATACAGTATGTTTCAAAGATACCGCACACAATTCAAAACAGGCGTCATTTGCCATCATATGAGAAAACTCAGGAAGTATATTATTTAAAATAACAGAAACTATAATTTGAAATTATTAGTTTCTGTTATTCTTAAATGATTTGCTTCATCAGGTGTTCATATTGATGCCAAATAGGGGTCATTTGGTCATTTTTGTGTGTAAGTTATATTACGTTTCGACCAAAGTACGCGTTCAAGGTTTTTTATATGAGAATAGATTCTATAGTATAGTTCCCCAGAGTGTCAGACAAATTTACACAAAGTTTAATTGTAGGAGAATTATTAAAATTTACCAATTTCTTGGCAACTTTTAAAAATGTAAATTTTACCGTTTAATATCAATGTGGTCACTTTTTTGTTAAACTCTGTACTTTTGAAAGTAAGATAAAACACTAACTAATATCCACTAATTTAATCAATACATATCTGTTATAATTTGTTCAAATGAAAAATTTTGCGCGGTGTTATTTTTTCGCTTGGTTAAAAGTTTTAAAGTTACCACAGAACTTTAATTTAACTAATAATTACTTCGAAATATTAATTTTCAATCAATTTGCAAAAAGTGACTACGTCAAATACCTTTAATTCTTTGAACTTTGAATTGTTTGGAAACTTAGTTCATTATGGATCCTTATAAAACTCTGATAATTTAGCGCTCTATGATAGGTGATATAACATTTCAAAGAACCCGAAAATCAATTAAAACAAATAAGCAACCCACATACTGTCATAAAATTAAATTTACGCAAATACATTAAAAAAATATATATTTTAATTACAATCAATACTTTAATTCCACAGAATTGCATTGTACCTGATGTCCCATTAAGAGAGGTTATCGTATTTCCGAATCTAATAATCGCACCGTTTAGGAAAAACAATATTTTTAATCAGCCTGTAAAATTTCTGGAAATTATTTTTAAGTCTATAAATTAACCGCTACGGGGCGCAATTGTGATTTTAAAACAAAAAACTGGAGATGTTTTTAGAAATACTCAAGTAAGGTATGCTAATAAAAACTTTGTTATAATCTTTATGTTTTCTGAACAAAAGCTTGATATGAAAATTTTGGCACTTGTCAAATAATGTAGCGGAGAAAGCTTATACTGCAATTTTTAAAAATGGTCCAATTTTAGTCAACCTATAGTAATGGCAATCTTACTTTGGTTGCACGTCATTAAAACTAGTGATGTATTTGGCAAAAACGTTGTCGGAGTTGCGCTTACCTGATTATGCTTGTTTAAGTAAATTTTACAGGTTATAATTAAAAATAAAACACTTTTACTGCTTTCGACAGTGTCCATACTTCGGCGCCATATTATTTTAATTTAATTTAATTTTTAATTTAATTCTATTGTAAGAATAGAAGAATGTTACATCATTCAATGCAGATAGGAATGACCTTTCAACCATGTAATTAAATATGGAGTGTCCCATTTGAATAAGATGACTTTTTGGCATGTTGGGTCGACCTAATTCAATTCACTTTTCACACCACCATGTAGATAATTATCAAGATTGAGATCGAGAAGGATGAAGTGCAATGTTTTGCCTTTTCACTGGCAGAATTTTGCTATTCCAACTTTGTTAGTTCCACTGCAACAATTTTTTCGTACATAGATGATTTTTGCCAATTTTGGCATAAAACAATCTGTATCACCGAAAGTTGACATTTTAGGTTAGAAGTACCTTACATATAGTTGACCTAAAATTTAACTTGAAATCATAAAAGAAAATAAAATCATAGTCATTACTTTTAAAAAAACCAAGTTGTCATCAACTTCCGGTACTTCCGAAAGTGACGCCATTTTCAAAATATTTTAAAACAATAGATCGTGGTCACAAATGCCTGCATACTAAATTCTGATTTTGTCGCTATCACGGTTCTCCAGATATTTCTAATAGGACCCTATATAGCACTTTGAAGGTAAACAGCACAAATTAATTTTGACAGATTTAGATTCTCATAAACATCCGGCAACACTGTGTCAACTTATAACACAAGAAAAATGTCAAATAATTAATGGATACAAGAAAAACTTTTAGGCGTTAGATTGTTATTAATTTTTACGTCATACGTGACGTGCAACCAAAGTAAGATTGCCATTATTATAGCTTTATTTAATAGAGTTAATTATGCTTAATTTAGCCCTACAAACCTCTACTGAATAATTTTTTTGAGCACCGGTAGAGGGCGCTATAGCAACTGACATATTTTTGGAAAAATTTTAATTCAATGTTTTATATAATACTTTTGCATACTTATAGAGCGAAAAAAGTCTAAAAAACTGGCTCAAACTTAATACTTTTTTTTAAACCGAAAATATTTAAGAAAATGTAAGTAAATTACCGACACAGAACCCAAGACGTGGACACCGCGTATCCATCGGCCCATCGGATTTGAAAATCAAATAAGCAATAAAAACAAAACAAATTAACCGAAAAATATTTGTAAACATACAGGGTGAGTTTTTTTCGATGTTTGGTACAGGGATCTAGGAAACTAATAAAGATAGAGAAACAGTTAAATGGGGAAAATTAAAAAAAAAAAAAAAATTGATTTTAAAATTAAGTTAAGTTTAGTCAAAATTTTTATTTAACGTATAATTTTTGAGTTATGACACAAACTTCTGTTTTTCTAATGGAAACCATAGTCGGGTATGACTTCATAATAAAGATGCATTTTCAACGATTCCAATGATATACCACATGTTATTTTTATAAATAAACAAATTATAGCCAATTTTAGTTTAATTTTTCTATACTGCTGGGAGAGTATACTGTGGAAACAATATCCGACGTATCGTCAATTATTAGCAAGTGAAAATCACTTTCTAATGAAGAAAACGTAATATGATAGAGGGTTATATTTTGTGTCATAAAAATGCCGTACAATCTGCACAACGATTTTCGAGCTCTATTTTGATCGTCGGCAGCTTTTTCTCCCTACCTATAAAAGACTTCTGTAGATCAAAAACATTACAAAGAGTATTAATGAAGAGGCACAGGTAAATGTACTATCATGTGTACTGCAATTTCGATTTTAACTCGAAAAATTTAAACTGAAGCAGGTATGTCACAACGTACAGTTGTACGAATACTAAAAAAATAAGTATCACCCATATAAATTGCCAGTTGCGCAAACATTACTTCCAGGTCATTTCAATAAACGCATTGAGTATTGTACCTGGTTTACTAACATGTATGGAGCTGACTCACAGTTTAAATTTAAAGTTTTGTGGACGGATGAGACGCAATTTACCAACTGCGGCATGTTTAACAATCATAATCTGCATTTCTGGATGCAAGAAATCCGCATCACGTTGAACAGAGAAGACTCCAAGTAAGATTTGGATTTAGTGTTTGGTTTTTTTTTTTTTTTTTTTTTTTTTTTTTTTTTTTTTTTTTTTTTTTTTTTTTTTTTTTTTTTTTTTTTTTTTTTTTTTTTTTTTTTTTTTTTTTTTTTTTTTTTTTTTTTTTTTTTTTTTTTTTTTTTTTTTTTTTTTTTTTTTTTTTTTTTTTTTTTTTTTTTTTTTTTTTTTTTTTTTTTTTTTTTTTTTTTTTTTTTTTTTTTTTTTTTTTTTTTTTTTTTTTTTTTTTTATATATTTTTTTTTTTTTTTTTTTTTTTTTTTTTTTTTTATTTTTTTTTTTTTTTTTTTTTTAATTTTTTTTTTTTTTTTTTTTTTTTTTTTTTTTTTTTTTTTTTTTTTTTTTTTTTTTTTTAATAATTTTTTTTTTTTTTTTTTTTTAATTTTATTATTTTTTTTTTTTTTTTTTTTTTTTTTTTTTTTTTTTTTTTTTTTTTTTTTTTTTTTTTTTTTTTTTTTTTTTTTTTTTTTTTTTTTTTTTTTTTTTTTTTTTTTTTTTTTTTTTTTTTTTTTTTTTTTTTTTTTTTTTTTTTTTTTTTTTTTTTTTTTTTTTTTTTTATTTTTTTTTTTTTTTTTTTTTTTTTTATTTTTTTTTTTTTTTTTTTTTTTTTTTATTTTTTTATTTTTTTTTATTTTTTTTTTTTTTTTTTTTTTTTTTTTTTTTAATTTTTTTTTTTTTTTTTTTTTTTTTTTTTAAAAAAAAAAAAAAAAAAAATATTTTTTTTTTTTTTTTTTTTTTTTTTTTTTTTTTTTTTTTTAAAAAAAAATTTTTTAATTATTTTTATTTTTTTTTTTTTTTTTTTTTTTTTTTTTTTTTTTTTTTTTTTTTTTTTTTTTTTTTTTTTTTTCCAAATTTAAGTCACCTTCACACATGCCGAACATGAATGATGCACCAACACCTTCGTGGAGATCCAGTTTACACCGATGTGAACCACAACTAGTTACATCAATACATAGAGGCCTTGATAAAGACCGGACTAAACCGGTCGAAACGTTGGCAAAACAGCAGAACTTTTTGATGGTTGTCTGATTTCCCTCATCCTTATACTCCTACAGACGGCTCAACTTGGCTAAGAAAATTAATTACTTGAGGTGAAGAGTTTTACCGTACAATTAATCAGGGCTATACCGCGGTAATTATAGACATCGGTTTTTGGCCCTTTCTTATGGATCATTGTCAGAATGATGTCACCCCAGGCAGAGGAAATTGAGCTAGTCTCCAGAATACTATTAAAAATGAACAGAGATATAAGAGCCAGTTAGAAGGTAAGTATTTGAGAAACTCAAAACAGATACCATCAGCACCCTGGAGCTTTCGTTACGGCATAGCTTATAAAAAGTCCTTTCAAGTTCATTTATTGAAATTTCACCATACAGGACGTCACTTTTGCATCAAAAATAAGGTGTTATCAAGAATTCTGGCAGGAAAAAATAGTGTCATAAAAAATGCTACCCATTCTCTAATCGTGAGCGAAGAAGGCGGTCTAGAAACTTTGTATTTTTTGGAACGGCTTGCCAATGAGGGGGGGGGGGGGGGGGGAATTCCTGCAAATTTCTGACATTGCTAAGTCGATTCAGTTCAGATTTAGAGTGAGCATCTTTTTTTGATTTCACCATTTTGTTGTAATTTTTTTTACTAGTAAACCCCACCCCCACAACCACCGTTATTAGTCTGAATCGTTATATTAAAAGTTACTAAAGAAATGAAAGTATTCAGTACCTACAGACTAATGGGCGCATAATCAGAAAGACATGAAATGTCTTCTGTTCTTCCTTATGAACCCTAAACTTAATAATAACAAACAGAAAAAAAAGCCGATAATGTGTAGTAAACATCACTATATATAGATCCTTATTTTGCTCAATTTGTAATGCTTTCCAAAGTTTTACTTTGTAATTATTTACAGACGATGCTTCTATGTGAGATATACAGATATCAAACTCTTTATAGATGTTGAAAGAGAATGATCTTTTAAAAAATTCCGTATTATGTTGAGGAGGTGTAAGTAGTCCTTTTGGTCTGATATTTTAAATTGTGAACATCAGTGCGAAATCTGAGACGCTCAAACAAGTAACTAGGTTTTACCATTTCTTAATACCATAGATGAAACGTAGACATGATTCTGTATTCGATCGGTATCAAATTTAGTTAAACAAGATCCATAAACCGGACTACAAAAATTTAAGTTGAGAGTACCAAGGCGTCACATAAGATTAATTTAAGTTTTGTATAAAAAGTCACGATTAGTGTACAATACCTCCAAAATTCCTACAGCTTTTTGAACCAATTTGGTTACGTAATCTTTAAAAAGGAGCTTAATATCAACGTGTAAACCAAGATTTTTTTCTGATGTCTGGTTTTATTCTGTTATTGGTAATGAAAATATTGAATTTGTTACTGATTATTGTTTGATATCGTTTATTGCAAAAAATCATAACGTGAGATTTTTTGGAATTGATATTTAAACAGTGATCTTCTGAAGTTGATATGATGGCACTTATATCTTTATTTAAAAGATCAGAAGCATTAGACGAGTCTTGGGGAGAGAAACCTATGTATATCTCTGTGTGTCGTCTGTGTAACAATGAACGCTACTTTATCTAATTGATTAAAAAAATTTAAAGTATATATAGCATATAGAGTTGGCCCTAAAATTGATCCTTGAGGAGCTCCATGACGTACCTCTAACCCAGGAGACATATTATTTATTTTAACTTTTTGTGTGCGCCCGTATACATAATTTTTGACCAAATTACAAACAGTTGAGTCCGCCCCAATATGAGCTAACTATATAGCTAACTAATGCAAATTATGTGAACACAATGTGATTTTTAATCATTATTGCGATTATTTCAAAAAGTTGACGAGTTAAGTATACCATTATGCTATATTAACTCGAAGGCATTTAAATTGTCTATTAGAATTTTAAGTAATATACAGGGTATTCAATTTGAAAAAATAAAATTTTGACTTTTTTGTATGTCACGTCAAAATCATTAATTTTAAACCGCCCTGTATAAAATAAAATAAATTTATTTAAATACCTGTTAAATACAAGGCTTTAGCAAACTGCATCTAAAATTTCAGCCGTATATGGGTTCAAATAGCAGCTAAATTTAAATTTTGGTAGGATCATATTTTGAAAAAAAATAGCCTAAAATAATTATTATCTCAAAAAACCGGTGTAGATAGGTATAGGAAACTATTCAGAAAAATTATCAGTAAGAAATTTTTTTTTTTTTTTTTTCTATTTTTTTTTTTTTTGTTAAAAACACCCACCCCTACAAAATAAAATTTTTTTAAAAATTTTTTTTTTTTTTTTTTTTTTCTTTTTTTTTTTTTTTTTTTCCCCCTTTTTCCCTTTTTTTTTTTTTTTTTTTCCTTCCTTCTTCTTTTTTTTTCTCTTTTTTTTTTTTTTTTTTTTTTTTTTTTTTTTTTTTTCCTTTTTTTTTTAATCTTCCTTTTTTTTTTTTTTCTTTTTTTTTTTTTTCTTTTCTTTTTTTTTTTTTTTTTTTCTTTTTTTTCTTTTTTCTTTTTTTTTTAAATTTTTTTATCTTTTTTTTTTTTTTTTTTTTTCTTTTTTTTTAATAAATTTTTTTTTTTCTCTCTTTTTTTTCTCCCTTTTTTCTCTAATTTTTTTTTTTTTTTTTTTTAAAACTCTAAATTAAAATCAAATATTTCTCTATATAAAAATTTTTTTTTTTTTTTTATTTTCTTTTTTTTTTTTTTTTTTTTTTCCCCCCTTTTTTTTTTTTTAATTTTTTTTTTTTTTTTTTTTTTAATTTTCTTTTTTCCCTTTCTTTTTCCTTTTTTCTTTTTTAAAATTTTTTTCCCCCTTTTCTTTTTTTTTCTTTTTTTTTTTTTTTTTTTTTTTTTTTTTTTTTTTTTTTTTTTTTTTTTTTTTTTTTCTTTTTTTTTTTTTATTTTTTTTTTATTTTTTTTTTTTTAATTTTATTTTTTTTTTTTTTTATAATATTATTATTAAAAAAAAAATAAAAAATAAATTAAATTTAAAAATAATTTAAAAAATTTTTTTAATAAAAAAACAATTAAAAATAAAATAAAAAAAAAATTTTTAACCAGTGGTTTTAAATTTAAACTTTTTTCGAAATTAAGTCAATTTCATTTTTAAAGTATTTTCATTAATGGGTATAAAGAAATGGTAAATTAGAGCGTCCATAATTTCTTTCACAATCGCTGTCAAGAACGCCAAATGGAAAAAGCGTATCAAAGCTGTAAAAACTATTAAAAATAGTCCGATTTATTATTACTTTATACCAAACATTGTTTAATACCTATAAATGATAAAGCTGTAGAAATAGTGTCAGGTTTTCGAAAAAATAATAAACGAGTATGAATAATAAGTTTGAAGTTAGATTCCAGAGCGGCCCATAGAATCGCAAATCGATTGCATTAAGGATTCTAATAATAAATATTTAAGCTTCTTAAACATACTACTTAATTGACGGGTACATTAGATAACAAAATGATAAAATGTAAAGAAGGATTTGTTCGGAGTAACTTCTTAAATAAATTTAAAAGCATTCGCGAAATTAAGCAGCTTAAACTTTAAAATGTAAACCACAATAATTATTCTTAACACTTAAAAACAACAAAGAGGAAATTCAGATATTTACAGAATGAATACAATTCTCCCAAACCGCATTTTTATCCATCTATAATCTACATGGTTCTGTGTTCCGACGAAAATTAATTATCGTTTATGACCTCTCTTAATTTAATTAAAGTATTTATTTTTTTAATAGTCAGTACGGTGACACACACGCTTAGATAAGTATGTACCAGATTTCAGATAGTTAAATGCTTGATATACAATACGTAGTACGTACTAGTTTTGAAGGTAAATATTAGCGTTAAATACAACAGACATAATATTAATTTTAATTAGATTAAATGTTAAACTAAAAAATATTAATGATGAACGAAATGTGGATCCATGACGTGTTGGAAGTAAGTATCAAAGTATTCAAAACAGTACTTTCACTAAAAGATGCACTTGTTTCAATACTTCCATAACAAAATTCTGCTTAATTTCCATTTACATGATTGAAATTGTATAATAAAATTGACAATAAGAATTTTACTAAAGCTACATGATTTATGTATAAGCTCAAATGAAACTCATTTATAATATTTTTACCGATGTTTACATTTTAGATCATTAATTTCACGCATGAATAATTATAATATAATTATAATATAATTTTATATGTACAATAATGTACATATTGTCAGTCAATGCAATTAGAGATCATTCAATTTGTGCCTTTTCTGTGTAACACTCAATTTTGTTTTGTTATCCTTTCTCTACACGTTGTTCTTTAGGTACAATAAGATATTTATGATATGATGGAATAGGTAATAATAACGTTATAGTCGACGTTTCGCTTTTATTAGATGAGGGCTTCTTCAAGGCAAAACTAAAATATCCTGTTTGGTTTGATTCAGACATAATTAAACTTATTAAAACCAAAAATAAGCTTGCCAAAAAATGTAAAATTTCTCCTTATTTTTTTAGCAGATTCAAATGTGCTAGAAAAGTTCTTAAAAATAAAATAGATATTGCTTATAAAAATTTATCGTTGACACCGAAAACTCTGTTTCATCTGATCCAAAAAAATTTTGGTCTTATACAAAACTATTAAAATCTAAAACTAAGTTATTAGATGAAATGCATTATAATGGAATTAAATATAGTGGCCACGAGATTGTTGATTCTTTTGCCGATTATTTCATGTCTGTCCACAGTCAAACAAAATCGAATTATGATATAGATAACATTTTGGCGAGTAGTAATGCTTGTGACAATATTTACCATTCTTTTAATTTAGGTCTAATTTCTATAAATGATGTTAATGGTGCTTTTGACAAACTAAAAATAAAATGAGCAGTGGTCCCGATGGCATTCCTACTTATTTTTTTAAAACACTTAAGGACGTAATCGCGACACAATGATGTTATATTTTTAATTTATCTATTAAGACAGCCGTTTATCCTGATCTTTGGAAAGTTGTAAAAATAACACCGGTTTTTAAATCAGGTGATGAATCCAATCTAGTTAACTATAGACCTGTGTCTATCTTGAACAGTTCCGCCAAGGTTTTTGAATATGTCATTTACAAAATATTATTTAGTTGTGTTAGAAATTTTATATGTCCCCAGCAGCATGGTTTTTCACAGGCAGATCTACTAAAACCAATTTGCTAGTCTTTTCTGAATGTGTTAGAAGTGTACTGGATGTGGGAGGTCGCGTCGATGTGATATTTACGGATTTTTCGAAAGCGTTTGATGTAGTAGATCACGACCTTATTTTGTTTAAACTTCATAGGCTTGGTGCATCTAAACTTACTTTGTTATTTTTTAGTTCATATCTGAAAGATAGGTCTTTCAGCGTTAGATTTCTTAACTTTAATTCTAAAAGAAATGTTTCTTTGTCAGACGTGCCTCAAGGGGCAAATCTTGGCGTTCTTGGCCACCTATTTTTTCTTCTAATTGCTTAATGTATGCTGATGATTTGAAATTGTATAGTAGTATTCATTCTGAAAGCGACCGCACATTATTACAAGGAGATTTAAATAAGTTAAATTTGTGGTGTATTGAGAATAAATTATTACTGAATACAAAAAAATGTGTTGTTTTATCAGTATCAAATCAAAGAGCCATTTACGACTCAGTCTATCTTATCAGCAATCATAATTTAGAAGTAGTACAGTCTCACAAAGATTTAGGTATAATTTTCTCAAATAAATTCTCTTTTATTGAACATATTCAGTCTATTGTAAATTTTTCGTACAGATTAATTGGTTTTGTAAAAAGATGTACTCGTGATTTTGCAAGTACCAAAGAAATGTGTGCGCTTTATTTTGCATTGATTAGAACCAGACTGGAGTATTGCTCTGGTGTTTGGTTTCCCAGCAGTGCTAAATATAAAAACATACTTGAAATTGTGCAGAACACAGTCCTTAGGTACTTGTATTATAAAAAGTATAAAGTTTTTTGTCCATTTGACTCTCCCACTGATCTTCTGAGGAGAGATGCAAGAATTTGTAAATTATCTGTTAGACGGGATGCATCAATTTTTAAATTGATCAATGGGCACATCGATTGTTCAGCACTGTTACGCCAAGTAAGTTTTCATGTTCCTAGATCTATCAACACTAGAGCTAGCACTTCCAGTTTGCTACTAATGCATAACTTTAAGACAAAATATTCAATTTTCAATTATGGTTCCGCTATTTTTAATTCCATTACTCATCTTAACGATAACGATAATAATGTTGACGCAAGTGATTGAAATATGTTTAGTATGTCTTTAAGAAACTTCAAAAAAGCTTTGATCAATGTATTAGAAAATAGGTAATAATTTTGACCGTTTAAATTTAGTAATTTTTTTTGGTCTTCTCTTAATACTGATAATGTCAATTTTGTAGACCGATTTGGGGTTATACCTGTGGTCTAACTTTGTATTATATATTATTGTCTATAAAACATGGACAAGATTGTTGATGGATTTAACCATTAAAATTTTGAACAAAGCGACATTTATAAAATCTTGCCCATGTTTTCCATGTTAGTGCCGCTTTTTTGTGTGTTTCACAAAACGGCTTAAAATAAAGATTTTCTGGCTTGAAGAAGCTCCGATCTAATAGGAACGAAACAATGGTTATAAATTTATAAAAAAGCAGTGTGTTTGTTTCGAGATGATAATGGTAAATATGAACAATAAAAAAATGATTGGATATAATATTCGATTTAATAGCGGACTGGATATCTACATGTGTTTATACTATTGATGTCAGTACAACACTACTTATTACACATGTTTGTTGAGTAGGGATATTCAACCCCTATCTATTTTTAAAGTAGAATATTGTATTGAGTGTCTTTTTATCTCAAGTTTTGGAAGACCCTAAAAGGAATAATTCTTTATAATCGGTGATATTTTAGATGAAAATGATTTCGAAGGTATCATTACTGACAAGATTAAATACTTTAAGAAACAAACATAGCTTCGTTGAAAAAGTAATTAGTGATATCTAGAAGCGGATATAAAAGTCATCGTTGCTTGAAACTTCTTCCTTATGTTTTGCTATTTCCGATGTAGAATGTAGATTGTTTATATTTTCTGCAAGTCAAATGCGAGTTTTTGTACGGTGCCGTTTAGATGTCCTTGAGGATCGGACTCCAGATCTAGTTGAGCGAGCCTCAGAATTTCTTCCTTTCCGTTGAGGTTTTTTGGGTATTTGTAGATCTCGATGGCATCTCTAACCAATTTGTTGTGATAATCGTTAACCGTTGCTAGCAACTTGGAGCTCTCAAAAAAGTATTTTGTGATACCGATTGCTAAGCACAAGTTTTGCTACCGCTGCCTTCTCGGTGTGTCCCAGGTGGCAGTTTGTTCGATGTTCTTTGAGCCTCGTTGCCATCGACGTCTTTGCGGTTCTTATGTATACCTTACCACAAAAACAAAGTATACGGTAAACTCCAGTTGCTGAGAAAGGGCCTTTAGACTCAAATTTAGACTCACTTTTTCAGAAACAAGCCGCTGTAGCGGAAACCAATTAGTCAGACGTCTCTATGTAGAGGAGACATACTACATATCAGCAATATCAACGACTAGATAAAGTGAAGAAGTAAAAAGCACGCTTACTTGCCACCTTGGCGTTTTTGGGTCGGTGCGGAAACACCGACATCGTACCAGCATTCCTTAAGCAGAAAAGATTGATTGAATCTATTGAAACAAACACGATCTACGCCAGAAGAAAAAAAGCCTGGGTGTAAGACCTCTGAAAAAGTTGAGCACTGTGTTAACAAAACGTTAGGAAGAAATACCAAGCAACGACGGCCTTAGACCCGAAACTAGACGTCACTAGTTCATCAACAGGCCGTGAAAGTCTAAACCTATTTGTCAAAAGTAATTAGTTGTAGAACCGTAACAACTCTTTTAACAGAACTGCACATTGCAGTCGACATATTGTACAAAAACATTTATAATTTGGTAACTACAATAAATGCTGTTTAACGAACTCCAAAGAAATCATAGCAACCTGCATTTTTGTTTGTAGGGTAGAGTAAGTTAAACATCTGTCGACAATGTTGCTGTAGTCTAGATAACTCTTCGGATGTGTTACGACAGCACTAGACGACATTAGATGCCGCAACACCTTATTAGTCGTAATGATGTGACCTATTATGGGTAATAAGTCTACAGCTGCGTATATTGTACAATAGTAAACTTACACTCTAGTTCTCTTGAAGAATCTCAAAAGGACGAAACAGCTGTTGAGTGATCGAAAAATCACTTGTTTGCCATTGAACAATCTCTTGCGAAGTTGAAGTAGGTGATTCGAGATTGTATTTTCCCAACGCATTGCTTTAGTTTGATAATTTTAATAATATCAGATAGATATCTCAAACATTACCTTGTTGAATATATTTTGAATTTAATTTATTGGACAACTTTAACCTACAATTTTAAAACGTACATCATTTGTATAGGTTATTTAGTTACAAGTTAACTAAGAAATGCCAACAGTTCACTGTAACAGGACAATTCAGCATCAAACAGAATTTCTTGAATGACAAACATTCATAATTTAACGGATGAAGCAATATTATGGTTTACGAATCTGAAGGACATCTGAAGTTCAGCAATATTTTGTATTCTTGTCTTGATTATCTGTTTTTCCATTATTTTGTTTTTGCTAGTTTTTTAAACTACTATTTTTTTCGTCATTGTCGTGACTGGCTCTTGGACCGGTCCATTATATGTCGTCATGCAATGGCTGTGCTGTTATACTTTATGTTCTTATTTACCTTCTATAATGTTTACACACTTAATTAATATTATTACATAGGTAAAGTGGCCTCCAAAAAATTTATTTAATATTATATTTGCTCTATAAGAGCCCTTCTGGGTGGAGGTGGAAAGAATACTCAACTAGTAAGTAGTAATCGGCGATTACAATATTTGTATAATGTACCATATGAATAAATAAATGAATAAATCGAAATGTTGTTTCTCATCCTACTTCTTGTGGCGTACTACTTGCCAATCATCGTTTTAGCTTCTTCTTCTAAGACAGTATTCTCATTTATTTATTCATTTGTATGGTACGTTTTCATCATTATATTGTGATGTAAATGTTATGTATGGGGCCCCAGAAGATTAGTATAAACCTGTACAGTGTGGTGACGAAACCGTGTGCAATAGTGGATTGGTTCGTCTTAGCAAAGCATTTTATTCAAGGTTTAGTAAAACCACTAAAACCTAAGATGCCAACCCTTACCCACCTTAGTATTTATATTGATTAAGTATGTAAACATTATAGAAGGTAAATAAGAACATAAAATGTAACAGTACAGCCATTGCATGACGACATATAATGGACCCGTTCAAGCGCTCCATGAGAAGATGAAATACAGAATTATGGATTTCAACAAACTAATGAAATGATCATATTCCAACATCTACGACTTTGTATACGGTTTTTTACATTGTCGCGGTTCAGACTTTAAAAGTAGTAATAAACAGTTTCTTGGTTTTCCCCAATTTTTCCAAATAGTTAGGTCCTCCTAACAAGTGTATATCATTATCGTACAATAGGGAAAAATAACTTCTTTCCGCAGTTGTTAGGGAAACAATTATTTCAATAACTTATCAACGTCTGTTGTACTTTTATCTAAACAAAGTGAAAAATTTACACCTCTAAAGAGGCAAAAAGGTATTTTATTAGTACTTAGAAAAACTTCTTTAAATAGCAATTTAAATAACATTAACTATACTTATACAGTCAAAGGAAATCACGTTATGCAATAAACGCTACTAGAATTATTACAAACGCGTCAAATTCAAACACTTCTCAATCATTTCTGAACACAATGTATTAATTTTAAACTCACATTAAATAAGTTTTACATTGTCGAATGTGTCTTCGGAAATAACGTTTTGTTGAATTTTTTGTTAATTGATAGCATTATTTTCCAAATACCAAATTGCAATCAAACTTCAAAAAAATGTATCTGCTATGAATTAGTGCACAAAAAAACGATCAAAATTTCCGTACCTAATATACACTAAACTAATTATTTTTCTAAAATTAATACGTACCTACTTGTGAAGAACCAATTGGCACTACCCTCAAGTGGAAAGTTACCTACGCTTTTTCAAATGAAAAAAAGAAACAAAAGAATAATTAACTGTCGAGAATCCAATTTTTTTAATCTTATGATGAAGCTTTCATCAGCAACGTTTATTAGAATCAACACAAAGAAACATTTATACACTAAATAAACAAAGTTAATTATATCAAATGTAAGTGTATGAAAAGTAAATTATAATTAAATTATTTTTCATTTAAATTAACAAAATCATGTCCTAAAACCCAGTGGTTTTATTTATCTTGTCAAAATTATAAAGTAACAGAAAATCAAAACAATTCAAATTTAATTGTAACATTATGTTAATTCAAACAATTTTTCGTTAAGTGGTTTCTTCACTAAGATAATGTAAAAGCACCACTTCACGGTCTCTGCTTTTATTGACTTTTTTAAATGTAATAGGAACTTTGTGTGTAATTGGTAGAAACAGAAACACCCTATTTCATCAAGCGTACATTTCATCTTGTCTTTCTTCCACTCAATCGATAAAATTAAATGTACATCATTTTATAAAAAAAACAGAATAAAAAATATTTTAATAAGTCAAACTTATTAAAGTAATTGAGGTAAAATGGCCTTATTACTGATTGTGAGATTCGTTAAGTCGTATTGTGCCGAAAATACTTCAATTCAACATTTTCTTTATATTACAAGTTGAATGCTTATGCATAAAGGGTGTAGTTACTTTTTGTGTAGCAATTCGTGTTTTAAATGTAAAGGAAAACTTTTCCAGAAGTTTAAAGAACAAATTTATACTTTCTATTGAATGTGTAAGCTCTTTGATCTGCACGTCGTATAAAACTACCTCAAGCAATTATAACTTGAGTTTTTTAAATTTTTTAGCGTCGATATTTTTAGAGCAAAGTCGCGCATTTTATTTACTGTGGTTTACTTTTCCTGATATTTTTTTATAAATCAATATCTTCACACCTCGTGCGTGAAAAAAGTCGGAAGCTATTAATTTAAAAAATATTATCTGTGTGCGAAATGTAGCACAGTATACTTTCTTGAGGTTAAATAGTTGTCATTTTTGAAGATTTTGTTTTAGTAGCTGTCATGTCAACTAAAATAAAATAAAGTTATAAAATCCCTTTAGTTTGTTTTTTAAACCCAAATGCAAAACAAATTGCCGTATTTAGGATAAAATACGTATTTCAATACCTACAGGTCTATGTTGGAAACGTCATGTATGTTTAACGAAATTGTAATAATATTTTTATTCTTTTAAGGTTTAAACAAGTTACCAACAAAGATTTGTACCGCTGAAAGAACAAAGACAAAACAATAAACATAATAATTGGTCAAAAGAAACAACTAATAACACTAAAAAAGAAACAAACACTTATTACTAAAAATTATAGCAACAACAGAATTATTTTTCAATTCCTAAGATACATTTTCAATTTCCTGATGAACTGATCTATCTCTACCTATTGTAACAAATTTTATCTAGAAATTTTCTTACTATGAGTATAAAATGCGAAGCAGCTCCATCGTGTTTAAAGTACATTCCTCCAATATCTATCATTTAACAAAATAGGAAAGGTATTTTATAATAATTTCAAATAGACTTCACCAGTAAGTGATTGCAATAAGAAGAAGAAAATTTGATTCCTGAGTTTGTTAAATTGCAAATGGATTTTGTAGAGCCCAAACATATGAGAGCTCTTTAAATTATAACCACGGTCTCTTATAAATTGAGTTCCATCGCTAAATAAGCAATGATACAGAATGTAAGAATTGAGGTTTCCGCACGCCCAGATTCAAAAACGTCTTTCGAGATTGTACCGTATCGAAATGGTAACCGTAGTTGCCAACATTTCGCCATCTATCGTAAGGGTCTTCATCAGGGCGAGAAATCTGAAACAAACAAACGAGAGTTCAAGGTAGACTACTAAAAGTCAAGTCCAATCCCGGAAGATGTTTTTGTTTTAACGATACAGAATTTTATTGTATTGTAAAACTCATCTACTAAAAGCCACCCGAGAGATTTTATCTCCTACATGCAGCGTCTAGATCTCTGATAAGCAATATGGTACTTCTACTAATTTTTGAGTCGTTTTGCAAAAGGTTAAGAATATTTATTTTGTTCCAATCAGATATGTTGTCTCTCATTATGCTCATAAACTTGTTGCTGTTGGGAAATTTTCATATTATCTTAGATAATTAAAAACATTGAAAAATGTTTGTAACCGCTGATCGGAAAAGCACCTTCCATACTCTTTTTCTACTTGTCCATTACCATCACAAAATCTGCGTACATACAACGTATCTGCATATTCACGACAATCAAATCTATAAGGCATTTTAAGAATTTATAAACTGAAGATGATAAAAATAAGCGTTTACCTCAGAACTCCACATCGCCCGATAAGCGGAAATAAAATTGCGTTTTAGAAAAAAATGGATCAAACAAAAGCTATAGAGAATAATATTTCCAACAACTTTTTCCCCTCAACTTTTTTTGTAAAATTGATATTAGTGAAGATATTGTTACAATAATTACTGTCACGTGATTAATATATCTCAGTAATTACTTTTCGGGTCAAAAAATAATTTAAACAAAAGTTGTGTGTAATTAGTTAATTAAATTATAAACCACTTTTATTTAAAACAAAAATGTGTAAAGTAAATATTATTCTAAATATTTCAAAAATTCGAAAATCTGTATAGGTTAGCCTTTTGGCTACATAGAGTATACCCAAAATCTAATCAAATCTGCGGAATTATAAATAAGGTTCATGTACAAAGTTTCATAAAAATCGGACGGGTGGTTTTCTTGATATCTTGTTTTCATACTGACGAACGGCCAGCCGGCCATCGGACAAAATTTTTTTTCTTTTATTATAACATACTTACTCTAATTCGTCGGAAAATAAAGAGTGTTAAAATTTTCGGTTTAGAAACCGTCGCTTAACTTCCCATCTTATTTCATAAGATGCGAGGAGTAAAAATTTATTGAATGCTAAAGAAATAAACTCTTAGTTACGGTAAGTATAAAAATGTTCGTAACTCTCTAGGTAGTTAGACTAAGCAGTTATAAATCGTTAACTCTCTAACGTATTTGATTGTTATTTACAAACTTGTCAGTTGATATATCTATCGTACCTAATCATGGCTTCTCAATTATTATTATACAAAGTCCGTTTAATTTAAGAACCAACATTTTTTGGATTCCATATTTCATTGGTATGACATAATAATATATTATGCAACAAGCATGTAATGCTTACTATTGAGATACGAGCTACGCTTATTGCGAAATAAGCCGAAGGCGAATTTCCTAATACACATTGCAAGTGTATTAATAGTCTGTACATGCAAATTGCATACATTTTTTTCTACGACCCCATAATGTTAAATAGAAACAATAATTTTATAATTGACCACTACTACTATAGTTACAAATTGTGAAATTTGCTAAATTTATTTGACTTTTAGCCACAGCACCAGTAGATAAGTGCAATAGACACGGTGTATTTTTATTGGTTCTGAATTTGTGTCCTAGTCATGGATATTGGTTCTAAATCTGTATCGTAGTAAAAATTTGTATCATAATGAATTTCATTAGGGTACAGATTGTAAAACTCTAATATATGAGTTTCGATACAGGAGTAGAAAAAAATAATTTTTTTTCTGTAATAAGAAATTGTACGATTCATCTCAAAGAAACCACAAATATTCATATTTTTCCTTTGTTTTTAATTTATATCATTTAATGTGTACTATGTATTTGTATAAAGAACTACAACTCTCTAACAAAAGTCACCGAAGTGAATAAAATATACTCGTTTAAAACAAACTTGGTCGCTCCAATTGCCTCAACAGTGAACTGAGTTTTATCATAAACATTCTACATCTGTCAGTACAGTTATATAACATTTTGCCGACAAATATAAAAATGTTCACAAATAAAAAAAATTTTGAAATTTTGATGTCCAATTGCTGCTATTCTATTGATGAATTTAAAAACGTGCACTTAAGTTAATTTATTAACATTCAGTGATTTGGTAAGGGTATTAAATATTTATGTTATAATGACAAGTTTTTATAATCATCGTTATGATCTGATAAACACATAAATATTATTATTAAAATTATAATAATTTATTATTATTATCTATATTAATATGTTATGTCGTTAGTGTGAACGCACACCTACTCTCGATTCATTTTCAAATCTATACGAAAATCAACCCTTTTTCAAATTTCGAGTTTACGAAAGATGTGTCTTTATTTTTCGATTTAGATTTTTTTTGTACGAGGGCATCTTCGAGGTTAAAAAAAATCTTAAAAATAGTCAAAAAAATTTCAAACAAATTGAGCCGTAAGTTGACCACAACTCGCTTATTTACGGACCGATTTTCAAAATTCAAAAAGCATCATACGCGGATAAAGAAATAAATTTTTTGGCCGTTTCAGTTTTGTTAGACCTCGCGTGTTTTCAAAAGTTATAAGCGAAAAACGTTTCTGACAAAATTTCATTCGAAAACTAAAACGGCCATAATTTCTAAATTATAACAGATAAAAAATTATTTAAAAAACGTTCCTTTATATGACCCTATCACATAATGTTTAATAAAATTTATCATTTTTAAAAATTTTTTTCAAGCAATTTTACATTGTTATACGAATACTGTAATTTTATAACTCGGAACCATATTACGTAAAACACGAATAAAAAATCTAAATATTCGTAATTTGCAAATTTTTTTAGAGAATTCAATCTCACCTAAATAAACTTTGTTGAATTACGTTAAAGCGGTCGAGCCAAAAAATCAGGTTCTAAATATTTTTTAATAAATAATTTCTATTCGTACTACATCTATATCTTCTATATTAATATGTTATGTCGTTTGTGCGTCCTCACCTACTCGATTCGTTGCAGAGCGCACACCGAATACTCTCGATTCATTTACGAATTCACATAGAGTACATACTCTGCATTCATATTGATTACTCAACTGATGAATGTTAATGTAAGTGCTAATTATTGTTCATGACTGTCTGCTGTTTAGAAGCTAATTCATTTTGTGGCTTTGTCTAGTTAATAAATATTATAGATATATTAAAAAATTAAATGTCCTTGCCAAAACCAATATAAAGATTTTGTTTGCAAATTACTAACACAATTTAAACAAACGTTTCGTGCAGAACTCAACACGTCCCTATTACCAATAAACGTATAAAAACGTATAGAAAGTGCGCGCAAAACCGATACGTTTTAAGATTGGGTTTGCGTAACTTTTTTTGGGTAATCATTGTTTGGATGAAAAAATTGTGTAATCGTGTAATTAGTAGCAACTACTTTTATTTGAAAAAAATGTGTTGAAGTACCTAATATTTTTGAAATTATTCTACATAGACGAAATAATTTATACGATAAGTGCTATTTTGGCTATTCATATTATATCCAAAAAAGTAATCCAGCTCCGGTATTACGGTATTACAAAAAACATTTATGAACTGAGTTGCAGAATGAAAAAGTTGATTTATTAAGTTCAAGCCTTATGCATTTAATTTTAATTTTATTTCATTTTATGGGGTATCAGAACCAGTAAAACTTTTGATCAAGAATGACATTTTCTGATAAAAATAAAATTAAAAAAATTTTTAAGTATAGAATACCCCATCTGTGGACACACTGTCTGAAACCTACCCACATGTAATTTCCTAAATAAAATCTAAACGAGACAAGCGGTAAGAATATAGTTTTGAAAATAAACATACTATTTTTGGATGACTAATACACTATTAAATCAAATAGTCTCATTATCAAAAATAAGATAACAAGTATTTTATGACATCACGTTTTAATTAAAACCGCAAGTGTTGCTACGAAAGACTTAAGTTGGCTAGTTTTCAACATATAGAAAGTAAAACCGTTCGCTAAGCCGTAATGTCAAATAAGCCTACTTTCAACTTCAGTCGTCAAAGAAAATAAACGCAAAAATGAATATTTTTTCATGAAAACAAAGTTTTATAATAAAGATTCCCACACAAGTGGTCATTGTCAATTAGAAAGTATCATAGCAAATAATGAGATTATATCATAAAAATACTAAAGCCGGCACTGCAGTAGAAGGCATTACCGCGTTTTTGGTTTATTGATAAAGTTATCAAATGAATCAAAATTTCTTGTTTTTTAAAGAAAAGTTGCCATCCCTGAACGGTTTATAATTTTAAAATAAAAAGTATTTGATCACAGATTGGATAATTCCAAAGTCTCGACTGAAACGTGCAAAATAATCAAAATTTTAACATTATGGTAACTCTAATAGTAAACCGTGATTTAATGATTTCACGGTATGTACATTAATTAGCGCGCTTCATTAGTTGTACAGCAGTATAATAATTCGAGTTAACATTAATTTTATTATACTTTTATTTTTTTATTTTAAACTTTGCATATGTTCTAAATATAAATCAGGCACCTGTAAGTGAGTAATGTAGTGGCATACTTCAATTATTAGCATCATAACTTTAATTATGTTGTGATTATTTTATTACCATAACAATCAATAAATTGTTTTGTCACTTTATGTTTTTATGTTAATTTTGTATATCGTGTTGAAGTGTATTCATTAAAGAAATTAGATTTTCTTTTACATAATTTATTTCTTACACTCTAACAAATACAACGAATTAATTGTATTTGCTACGAAACTCGCGTGAAGCAATGATTATACAACCGCACAACTGATACGTATTAGAATTGAACATTACCCTTACATTATTTCTAAATGCAAATAATAGTGCTCAAAATAGATATTTACAAAATACATTTGCTCACGTTTCGTAATAGTACATGAAAATACAAGCGGCAGGAAGCATCTACTCAAGCACAAATTTGAAATTCCAAAACGAATACTTTTTTATCGCTATAATATTTTGTCATAAAAATTTTAAATCTACGAAATTTGTTGTCACAATGGCTTAAAACTATTTGTTTAATAAGAATCAATATTTAATAATAATAATAATAACAATACATCGAACAAGAACTCAAACGGGTTGATGAACTAATGAGAAATGAGAAACAATCACTTACTGACGTCTTGGACACTGAAACAAAAGTTATCACATATTCTGCGCGCATAGGGAGATATAAAGAATCGAATGAGAGAAAGATGCAAAACGAAACATTCAGGTGCAACGCCACATTATTCTATAAGAATTTAAAAGCTACAGACCAACTAATAACCAACCCACCAAGCAAAGGTGAAATAACAAATTTTTGCAAGGATATATAGTCTAATAGTGTAGAACATAAGAGGTTCACCCTGATAGAAAGAGAGAAATGGGTAAAGCTTAGACCGAATGCAAACAGATCATCAGATAATAACAGAAGAATTCACAGAACATACCCATAACTGGAAATGCCCCTGAACGGGACAACATACTGAATTTCTGGTATAAACACAGCTGATACCAACCAGAGAAATTTAATAAGGTAATACAAACCCGGAATTTTTTTCCTGTTCTAACTGAAGCAAAACTTATATAAAGCCTAAAACCACCAAAGAAGCAACCCTCAAATTACCGACCGATAACGTATACAAACACTGTAGAAAATAATATCGTCATAGAAAAACAGAACAACATCTGTTGAATACAAGCAATCAATAGAAGAACAAAAGGTTGTAAGAGAATAGCCGAGAATGTTAGAATCACTAATAATAGACAGTGTCATAATCAAACACGTGGATATCACAAAAAATAAGTCCATGTTACGTTATAGCGACGTAAAAAGCATTTGGTAGTGTACCAAATTTCTATTTGAAAACGCGTCACTAGAAATATATAAAATCCATCCAGATATAAGAGGCCTCTCTAACAACAGCTGACCACATGGTCACATGGTTTAAGCCCATTGTGATTCTATTTATACCTATCCACTATCAAACACCGTTAGAACACAAATCAAACACCAGTTAAGAAGCAAATAACCAATACCTAACTTCTATATGGATGACATAAAACTTATGCAGCAACCGAAACTCAGATGAAAGGTTTCTTGAAAACACCAGAAGAAGTAAGTAAGAATGAGAATGGAATTCGGCATGAGCAAGTTCAAAATTCAGAGCATTGAGAAGGGAAGATGGAAGGAAGGGAGCAAACTCAACAATGAGATATTGGACAACATAGAGAATCAAGGAGACATATAAGTTCCTTTGGGAATACAGCAAAACACAAGAATAGGAACACACAGAAATTAAGAGGATATAATCATTCAATGTTAAGAACCACTAACAAAGATCTTGAAGACTGTTGTAAACTCAAACACAGTTATTTTCAATAAAATCGATACAACATCTAAATTTGTATGTTTAAATCATTTGTGTTAAGGTCATTGACAATCAAATGTCAATTGTTAACGGATAACGAGGTGTTAATTTTTCTGACATTAATAGCTAACAGCATAAATGATCTTAAAATCACTATTTAACACTTATTAAAAATTGTACCTTAACGACTATTGACGTTCTCGATTTTTAAGGTGTACTCAATTATTTTGAAAATAACTGTACCGTCAAGGCGATTTTTTAAGATCCCTATACTCAATGTTAAGGAAGGCGGTCTGAAAAGTTTTCGACCTCAACGTGAAGATGGCAGCACTCGTCAACAAAAGTCAGAAATGTAGTTGTGCATCTTTTGACAGCAACATTCAAAGTTTCAACCATTTTGAAAGCGCAGTTTTATTTGACAGTCGTTTGAGTGAGTCGATGTGAGTATTTTTGTAAAAATGGAGAAAATCGAGTATCGAGCTGTCATAAAATATTTGTTTTTGAAAGGGAATACGCCTACGCAAATTAAAGATGAGTTAGACTCTGTGTACGGGGACTCTTCACCGTCATTTACTGTGAAATTTTGGGCAGCTGAATTTAAACGTGGTCGTAAGAGCTTGGGAGATGATGAACGTTCGGGACGTCCAAAAACTGTAACTACTGACGATAACATCAAGCTAAAGTTCACCAAATGGTGTTAGGACGATTACCTAGATGAAACTTGGAGAAACCACTAGACGTGTGAAACAAAAATACAGTCAAAACAGTGGACTGCAAAGTGGAATTTCGGCTCAAAAAGCAAAATCTGTTTTTTGGCTGGGAAAGTGATGACGACTGTTTTTTGGGATAGTCATGGAGTTATCCTAATCGATTATCTTCAAAAAGGTAAAACCATTACAGGAGCATACTACGCATCATTACTTGACAAGCTGAAGGCAGAAATTGTGTGATAAACGGCTACATTTTGAAAAAAATCCTGTTTCACCAAGACACACCTCAACAGTTGCCATAGCGAAAATCCATGAATTACACGGTTTGACTTCTTTCTGTTTCTCAACTAAAACTGCGCTTGAAGGACAAAGATTTTTGTCAAATGAGGAGGCAATCACCTTCGTGAACAATTATTTTGCAGAGAAGAACGCCGAGTACTATTTGGACGGATTAAAGAGATGGGAGCATCGCTGGGAGAAGTGTATAGAGTCACAAGGGGACTATGTAGAAAAATTAAAAATAAATTTTAAGATAAAAATTCTTGTAGCTATGTTAGGTCGGAAACTTTTCAGATCACCCACGTATACATTCGGTTGGCAAAGACTAATCTATAAAATGGTTAAAGTACTCACAAGATCAATTTTAACAAAATTTAGGACACTACATTCAATGTATAGAGTGATTCACTATTGAGAGGGGAAAGGCGGAGAAATGATCAATATCCATGATCTCCACGCATGACACGCACTGAGGAATTGTTTTCACAATAGAAATACACAATTTTACCAAATTGTCACACTAGCAGGTAATAACTATACCCTCCTAAAGCCTCTTACAAGAATAATAATACAATAACAGCACTAGAGCCTATAGACAGACATAGCGCGAAAATAAAAAAAATGGTCTCGGAAAAAAACTACATAACGTCAACAACAAACATATAAATAAAGATGAGTCCTAGAATAGATCCAAACTGGACAACTACAGCCCGAAACAAAGGCTTCATTCTGGCTATCATTTCAACCAAAAACTACCAATGATACCTAATGAAAAACAGAGACATAGTAAACACATGTACAAAATGGCATCAACAGAACAAAACAATAAACTGGCGGCTACTGCATACTTTGAAAGACATAATATAGCAGCGAAAATTATACACAAGGCACTCGCACAACAAAACAAAATGATTAAACACAGAAATACTTTATTATAAGTACACCCCAGAAAGTATCTTAGAGAATAATAACCACAAAATCTACTATGATATAACCATACCCACAGATAAGACAATAGTATACAATAGACCTGCACTGTGGAAAGTATTATAATGCATAACATGAGTTTTGATAACATAGCTATTTTATCAAATGATGCTCAGTTTACCTAGCCAGTGGACGTTTTGCTTGAGCTTGCGAACTACCGAGCTTATGAAAATCATCTTAGTTGACGCCCGAGTCATTAGCGAGTTGGTCGCTTTATCGCTTTATACACTGTATCCGTTGTCAAAAAATTTAACTTGAACCTGTAAGTAACGCATACTTTACCGATTGTTGTAAAGTTTGGTTACCTTTGGAAACATCTTTTGAAGAAAAGTAAAATTTATCATTGATATACACACTCTGTTGGTGGAATATTATGATAACAGTCCCTAAAGTTTAACCTTGAATTTTTAAAAAAAATCTATGACTGATTAGAGATTGCATAGTATTTTTTATATATTTGTAAAATCTACAATCTAAGAATTTTTAACAATAAGATCGAAATACCAGTTACTGATAAACACTAAACGCCTGGAGTATTAGCAATAATGAAAGTGAAATTGAAGTCATCCATAGATAACGTATTGCATTCACTCCCTCTGTCTCTCTCAATTGAATATATAGTTATTCCTTAACTTTAGATTTCTACCTTTTAGAGTTATATCTCTACAGTGGAGAAATGAAACTTTTAATTCGCTTTTTAAAAACTTGGAAGAGTGTTTCATTTTGCCTTACCTCCACTGTAGGGATATAACAATGAATGCTACTTCAGGAACTCAACTATTTATTGATATTTCCCATCTGATAAGATACCTACAGTAGTATTTTTCAAGCCACACTTGGTTAAACTGAAAATCTGATACATGTTTTCTATATTATTGAATCAGGATTATATTCAATAAAACCTACGCAGTACGTACATATATAACAATACTTATTGATACATAACAACTACAAAAACAAGCTTCTCGCGCTAAATAGAAAGATCGAGATTAATATCATCGAATTACATACAGGGCAGGATTCTACTCTTATGGTTTTATTTTACCAGTTACGACGAAATGCATTATAATACTCATCATGTAACGCTTCACTTGGAGATTATGATTACTGGGCCTAACCTTAAACACGAACCGTGTAACTAGCGCCCCTATGATAGTCAGATATAAAACAAATTACATGGGATGTATCAGCTTTTAAAAACATATGAGAGCAAAATTTCATTAGACAGCTGCCAGTAGTTTCGCAAAATCGTAAAAATGTGTACCATACATTTTTTTATTCGACGTCCTATACCAATACGGATGGGGTTACCAAAATTTTTTACTAAGCAATATAATATAATATAATTGAAAATATTTAAATGAAATTTATAATCGATTTAACTAATTCTAGTCCACATATTAAAATACTATCCATGCTAATTGCAGGTTTGCCAACAGCAAGCACAGAACAGAAGGTGATTTAGATTATCTTCATATTTGAATTGAATTTTTCATTTATACTTCTTCTTTAAGGGAGTGTCTCAATAGGAAATTTTATGTGGACTTGCGTACTTGGCTTTGAAAAAAGTACGGATATGACGTCACACACGCTGTCTCAATAACAAAGTCCAAATCCAGCAAGTTCAAAAGTACTCAGAACATTTCGGTCTTTTTTAGGGACGCAATTTTTGTTCGCCGCCAGATCGCAGTTGTCTCAATTCAAATTTGCGAGGCGACAAGTTCACAAGTAAAGTATCGCTGAAGTCCAAGTCCACAAGACCAAGTCGTGCTATTGAGCACACGTCCTCAAACAACAACGGTAAAAACCAAAAACGTAAATAAGCGGTAAATTAGGAGGTATTTATATTATTTGCCATTAAATACATCTTTATCCTATATAAATATATTCTTTATCAAATCTGCAGATTGCACCCACGGTATACTTTTATTTATCAATTAAGCTGTTTACATTTTAATAAATCTTTTCAAAACAAAGCAATTAGCAAAGTTATACTAATTTCAAATCAGTTTTTATTTTATTGAATGCCAAACTTTTAATTAGAGTTTATATCCAAATTATTTTTGTTACGATAAAATTTGAATAAATTAATTTAAATTAAAATAATGCACTAAACGAGTAAATCTTCAAAAAGCTATAGTAATTGGACGACGAGATGACTAAAAAGAAATTCAAAAGGAAAGTGACTTAATGTATTTTTCCATAATTACACTCACACAAGTAGATACCACATCTAATTATTTTTACACGTAATACAAAAGCATCTCAACTGACATCATTAATGGAAATCAATCGTAAAAATTTGTTCGCAAATATTGGTGTCGTGTACAGTGATTCTTATTTTTATAATGGGGCTTTTAAAAGTGCATAATATTTAATTGTTGTGCTAGTGTTATTCCTTGAATTGCATACATAGCCATAAATAAAATAAAATGAGATATGATTTTGCTATAATATTATTTCCTAGAAACCGTAAAAGATTTGTTTACAATAAGATACAAAAAACACCCCGTTTATTTGTAGGTTAATTACAAGTCGAACGTTTAGATCTCAGAAACAATGGATAAATACTAAGTTTCAGATCGTTTACGACAAAACACCCTCGTATACGTCTATTTTATTTTTTAAACGCATATTCCTGAAATTCAATTTAATTTTTACCGCCTCTACTTTTTTCTAAGTTCAGACATGTGTCACTTTTGACATTGGCATTGACAGTTTCCGAGATGGGAATTTTAAAATAAAACAAAACTAGAGATTTTTTTGAAACAAGTGATAACAAATTCTGGACGTCAGTTTATCAAGTTGATCAATTGATGTACCATTATCTTGAAGTAAATGGTTTCAGTTTGTTGACCGAAAAGCAAAAATGCATAATGAAAAATTTTACCTGCTTTTTCGACACCATTTTCTACAAGGTAAAGGTAAATAAATGATAGTTACCTACTGCCAAAGTGACTTACAAAAATGTTTATCACTTTCCAACAAACACTGGATTGCTAATTTTGTAAACGTTGACTAAATATTAGCAAAAATTCTATTTTTTTAATTTTGTAATTTAACAAAACTGAAATAATTACTAAATTGTCATCAATGCTTCAAATAAGTTATAAATAGTAATAATAACAGCAAATTAGTCAAAATGACTTTTATACTTGTGTCAATTTCAAAAAGCTATTTAAACTATTTAGCCATTACATAAAGACAAATTGGTAAGTTACTAAAAAGTCTTTACAATAATAACTAACTTTAAATGAAAAAAAATGCAAATAACTGTTATCATTGCTATTTAGCAATATAATTGGCACATATACATGATCTTATAGTTCCATAAAATGAGTGAAAATAATACCCGAATATCAAATTTTTTGTTTTAAAAAAATATAAACACAATATATATTCAAATAAAACAATTAAGATTAGGGCAGGCGCAAAATACCGCAATCAGATGGTTTACATACAACACAAAAGAATGGACGCGTTCAACTAATGGTTGATCTAGTAAAATAATCAAATACTATATAGAATCCATAAAAATTTCAATTTAGTAAATATTGTTAAATTATAGTAATATAGCTATAAAGTCACATAATAGGTAATGCCAATTAGCATTAAAAACAACTAAATGGCACTTATGTGTATATAGTGAAACCGTATTACTAATTTGTAATTGACGCCATCTTTAAATTCATCTTGTAGCACAACCGATGTCATCCATTAGAGTTTAAGAATAAAAAAAAATTAAAATAATAAGCTGTTTGTATGTATAAACACATACATAACTTGTTATTTGTTTCGGTTTTTTTCGATTTACTATAAAATTAATAGATATAAAATATTTGAAAAATAGTATTTTTTGAAAATAATTAAATTAACAAATTAAAAATGGCAAGGCAAGTGGTGTAGTTTAAGCTCACTTTTAAAAACTAGACGGATTTTTTTTCCGTGGAGGAATTTAAGTCACACTTACGTACGTAAAATAGAATATTTTCATTTCTATAAACGACTGCCATGGAGTAATATAACTAAAAATTTTTATTTCATAGTAGGTAAACATTTAAGATGACTCGCATATACACTTAACAAAATTCAGATAATCTTTTGTAAACAAATATTTAGTGAATATACATTACTTAGGTTAAAGAACACTTTGTCATCCGCATACTAATTAGTATAGATGTACTAAATAGATCACCAATGCAACTCATTACTATTTAAATCTATATGGTAAAATTACAATTGGCTAAATACCTTTTTTGACCATTTTAGCAACTGTATAAACAAAATTGTAATAATTACTATTTAGTCATTGAAATATTTAATTGGTAATGTAGATTAAATAGCTTAAAGAATTTCTAAATTGCCAAACCGCGAAAAATACACACTTTTAGTTGCACATTTTGATCAAATTTGTGCTATTTTGTAAAGGACTATTTAATTTGAAAATTTAGTCATTATATGCGAATACATGACAAAAATAGTTACTTGGGTTGTTTCAAAAATACTTGTAAAATATCTCTAGTTTTTATTTTAGTTTAAAAACTAATATCTTGGGAAGTGCCAACGTCAATGCCAAAAGTGACACGTCTGCTTAAATCTACCTAAAACTGCAAAAAAAATTTAGTGCCATTTAAAAAATTATCGATGACGTCAGTTGCAAAGTAGAGGGGTTGCAAATTACTTTGAATTCCTAAGGAAATTTGAGCTTTAAAAACAAAATTGACGTATCCGAAAGTTTTTTGTCCTAAACTGTCTGGAACTTGGTATTATATCCATTATTCTAGACCAAACGTTTGCACTGTATTAGTTATTTTCTTTACTGCAAGTGTCGAAGTAGCAAATATTGTGCGAGTGTTGATAGCTAAACGAGTGCGAAGCGTAGCAAGTAGCACGAGCGGTTCTAAACACGAGCACAGATATTTGGACTTTCGTATGAGTCAGGAACACTATTTTAGACGACTACAATACAAAATTACAATTCTTACTTGATAAGGGTTAAAGAAAAACAACTTTGCAACTCCAGTGTGTTTTTAACTGTTTACTGCCAAAACAAGGGTTAATTGGATGTTTACATTCATCGCTACTACTCGACATTTAAACAATTTGAAGATTTTAAACGCAAAAACAATTTTAGTTTTTATTTTACCTGTTTCAAATAAATAACATATCAAATTCGGTAGACTTCGACCTTTGATTTTTGAATTAAGTGGTAAAAAATGGATGCGAAGGTCGTTGCTAAGCGTAACTAAGGCGATATGAGTGTAAACTATTAACTTTTTGAGTTTTATCAACAACAGTTTTAAAAAGAATTATGATATTTTGCATTTTTTCTCAATACAACTTTGTGTTGTGATATGGTTACTTTCGTTACAGTAGTCGTCTAAAAAAAATAAATATAACAATCAAAGAAGCAAAAGCAAACATTTCATTTATGCTAGGTGTCCTAAATGGTTTTAAAAAAAAACTCTACCACGTATTTTTTCAAACCAAAATAAAGTCATTTAACAGATTTATCTTAGTGACAGTTTGCTTGTTTGGTGCAATACGATCCTAAATTCTGTAATTATGAAATTGTTTTTTTTTATATAAATTTTGAACTGTTTAAGCGATTTTAAAAATAATTTAGAAACGTTTACAGTTTATAAATCAGAAAATGACACAATAAATTCGACGATAATAAATCTATTGGCAGAGAAATGGGTTTTGTAATAATTAAACATTTGAAATATCTACGCCAAAAAGAAAGTTTATTTATCAAATGGGCCAAAATAAGTACTCTACATTAGATTCGGTGATAATGACCGTCTTTCGTAAAATGCATACGTTGCCAACAATACTTCTTCATTATTTACGGGCGTCTTGTACAATAGTATTCGGATCTCCCAAAAGAAAAATCCAGAGGATTCAATTCTGGGAACGATGTGGGCCACCGCACAAGGATTTCATTTTCAACCTATCCAACTATTTGGAAACCGACCGTTTAGATAGTGTTGTACATTCCGCGAGAAAAACCTCTAATAAATCCGTAAGAGTATTTTTATAGAAAATTTAAATAAGCTTCTCCAGTCAATCTTGATGGAAGTCTAACAGGTCCGATAATTTTCAGGCGCATATATTAATGTTAAATTTATTTTGAAAATGTTTAATTTTGATGGCATGTGGATTTTCTTCTGCATACACATGTTCACTATAGAGGTTAGTTGTTTCCCTTCTACTCTTTCACCGGCAATGAAGTGGCAAAAATTAAGACGCATTTTAGGATCTTGGGATAAGAGGTCTTGAACTAGAGTCTTATATGATAAGAATATAACAAGTGCTCTCTAATTACGCTATTAACAACACTTTTAGATGTAACCATTTCCCTAGCTATTCGCTAGTACTGATTTCCAAATTTTCTGCAATAGACGTCTCTCTACTGCACCCAACGTTGGATGACTTGGAACACGACGATTTGGGAACCTTTCAGAGTATACTCTGGTTTGTTATTTAGGAAATCTTCAATGTATCCTTCCGCTACGGAGGAAGACTTCCAACTTCCGTATCTTTTAATAGTCAACAGATTTTCACCAGCATTATCCAGAAGAGTAGTATAAGATTTTTTGAAGCAGTGGCTTGTAGCTTTTAGGGTCGTTTTTCTTCAGAAATGGAGTAATGAGACTGGGTATTTCTCTAATGTTATTTATCCCCACGTTCTGATTTACACATCTGCCCTTTGAATACTTCAGAAAGAGACAACTGCTTGTACTATATGATGGTCTCAAATTTCTATATCTGTATACTTTAATGTATTCTAACTTTGAAACCGTAAAAGTGTCATCACTGTGAGTTTTGGTATCGACAACTTTGACAACTAATATGTGCCTCAAATCCTCTACTTTATCTATTGCCATGTTTGTCAGTTCCATTCTGCGACAAGCGCCGTAGACTCCCAAAATCAGAACCGTCTGCAAACAAACAAAAAACATAATAAGTATAACGGTAGTTATCATTAAAAGGATTTTTACCTTCATCATCAAATAATTCGTATCGTCTGTTTCAGTCACAAATTTTTTTATGTCATCCTTCGTCAAAATAGCAGATTTTTTCCCACATAGTCGACACCTCTAACTTTTTAAATTAAGAGATCAATTTTAGAAACTTCCCAAGATTTATATTTTTTCATATTTACAGTGCTCTTCAACATCGAAAAAAGTACACCAAAGTGTAGGGGGCTTTACTTGCCTGATTTTTCATAAACCGCTTGACCATTTCAATTAAAATTTTTATAATTTTTTTAAAATTATATTGTCTATTGACCTATTCAAAGCAGTTGTAGAAAAAACGTTGTTTATATTTCGTGCATGAATCTTTTAACCGTTAAAAGATATGCTTCACAAACTTAATATAAAAATAACTATTTGACCTTCCTATATTTAATGATTCACTTACACCCGCTTCCGCGAGCGTAAATTGACTATTTTCACATAATAATAAATATAATAATTTAACGCACAAGATTTGTAATAAAATTTTTGGCCGACGATTTTAAATGGTAAAATCTAAAATTAACAAATATTTTTGTCAATTTTCAATATCGGTCATAAAGTGAACTGTAATTCAGAATACAAAAGATGGCGCTAATCATTTATATGAAACCAAAAATATTCCAAATCATCATATTTTTTAACATTTAACAGTAAAAAGTTGTGTAATTGTTAATTTAGTAAACATATTTTTGTTCTATAAAAATATTTTTATTGACAAATGTACCTTAAGGGCGGATGAATTGGGTATTTTATGCACGCTGTGCTGCAGTGTGCGTAATCATGACGTTTCAGGGTTTGTAGTTTCAATGTTAATTTGACGTTTACACGTCAGAGGGCCAAAAAGTACTTTTTTGCACTTATAGCCTAAGATTACTGATTTCCTGGTTATTCTCTATGCACGGGAAGTTCCATTTCTCGCACCGCCGTGTTTTTTAGTTACCGAGAGAATAGGGAAATTTTTGTTAGGTTGGTGTTAGTTGACAACGCAAAGCAAATTGCCAAGCAATCGGCGGGACAGTGATACCAACTCAAGTATCTTGTAAACACAAAAACTAAGGAACTGTGAGTTTATATATTTATGAATTATTACTACTGTTACTCGTTACAAAAATAATATACCTAATTTTTCGAGAAGAAATTTTCCGAATTTGCACTAATGCCGCACGACCGTAGGGAGTGCTTATGCGGAAATTTATCTTCCCGAACTTGTTAGGTAAATAACTATTTATTTTCGATGCACGGGAAGTTTCATTCCCCGCACCCCGGTGTTTTTTTGGTTTTCGAAGGAATAGGGAATTTTTTGTTAGGTTGGTATTAGTAGACAACGCAAATCAAATTGTGAAGCAATCGGCAAGACGGTGCTACCAACTCAAATTTTTTGTAAACACAAAGAACTAAGCAGCTGTGAACTTATTTATTTATAAATTATTACTACAGTTACTCGTTACAAAAATAATATACCTAACTTTTTCGAGAAGAAATTTCCAGCATTCGCACTAATGCCGCACTCCCTACGATCGTGCGGCAAACAAAGTGCTCATGCGGGAAATTTATCTTCTCGAACTCGTTAGGTAAATAACTATTAAGCACTCACCTGATTGTTGCCCTCGTCTATGACTCGCCTACGACTTGGGCAATAATCTTCGTGCTCGGGCGTAATAGTGTCACTTTACACCCTTGGTACATTAATAACTATTAATACTAAAAAAAACGGTTTTCCGTCTATGGACTGATTTTTGACACAATTTTGATATGATTTTTTCTGGCCCATAAAACTGTGTAAGCCACTTAATCCACATTTGACAAATAATGCTTCTTTTAGCCATTGACGTAGATATTTCAAATGTTTAATTATTAAAAAACCTGATTTATCCGCCAATGGATTCATTTTCGTTAGAATTTTTCTGCCCTATAAAACTGTGTAAAGTTCAAATTTTAAGAAATCGCTTAAGCGGTTCAAATTTTTATCAAAAAAACGATTTCATAATTGCAATTTCAGGACCGTATTGCACCGAAACTAAGCAAATTGTCACTTAGATCGATTTATTTTGGTCTAAAAAGTACGTGGTACAGTTTTTAAACACCTTTTAGGTAGCCGAATAAAGCGTATACCTAGAACCGATAAAGATAGAGCGAACAAATTTGGTATGCGTATAAAAGTCGATAAACAATTGCAGTCGTCTTCTTGAAATTTCCATCTCCCGCCATTCCCGAGTTATTTGCGTTTTTAGATCATTTTTTGGGTTTTTCGACGTTTTTTTTTAAATTTTGATATAGTCTGTATACTATTGGCGCGGAGTAATAAACCTGTCAGAATTATCGAATCTCCCGTATTGCAGTGGCGTAGGTACGTTTGGAAAATCATATTTTTAGTAGGTAAATATATTTTAATAGTAAAATCTACCTTGATATGAATTATTATGTGGTTATATGTTATTTATTTTATTTGTATAGTAGATCACATTACAAATTTGACTTCTTACGTATTATATACCATTATTTTTGTATCTTGGTATAATACCCACATCTACGGCTATGATTCTCGTTTCGTAGGTACCTAGGCTGATGGCAACGTGTTTTCACAGTTTAACCTATTGTTCTCAGACCCTAGATGGGTCGATATGCTGCAAGAGCGGCACAATGATCGTATTTTGGTTAGAATTTATTGGTTTTTACTTAACCGTAGAAGTACCGCTTTCACAAGAAAATAAAGAATTATTTCAAGCAATTATGATTTATTACTCCGCGCCAATAGTATACAGACTATACTCAATTTTTTATTTATTTGTATGCAATTAAGAGGAACAATCGCTTCTTCGGGATCAAGCCGCGTTGCCTCCTTTGAACAAGTTTTAAGACTAACACTGGAATTAAAATTTTGCTTAAAAAAGAAAATTGCATTTTAGAAAAAAAAACAGTATAAAAGATTATAGAAAATGAAATTTTCCAACAACTTTTCACACATAACATTTTTTGTGTAATTATTTTTTAAACATATTGAAAAGTCACGTGGATATCAGCGCAATGGTGTAATTAAGCATTGTACCAAAAAATTGCTTAGACAAAAGTTGCGGCCAATTACTTACATAAGAAATAGCTTTTAATTGTAAAAATAGGTTTTATATTTTTTTAAAATATTCTAAATAAACAAACACGTGATGGTTAAATGGTTATTTAGGTTGTTCCCAAAATCTAATTAAATTACCGGTTTTACAAAAACATTTGTGTACACAGTTTCATAAAAATCAGATCTGTGGTTTTTTGGATATCGTGTTTACATACGGACGGATATTGCCATAAAAGCTTAGATCCACGGAAACAAAATTATTCGTGAGCCAGTTTACCCCTCCTCTAGAAGTAACTTTGATAATGGATTAAGGCTACACTTTATTTCCAGACGCAATATTGCAAAATGATACAATTGAATTTCTAAAGTAAATTTTGCTGACAATTCACGATTTCTTAAATGTTGTAATTGAATTTTGTAAATAAACAGGGGACATCTGATTTATTATAACCTAAGAAAAATGCCAACAGTTAACTGTAACGGCATGTGTGTGTTAAAGTGCAAAGCGCTATCTAAGCGATAGCTTTAATGCTTGTAACACACGTTGCCGATAAAGCCAAGATAACTTGTACAGAAGTACACACGCAATAAAAGTTGTGGTTTTAACAAAAAGAGTTATCGCGTCTAATAATGATAATGCACTTTAAACGTTCACAGTAGTTACAGTTATCTATTGACATTTTCTTAGTTTATACCATTTTATACTTGTCCATATTACACGAGATGTCGTTAGACACACATTTTACTTATGTTCATTGCTCCACGAGAGTTTTAAAAGACCAACCGCCTTCTTGTGCAGTTGTATACCGCACTTAAGTATACACCTCTGATGAGCTCATAATTAGAGCAAAATTTGCATCAGATGTTTTTTCGTTGCGTGTGTGCTACTGTACCGGGTGGTCCAAATTGCTTGACAGAATAAGACATTTCGGTAACCATAAGAGGTAGAAAAAAACGAGTGGCCAAGTCACGATCTCTTTTTTTGAGAAATGTTTAGTGGTGAAAACAAAAATTATTTATCTTTTTTGGTTTTTGTTTTATAGCCAAAACTTTTTTATTTCTAGCTAAAACTCGGTTGCCTTTAAAGATACGAAGAAACCGCTTTTACATTGTTAAGGCACTTTTATTTTTAGTTTATGCCTTTATTTCTGGCCTACAGCATAAAATTGATTTTTTAAAATGTAAATCGTAGTAGGCAATGACATAGTTAGAAAGAGTGTTTTTCCTCTTTCAAAAATGTATATTTTATGGGAGCTAAATTTATTATTTATTTATCAAAATTAAAATAAACTAATTATTTGCATTTTTAATGTAAAATTATCATTTAGATGGCTGTGATAAGAACAATTGCAATTAACAGTTGGTTCTACTATCAGAGTAAACATTTATTCTTATGTTATTATTATGTTTCTCGTTTTTCAAATAAAACAAATAAAATAAAATGTATCTCAACCATTTACTATGTAACTGTAAACGATTAACACACGTGTGTATTTATTAAAGAAACGTATTTGATGACTGTTTATTAAACACAATTCTTATAAAATATCAATAAAACTAAAATTGGTTAGATTAAATGTTCAAACTGGCCCCCATTATTGTCCAAACACAACTGACACCTTCTACTCACACTTCTGCAATTGAATTATGAATATGAATGTTAGAAACCGAATTTAGGCATTCTTCAAAACTTTGAATTAATTCCTGAAGATTATTGTGGATTCTTATACAAATTATCCTTTACATACCCAAAGAAAAATCAAGCGGCGTCAAATCGGGGATCTTGTCGGCCACCTTTGAGGCCCATTTGTTCCAAGCCAACTATTTCCAAAATTATTATTTAAGAAATTTGTTATAATTCGAGCTTTGTGTGCAGGTGCTCCGTCATGTTGATAAAATATATTTCTTCTTTGTCGTAATGGCATATTGTCGATAATTTCTTCAATGTGTTGTTGTAAAATCTGTAGGTATCGTTCAGCGTTCAAGTTTTCGTGGTAAATGTGATATGCAATGATACGATTGTTCATAATAGCACACCATACGTTAAACCGTATCTCCCTTGTTCAATTTGATGGTTGACAATTTGGTGAGGGTTCGTATCGGACCACCAGTGCGCGTTATTTTCTATTAAAAATGCCTGCGCTACTAATGTGCGCTTTGTCTGTCCATATAATATTTCTGGCAAAAAATTCATGGTGGTGTTGTGTTTGTAAAACCATCGACAAAATTCTAAACGGCGGTTATAATCACCTGCATTAAGGTGATGTACCTTTTCTAATTTTTATATGGTATAAATTTATTTCTTTTAAAATCTAAATGAACGAACCCGAGCACTAGCTTCATGTTCTATTTGACGGCTAGATATTTTCGATTTTCTACAGCAGCTCCCAAACGTTAACTGTGTCCTCTTCTTCTTCTTTTAAATATACTTTTTGGTCGTGGTTTGTCGAAAGATCCGTAATTAGTTAAGTTTTCCTTCAGCCTACTAAATATTCTGCTGTTAGGTTGCCTTCTCTTAGGATACCGATTAAAATACAAGTCAACAAGCGTCTGCGGCATTTTATCTGATATAATGTAGCACTCTAACATATCATATTTTTCCAAAATTTTCAAATTTCATTTTAAACGCATAATAATACACGGTTTAAACTATAAGTTAATAGCTACAACACGCGACTTATTTTGACATAAGAAATCAACTGTTTTTTTTTTAAATCACAGGCTACTTAAATCATAATTTTTTAAACTAAAAATGCAAATAATGCTTTTTTTTATTTTGTTATTAACTAGTAAATATCGATACCATAAAGTATACAAGTAAAATATGTGTTCTTGCGACATCTCGTGTAAACATTGACACGTGTGAATACTATAAACTAAGAAAAATGCCAACAGTTAACTGTAACGGCATGTGTGTGTTAAAGTGCAAAGCGCTATCTAAGTGATAGCTTTAATGCTTGTAACACACGTTGCCGATAAAGCCAAGTATAACTTGTACAGAAGCAGAAACAAAAGAACACCTGATGCAGCATTTCGCTCTTATTGTGAGCTCATCAGAGGTGTATACCTAAGTGCGGTATACGACTGTACAAGACGGCGGTTGGTCTTTTAAGCTCTCGTGAGCAATGAACATAAGTAAAATGTGTGTCTTGCGACATCTCGTGTAAACATTGACACGTGTGAATAGTATAAACTAAGAAAAATGCCAACAGTTAACTGTAACGGCATGTGTGTGTTACAGTGCAAAGCGCTATCTAAGCGATAGCTTTAATGCATGTAACACACGTTGCCGATAAAGCCAAGTATAACTTGTACAGAAGCAGACACGCAACAAAAGAAAACCTGATGCAGCATTTCGCTCTTATTGTGAGCTCATCAGAGGTGTATACTTAAGTGCGGTATACGACTGTACAAGACGGCGGTTGGTCTTTTAAGCTCTCGTGGAGCAATGAACATAAGTAAAATGTACTCTTTCGAACTACGTTATTGGCTACTACGATTTACATTTAAAAAAAATCAATGTTATGCTGTAGGTCAGAGATAAACGCAAACAGTAAAAATCTAATTTGAGTAATTGATTCTACTGATAAAAGTGTCTTAATAATGTAAAAGCGGTTTCTTCGTATCCTTAAAGACAACCGAGTTAGGAGGATTCAGCTAGAAATAATAAAACTCAAGTTTTGATGATAAAACAGAAACAAAAAAAAAGATAAATAATTTTTGTTTTCACCACTAAACATTTCTCAAAAAAAGGATCGAGACTTGGCTACTCGTTTTTTCTACCTCTTATGGTTACCGAAATGTCCTATTCTGACAAGCAATTTGGACCACCCGGTACAAGAAATACAAGAAATACTTGGCTTGCTATCGACACGCATGTTTAGGCATTTAAAGTTATCGCGTGTGATAACGATAATGCAACGTTCACAGTCGTTACAGTTATCTGTTGGCATTTCTTATTTATACTATTTATACGTGTCCATATTACACGAGATGTCGTTAGACACACATTTTACTTACAAGAATTTTCTTATCAACGTGCCGGTTTCTGGCGTTATTTGGATACGATTTCTCGTTTTCGGTTTCATCGTCGTCCGATCTGCCACAACAACTTCTGGTTCATCTCAACAAGCCCGGGTTTAAAGGCAGCCGTGAGCTCTAGGTATTTTTGCAAAAATGTTTTGTAATTACGTGCACATTAATTTTTAGAGGGATTTTAATTCACTGAATTGACATTTTGTTTGTATATTTAAGTTAGAATTCTAAGACCACAAAGGTTAAGATTTGAAATAGTCAGATTGTTCGGTTTTGATTTGTATAAGCATATCGTAAATAACATTTAATCAGGTAAGTTGATTATTAATAAAAATTATCAAGATCACGTGATCAATTTGATTTTGTCACTATTTCAGTAATGTTAATCCCTTATATAATAAATTTTCTTTGTAACAAGCCTTTTTTATCACGTTTTTCTTAGCTTGCATTCTTATGTGTTTGATTGATTAAATGATTGTGTCTGCAAATTATCAAATTTTGTAATCGATTTTTCGACCACTTCTACTAATCTAATGTAGTTGAACCATTTACAGACACGCGTATTCGTGATGACAATACAACTTTTAAGATTTTCAAATCGCAAAAATTCTTAGCTATACTATAATTAACTAAAACTTTTTGTATGAAATTATCAAAGAGTCAATTTTATCCTAGACACAAACTCACTTATAACTTTATCGAAAGTGATCCATTGCAATAAGACTAAAATTGTTTCTTGTAAAATGCGTCTCACATTTTTAGTTGTAGAATTTTACAATTTGATCTAGATTTACTTTTAACAGATTTGTAACAGTAAAAGTACCATCTCTGGAATGGATTTCAGTGAACAAGGGCTGAAGCTTATATAACGTCGTGTCCTGGTTTCGCGCCCTCCGATTTTGACTAATTTATCGAATGTTATTGGCGATGTTGCAACAATTTACTACGACCTTACCATTTAACACAATCAAAGTGCTTAGCGACCTGTCCTGTCCACCTACGGAGTAACCTCTATGTTACTTTTTTCATTTAAAATTATGATTACCATCTTTTGCATGTAACAAAGCGAAATGGATAGAAAGCTAAAATTGAATGAAATTCCAATCCAAAATAAACCAAACCATCCTCAGCTAATACGCAAATAAATGATAATAAAATGGTAGTAATAACCAATAACCATACCTAAGTCAAAAGGAAAAAGAAATGGCGACTTAAAAAAACCAATGTTAACTAGTAAGCATGACGAAGGGCACGCTACACCACACGCATTAAACGCCAATTGACAATGGTCAAACGCCTCTTACCACAATCGGCTGCGTCTTCCTACAAAAATTCTTACTCCGCCTCTACACTGATGAAGTAAAAGAAAGGTATAATGATACGGAGTATCAATTAATTGCGTTGGTTGAACGACATCATGCATTTAATAGAAGTTGTGTACCGGCAGACGTGAGGGTCTCAGGACCCAAAGAAAGTCATATAACCGTAGTAAAGAATGTTAAAGTTTAAAAAAACTGAAACAATTGGTTTTATGTTTTCAAACAGTATATTTTATAACAAGTATTGGAATAAAGAAATTTCACAAGGGTTAAAGTTTGAAGGTCGAGCCTTGAAGAGGACTGCAGTTTCGCGAGCGAAAATTCTATTCCATACGAGGTATAAACTATACTTTCTGTAACACTATTTTAAAAATAAGAAAAATAAAATTATATGTTTGAATGTAATTCTATCACAGTGTGTTGGAATACATATATTTGATCTAAAATGTATCCTTTCTAAAATATAGTGTTACACAAAATTAACGGTGTCTGGTTCTTTCCCACAGTCACAATTTGGATTAGAAATCGTACTACATTTAAACAACAAAATTGACACCTAACGTGCGATCAAAATGAAGAAGCTCATACTGTACCTTACAGCACTCCATGGTCAACAAGAAAAACGTGTTGTTCTGAGAATCACCACTTTGGTTTCCGGAATTAAACGTCAAAACGTACGTCAATTTTCTTTAGAGTTTTTTTCTCGTGTGTGTTTTTAGGGTTTTGGTGCAAATATAAAATATGGAAGGTGATCAGAACCTTACAGTACTCCATGGACAACAAGAAAACATGTTGTTCCTGAGAATCACCACTTTGGTTTCCGGAATTACGTCAACGTACAATTTCTTTAGAGTTTTTTTCTTTTTTAGGTTTTTGGTGCAAATATAAAATATGGAAGGTACAGAACCTCATGGACAACAAGAAAAACATGTTGTTCCTGAGAATCACCACTTTGGTTTCCGACCTGGTCATCAAGACCCTCCCGGATAATTAGGAAAAATGTACAACACAATTTCACAAAACACAATCACATTACACACTTAATTAATATTATTACATGTGAATACTAAGGTGGGTAAGTAAATGCTTTCTTAAATTGAAGTAAAGGAACGAACCAATCCACAATTGCACACGGTTTCGTCACCACACTGTACAGGTTTATACTGATCTTCTGGGGCACCATACATAACACTTACATCACAATACAATATTTAAAATGTACCATACGATTAAATAAACTGTTGCGTACGAATTATTGTTTACTTGGTATAATATACATTTTTGTGCAGAAACTATAAAATCATACACAACTAGAATCAAAACTTTTAAAAGATATGCCGTACTGCTAACGCATGTAATACGTGGGTAGTGTTACTTTACTTACTTTGAACTGTAATTTCCACATAAAACTAATTTAAACAAAATTTTAAAAATATACTGCAATTTACAACAAATAAATATCAACAAGTTTAGGTGAGAACGTTGAAGGTTGTGGAAAATTTTTAATTGTACTATTTTTTGATAATCCATTGTGAAAAGGAATGTCAAGATAATTTTTATTTCCCCCAAACATACAATACGATTGGACCATTCTTTATTCATAACAGGGTGGTCAAGAGGAAAATGCATTTCTATAAATGTTTATTTGTATTATACAATGATTCACATTATTCACTAAATCCATTCGATAAAACTAATTGAGGTTATGTTGAGCATATTTCTGAATTTCAGAAATTATGGGGATTATGTAGAAAAAGTCTATGACTCTTGCACACCCTGTGTATGAAATTTTCGCGATCATTTTATGATTAATTAAAGTTATTAAAATTATTCTATTTTATTTACCAAAGTTTATTTTCGCGACAAAACTATTTGTCGTTGGATTTCATCAATTTCTCAGACGTAAACACTTTTTGCGTTTAAGAAAACCTTAAATTAATTTGAAATTGTGGTTTTATTTTCGTTTTGAAAACGTACCAATGCCAATGGATTAAATTTTAATTGAAATGAAACGAATTGGGAATGTTTTACAAAGACTAAGCTAATATTAGTTTTTAGTTTAATAGATCAAAGTGCAGTATAATGCACTTTATAGCATAAACTAGACGCCTCTTGATTAAGAATTTGAATTAAATAAAACAAAAATTAAATTAAGAAAAGTACTTTTGTAAAAAACTTAAAGTAATTATTTTGCTGAAACAGATGCCAATATAAGATTTCATGAGTACTTGTTAGTGTGATTGTTAAACGATGCGCAACGCTTCTTAAAGGATATATGTATTTGAAAATCTATTTAACACGACTGTTTTCTTAGAAATAAACAAGGGAACAATTTTACATGGGCTTTGGCAAAAAATAAGAAAAAAATAACGTATTATATTTTATTAATCTAAGGAATTATGTCTGCACAATCGTCGTGATTGAACCTGCGACCTTTAACCTGAACTTAATTATCTTTATTTAAATTTGTAATCTGTACAAATAATTTTTTTTATATTTGTTTCAAAATGATTTTAAAAATGATTTCTTACAACTTTTCTACATTTTGAAATAAAACGGGTTAAATATTAAAACATTAAAATTATAATGCTTAAATAATAATACCTATACATTAAAAATAAATTTCGTAAAGGTAATGCATTTTATTCAAATGGTTGAAATGTTTAAATTCAGTTCACTGCAAATATTTTTGTTAGTAAAGATTTAGCCCTTACAATGATAACATATAGTTAAAAAAAATTAATAAAATAAATAAATGAAATGACTAAAATATTATTAAAAAAAATAAACTCATTGTTCTTCGGACTATAGTTCCTGATTTTACTCATAAATTCGTTTGAATTGAAATTGAAACTATTAAAATTATGTACATAATCAAAATACAGAAATTTGAAACATTTTTGACACGTTGGGCAGTGGACATTTAATTTAAATGTTAAATTATTATTATAAATTTACACAAATACTGTGCAACTAAATTTGAGCTGAACTTAAATATCAATTTCAATTATATAGAGGGTGGTCAAATAAGGTGAGAACGCCGGCATATCTCGGAAACTATTCGTCTAAAAAAATATTTTTAGTGAAAGTGGCCAATGCGAAAAAAAATTTAAAACCCATTCAATTTGCGTCTTTTTAAACTAAGAATTTTTTTGTATTTTTATATTTTAAAGAGTGCAATAAAAATATAAAAAAATGTGCTTCAATTTTTTTAGTGTATATATATCAAAAATATAGAATATTCTATCGATGATTTTATTTTTATCGTATATTTGACCGTAAAAAGAGCCGATTTAGTAAAAACAGCAGTTAATTTTCAATACTCTAGTAAAGAAGAAGTTCAAATTCACGCCCATTATTTTCAATGCATAGTTCTAAGCGTTCTCGTGTGGACAAATGGGAAGTTTCTACTACAGCTAAGTTGTAATGTATTTCTAATTTCTAAAATTATGGTTCTTTTGTGGTAGACCTGTTTGCAAAGACAAGATTTTTTATTCTTCCCTACAAATAAAAATCTAAGCAACTTAAGTTGGGGGACTTATAAATGCATAAATCATGTAAATTAATTGTAATTATGAGCAAGAAAATGCATAACTTTTAAGTGTTATTGGATTTATTATGTTCTAAACATAGTAAAAACATATATTGATCCCCATTAACGGACATTTCTTGAAACATTCGCTAGACATTTATCGTGTTAGAAAAACATGTTTTGACGAATACCGAGCGATACATCTTCCAGAAGATTTGGAAGTTCAATAGTCAGGAAATTGAAGGAACCAATAATTTTGCTCCCTAAAATACCACACCATACATTGGCAGACCATCTTTTTTAAAGACGGTTTTTTTACAACGAGGTTTGGTACCCGACCAGTAATTCATGTTATGCAAATTTACTTTTCCATCACTACAAAATGTTGTCTCTTCTGTTTACAATATAGGATTTTCTGCTAGCATGTTTAACATCCAATGCCAATGATCCAATCTCCGATCAAAATCTTGAACTTAAATCAAAGCCTGAATATTTTGTCAAAAACTCCTTAATACTCCAAGTTTAAATATTATCCCCTTTTCAATTAACGGGCCTTCTGTAAGTTTAAATATTATCCCTTTTACAAAGAGAAGGTCCGTTAATTAAAAAGGGGATAGTATTTAAACCTGAATATTTTGCATGGTTGTATGGGTAACACCTAAATCGCGCAAAATGACTTTTGTGCTGAGGCGTGGATTATATTCCACATAAGCTAAAACATTTATAACGTTTTTCTTCAGTCAAATCTTTACGCTGTAGAAAGTATCTAGGCAGATGGATAATTCCTGTCGCTCGCACACGTCTTGCCAACCCAATACAACATTTTTTTATGTCTCCATTTTTATTGAAAATTTAGTTTTTTAAGAATAAGTCGAAAACGGATAAAGATATCAACGTGCGGTTTTTATTGAAACATAACATTTTTGTGCTTACTTTAGTAAAATTAAAAATTGTAGGTATACCTTAGCATAACTCAAAAATATGCTACCCAACAAAACTAGAAAAAGCAACACACACCATTCAAAATGTGGTTTAAATTAGTGCCAAAATTTCTTCTGAAAAAGCCCAAGTTTAACAAAATCTGACAAACGATTTGGAATTTACAGTTATTTGAAAGTTATACCAAGCGATCATAAAGTTTTTAGATAAGATGAGGCTGTGGCTTTAACATTAGCAAATTTTTTATGTCTTTCTTAACTTGATCTAATAAATGTCAATTTATTGTTAGTGTTCATCAAATTGTTATGAAAAAATGTTGTTTTTGTCAGAACATAAACTACTTATATTAATCTTACTTCCGTAACAGTATTTTCAATAACGGCAAGTGGGCATAATACTTTTGCAGTGCACATACACGTCGTTTTTCTTCAAGTTCTGTTTTGGAAACAAAGGAAGTTCATGACCGAAAAACGAATATGACAGAAATGTCAGAACGATCCCACTTTGAAATAAAAAAGCAGAGGGTGTCGAAAAATCATGGGCGTATGCAAACATTTTACCGTTGCAGAAAGTTATCGTTCCGCATGAGCCCAAGCCTCCTTTATGTACTCCCCATTCCCAAACGCCTTATCCTCCCCCGCAATTGAATGCTAATTCAATTAAATACTTAAATACAAAACTTATAACTTTTGTTATATTAGTTGTGAGGAAAATATTCTCTACCAATTTTCTTTTGTACTTGTAGTAGTGCATCCTCATGCTTCCATTTAGAAATTTAAAAATAATTTCTAGCAATTTCTTTTGGTCACTTTTACTAAAAATATTTATTCCAGAGATTATAGAACGAATAATTTATGCGCCAGCGTCCTCGCTCATGACCACTCTATACGTAATTTTAATTACTTTAATAAAAATGAGTAGCATTTAACTAATCATACCATTTCCAGTAATTTCTCTTGGTCACTTTTACTGAATATTGTTTGTCCAGGATTTGTAGAACAAATAGTTTCCAAGATATTAATTTAAACTTAAGAATCAAAATTACCTTCAGTAAAGAAAATTTAATCCATTTTATCTAATTGCGTAGCACAACAATTTTATTATTTTTGAATTTATTAAATTAATAATGCAATTGGAAAAACTAGTAAAGTAAATTCGTTGTATACTGGTTTATTGTTGAACTCCTTCTGTTATAACACTTCTCGTTTCGCTAGTCGTACCACAAAAAAGCATGCGTGCTTCATTACTCCCAAAGAGAAGAGAAACAGACACGCTTGCTTGCCCTTTAATTGAGTGACGGGATCCTCTAGCATTTGGTAGGTACTTCAGCCGGAAAGGGATGCACGTGTATGCACATACATAATGTGCATTCATACATAGGTATACGTAACGTGCAGGCATACATATACACCGGGACTATGTCTGAAGAATGGAGAAATTTAAGGAGTGGATAAGGAACAGAGAATATTACTGGCTCAGCATTCACCAACTTATAAGTGCTAACTTATAATAACCGTGAGAAACCTCTAAAAAACTGGCGGCAGACCAGCCGACTCTTGTGAACATCGAACCCCAGTTTTTCCAATGGTAAGTGTTGGTGGTAGAGGACTCTTACCACTAGGCCACGAGCCTGGATTTATGCCACTGACCTCCGCCTACCTAGCCCCCCATTTTCCTGTTTACCAATGAAACAAACCTCAAATAATGTGCTAATTATACAATCTCGATTGACGTCGGAACCAAATTTTGCACCCTTTGGTTTGGTGTAAAAGAGAGATTTGAGGGGGGTACAGACACGCATTCCCTCCGAAAAAATAAAATACGAGAATTATGCACTAATTATACACTTATCATGAACCGTATGCTACGCTTTTTGCACCCTTACGGTTTTCGAAATAATAAATATTTTTGATTTCGCACCATCAAAATTCTTTTTCGAAATAATAAACGTTTTTGATTTCTTACAAATCGCGCGTTCAAATTTCAATTTATTTTTTTGCAAATAATTTTTGAAAATAGATTTGGTGTGTAAGCATATTGAGCAAGTGCGTCTTCGCACCCAGCAGCTCGATTAGTTGTTTAATGTTCTTAACATTGTACGTACCGGCAAAACATTGCAGCAAATCAGTGTCAGGTTTTGAGTACCTATTGTGTTCATATTTGAAACAAATTATTTGCATTAACAGAAGCGTTGTCATTTTTTTTTATTTTGTGCCGGAAAATATATATATATATTGCAATAAGGAAATAATTAAAACCTGATGACCCGTATGTTAGATGTGGTCGCCCGTGTGTTCATTACAAACAATTAATAAAAACCATTCTCATGAAAAACAAAACAAACATTGTCATGGGTTGTAAAGTAATTTCGAAGAACTCGGGAAGCGAGCCGTCGCAGCAAATAACTCAGCAAAGTGGAGAATTTATGTCAGTATGTAGCAATGGAGACTTGCTTTCTGTGCGCACAGTTGCACATTATGTAAAAAATATGTACATGATTTGGATAGGTGCTCGGAGTCATTACCTGATCATGAAGAAGGTGGATAAAAACGCATTTGCGCATCATGTATTGTTATACCATTAAATTTCGTAAAAAATATTGTAGAATCTGGTAAGAAGGAAAATTGGGGTGGATTGATTGTAGAACCACCGAACAAAACATGTTCAGTACCACACAATTTCAAAATGCCATCAAGTGTGGACAACAGTAGATTCTGCAGCGCTTTATTGAATACACTGGAAAAATGCATCACACGGAACACGTATATCGCCAGAGCTGGTATTCTCGATCATTCGTATACAGAGTTTTCAAACTTAAGTCGGCACTATTGCTAACTTTGTTATTATTAGAGCTACAGGGTCGGTTAAATAGGCAAACTAGTAGCATTTGTTTTCTTATCACTATGGTGAAAACAGAATAAAATCGAACATTGCGTTCGCGAGTTATGTCAAATTGTTCCATTTTTTCAAATAGGACACCCTGTATACAATATTCTCAATCGATAGAAAATACTGAACAAAAAGTGTCAAAAATGACAGAACTATAACCAAAATGACAAAGTATTGATGATTTTTCAAATTGGTTAAGGTGGCTGTGTTAGTTATAACTTTGCCTTACCATATAGTAGAAAGTAGGAAGAATATCAAACCTGCGGGTGGTCGAGTAGTAATGCCAAGAACGTAGTCAAATTTACTAGTCGGAAAACCGTAGGTCGAGGCGGTTTGAATCTTGTTCACGGCAGACACTAAAATAAAATTATTTCGTGATGGGGATAAATTAACATACAAAATTCATGGTGACTATATCCAGCAGAAGTGGTAAATGAAATAAAAAAAGAGAAATATCCATGAAGCGAAAGGATATGGTTTATTTTAATTTATTCTGTGAACATTAAAAGAAAAATTCAAATTAGATGCTTAAAAACGTCACCCTCTTGGTCCAAGCGTTTTTGAGCCCGCCTGTAAACGCTTTTAGAGGTTGTAAACTGTTTACCAGTGAAACTTCAATTTGACATTTTAATCCTGATGACATTTATACAACAAACAATTGTAGTTTATAAAATCACAGCCATTTTAAACTTATTTGAAAAATCATCAATAGCTCTGTCATTTTTGACTTTAGGATAAAAAATAATAGGACACTTTTTATTTAGTATTTAATTTCCTATCAATTAAGAATATTGTATACAGGGTGTCCTATTTAAAAAATTCAACAATTTGACATAACTCGCAAACGCGATGTTCCACTTTTATTCTGTTTTCACCATAGTGATGAGAAAAACAAATGCTACTAGTTTGCCTATTTAACCGACCCAGTAGCTCTAATAATAACAAAGTCAGCAGTAGTGCCGACTTAAGTTTGAAAACCCTGTATATTCGTGAACTTACATTTTCACTATGTTTTGCGTAGAATGACCTCATTTTCGTATGCAAAATATTGAAGTTTGTGGAAAAAAGCAGTTGGCCCTTATAATTGCACAATATATGATTGTGACATGACTACGGAAACTCTAATCCAGAAGATATTTGACGGCGGAAACTATAGCTTGCAAGAAACTACACGTACTCAAGCTGCGAGCCACGGATAAAATATTTTACGTGTAAAACCACTGAAAAAGTCAACAATTTTATTATTTTTGAATTTATTAAATTAATAATGCAATTGAAAAACTAGTAAAAATAAATTCGTTGTATACTGGTCTGTTGTTGAACTCCTTCTGTTATAACACTGCTCGTTTCTGCTATGGTGAAAACAGAATAAAACCGAACATTGCGTTCGCGAGTTATGTCAAATTGTTCCATTTTTTCAAATAGAGACACCCTGTATACAATATTCTCAATCGATAGAAAATTGAATACTGAACAAAAGTGTCCCATTATTTTTTATCCTAAAGTAAAAATGACAGAGCTATAATCAAAAATGACGAAAGTATTGATGATTTTTCAAATTGGTTAAGGTGGCTGTGTTAGTTATAACTTTGCCTTACCATATAGTAGAAAGTATGAAAAATATCAAAACTGCGGGTGGTCGAGTAGTAATGCCAAAACGTAGTCAAATTTACTAGTCGGAAAATCGTGGTCGAGGCGGTTTTGAATCTTGTTCACGACAGACACTAAAATAAAATTATTTCGTGATGGGGATAAATTAACATACAAAATTCATGGTGACTATATCTATTGACTATTACTCACATTGGTAAGAGAACATAACTTCGTTGCCAAGAAAAAACCTCCTATGTAGCTCACAAAAGGTATTTCACGTTTTATCTTATATTCGTGTGTGATTGTGTTTTGTGAAATTGTGTTGTACATTTTTTCCTAATTGTCCGGGAGGGTCTTGATGACCAGGTCCGGAAACCACATAAAAAAACAAATATTGACGATTTTTTTTGCCGTTCTCCGGAAACTTGAAATGAAGCATGATCGGGAATCACCCGGTATAGTTGTATTTATTTCTTATCCCCTACATAGAATCGAATAGTATTTATTTAGCAGTATACATATTTAGGTATACAAGATAAAAAAAACATAAATAACCCTATGAAGCATTAGAAGCCAGAATAATAAGAATTATTACAGAAAAGACACGCAAAGATGATTGATTAACATTTTAATGAATTCATTATTACAATTTGGTTTATTTAACGGGTTTTGCTTTCTGTTGGAAGATTTCTTTTTGCACATTTTTAGGAGGTTTTTTCAAACACAAACTGGCATATATTTTTTCCCTTCGCCAAGAACCTGTATTTTGAAAAATTTTATACTGATTAAATTAACAAAAATAATAAGTTGCCGTTTGATTGTTTCAGTGTCTTATACAATTTTCGACGTTTACGACTTCCTTCGCCAAACCAAATATGTTAAACTAAATACAATTTCTACAAAGATAAAAATGTCATTTATAGGTTAAAAGGTTTAGTCCATTACGTAACATAGGTAAGATCCAGCGACTTCAACCCCACTTTTGGCAATGGCCATTTTATAGAAATTGGTCGTAGAATGGATGGAAATTGGATAGAGTATAACGACTTGAGAAAAGAAGAAAAACAGCTAAGGAGCAATTTTGAACCAACGATACACATCTTACGGAATTTAAATTGAATATTTCTTTTTAATTCTGGCTTAGAATTTGCTGCAATTTTCAGCTAGTTACCAAACTTCCATATACTAACGATAAGATCTACAATATCCAAAACGATGCCCGCTAGCGCATCAGTAACACGTACTAAAATTCGGAAAAACTGCATTGTCAAAATGTAACGTTTTTGAAACCGAGTGACGGCTTTTCGCGAGTATTTTGAAACCATGGGGGTACAAAAACCATTCAAGGACTAAAGTATGATATTAATTTTGATTGCGCAGATTCTAAAAATCATAAACATTTATTATATTGAAAACCGTTATGATGCAAAAGGGTAGCATACGGTGATGAAAGGTTCATAATTGGTGCATAATTCGTATAATCTTATTTTCTAATTCGAGTAATGTAAACAACTTTTCAGACAAATTCTCTCATTCAACAACTGACAGTCTTTACAACTAATTTAACTTAACTTAAAATTATATACCTATAGTCTGTATACTATTGGCGCGGAGTAATAAACCTGTCAGAATTATCGAATCTCCCGTATTGCAGTGGCGTAGGTACCTGATACGTTTGGAAAATCATATTTTTAGTAGGTAAATATATTATAATAGTAAAATCTACCTTGATATGAATTATTATGTGGTTTCTTTTATTGTTTCAATCCTTACTTTGTGGAATCTATTTTTCATAGTAAATAATTTAATTCAGCAATATTCCACCGTTTAATAAGATATAAATAGATACAAAACTTTTGTAAACACAGTATTTGAATATAAAATTAAACTCTAAAATCGATAAATGACAAATGTGTCGTTTCTCAATTTGTCTATTTTAAATTTTAATTTTATATAGGTACGTATACTGAGTTTTACAAAAGTTATGAATCTATTTGTATCTTATTAAACTGTGGAATATTTCAAAAAAAATTATTTACTATTATGTGGTTTGTTTCTTATTATTACAATTAAGAATCGATATAGCTAAATAAAGTAATTTTAAAACAATTATTCTTTAGCGTCAAAATGTGTGTTGGATTATCTATCATCAGGTAAAGTGGGGTCGTTAGCGCAGTCATTACGGCAGACGGGTTGTAATTTCTGCGAAAGATTACAGATAATTAGTTGTTTGACCGAAGGGCTTCGTATACTTTCTAAATGAAAAATATGTTTAGTTTGTTATTAGCAATGAATCGGCTTGTTTGTTTGTTTGTGTGTTAGTGCAAATAATTTTGAAATGGAAAACTTTTCACCAGCAAAACGTGTTAAAAGTGGTGCGTTATCTGCTAATGAAAAATTATAATTTTAAATGTGCATGACGCTGTTCGATGTCAACACCCTGCAAAAAGTGTCGATGATATTGTAGGATTATGTTCTGCAATGACGGGAATATCAAAATCCACCATTTATAAACTAGTGAGGGAAAGAAAAATTTGGGACAAGTGCTTCACCCACTTCCATCTCCTGGTCGGCGCCCGATGGAATTAGATGATGCAATGAGGAATTCTGTCCGTAGAAAGGTTCACTCGTTCTACTTACGGAAAGAGATTCCTACAATCGATAAGATTTTACTAGCAGTAAATGAGGATGAAAATCTACCCCAAATGAGTCGTAGAACACTGTGGAAACTTCTTCGCAAGTTGAAGTTTACTTGGGAGAAGATAAATAGAAGATCCGTTTTAATTGAAAAACAAGAGATTATTACATGGAGGAGAAATTATCTTCGGGAAATAAGAAAATATAGGCGTGAAGGCAGGCGTATATTCTATTTGGATGAAACCTGGATCAATGCAGGACATACCGTAAAAAAACATGGCATGATAATACCGTTACGAGTGCTCGACAAGGATTTATAGAAGGGCTATCGACAGGATTTCGACCGCCTTCTGGGAAAGGAACACGGTTAATTATTACTCATATTGGCAATGAAGATGGCTTTGTAGATGGTGGTTTGTTAGAATTCGAATCAAAGAAAACTGGCGACTACCACGAAGACATGAATGCTAATGTGTTTGAAGAATATTTTGAGCAAATGCTAGATTTGATACCCCAAGGATCTATAATAGTTATGGACAACGCCAGCTACCACTCACGAAGATACGAAAATTTACCTACCAGCGCTTGGAGGAAAGCAGAAATTATAGATTGGTTATCTGTTAAGAATATAACTTTTGAGGATGACATGGTGAAAAGAGAATGATTGGATATTGTTAAAGTTCATAAGATCTTTTAAACTCGACGACGTGAAAAACTTCTGGAAAATGCATTAAACAAAGTAACACCTGAAAGATGGAAGAACTGTGTATCTCATGTCGTTAAGGAAGAAGACAAATGTTGGCAACTGGATAATTTAGTAGAGATAACATTGGAGCCAATTATTATATCAGTAAACACACAAGACAGCGATTCTGATTCCGAAATGGAAATTTCAGACGAGGAAGAAAGTTAAATGACCAAGCGTAATGTGCCTGAAACAGTGTTCTACTCTCTAAACACCATTTATTGTAACCATGAGTGAGTATTGTCAGTTATTTTAAATATACCTATTTTACCTACTAATGTCTTGTTATTTAAATGAACATTTTTATGCCTGTTACTTTTATCTATTCATTTTGATAAGTTTCCATGACAACCACATAATTTTATAATTGAGCCAAATTTACTTTTTGATGCCTAAAAATCGGTCCCCGCAAATTAATTGTAATTGTAATAAATGTACTGACGATATCTGCATTACTATTTTATTTTATATTTATGTCATATATTATTTATATGTTATTTATTTTATTTGTATAGTAGATCACATTACAAATTTTACTTCTTACGTATTATATACCATTATTTTTGTATCTTGGTATAATACCCACATCTGGCTATTTACGTGTTTACACAGATTAAACTATTGTTCTCAGACCCTAGATGGGTCGATATGCTGCAAGAGCGGCACAATGATCGTATTTTGGTTAGAATTTATTGGTTTTACTTAACCGTAGAAGTACCGCTTTCACAAGAAAATAAAGAATTATTTCAAGCAATTATGATTTATTACTCCGCGCCAATAGTATACAGACTTTACATAATTGAAATAAAATAATAAAAATGTATACAAAATTGAAAGATATTAGAGTTAATATTTAATGTTTAAACGAAAATTGAAAAACTGAATATCAGAGTTAAAACGAAATTAAATTTTGCCTTTTTTCCTACTTCCATTTTGTCTTGTTATAAACATAATATTAAAACAGACTTTTAAAATTAAATTAATTAGAAAAAAGCTTTCGAATTTCATTTCATCATCTGCATAAAATTATGCATTACGAAATTTACTCTTTATTAATAATATTCGAACATTTACAATTTTGTTGTTTTTAATTAGTAACTAATTTAATTTATGACATTAAATACAGAAACGACGTGTCGTAGTGTAGATGTTACTTGTGTGATTATACAAACATGTATCCTAGGCGTAGTGTTGTAACAATATACTATACTACAATGTGTGAAAACTCTTTACATACCCGATGACGTTCTATTTTGGGTTTTGGTCTTATATTTTACTGGTATTTTTCTTGTTTGGTTTGATACATAACATACTGACGAATATAGTAGAATTTCAATTTTTGGATTAAAACTTGCCTCATTTTGTACTTTTACTATTTTCGTCATAAATATTGTTTTATATTACGATTCTGAATGGATTTTCTTTCTAAAACCCAAGTCCTAATTTTTCGATTTTTTAAAATTAATAGATATATGTTTTAAAAGTATGTCCTTTTAAGGTTTTTAAATTTTTACAGTAACTATTGTTAATTATATTTTGCCATCAACACAAAGTTCATTGTTAAATTTCTAAAAATATTTTCAGTCATAAATTTCCCTTGTTTCTATGCCAAACAATTGCATACATCACTACACCTTCTTTTTATAAATTGGTTTAAATCAATAATATCTTTTTTTCACATAAACAAAAAACAAACGCACAAGTTCAACGTATGCCAGTCTTTGTTTTTCTACTACTTATTTTGAATTGAAGACAAACGTGGTGAAATGTTACTCGAAGCCATTGACTTAACAAATGCATCAAATCAAAATATTAAGATTATCTTGTCTTTACCGTTTTATAGTTTAAAAATAAATTTAAAAAAATGCGGAAGCTTAATAATATTGTTGTGTTTATTTAATAAATAAAAATATTAAATTTATTGAAAAGGGAGACTAATAAAAGACAACGTGTGTTCAATCAAAGTTATCCTAAAATAACACACTAGTCTTATTTAACCTGTTTGTTCCGTCTCAAATTCGAAACGTTTTAAAATGCGTAAAAGGTGTAAGATGTCTTTTTGCTTAAGTGGTTTAAGATTCTATCTCTAGGTGTTTGATTACTTTATTTGTTTAACTAGTGTGTTAGTTATTGTAGGTAAGGATGCACACTTTGTTTTATACTCATTTCTTTACGTACGTTACAAAATACACTGATTTAGAAAGTGTTTAAAAAACTAATTTTCAAAGTATTCATTAGCAATCATTATAATTATTATTGGGAGTTCTACCAACTCTAAAATACCAATTGATGAGTGGAGTAGATTGTAACAATGACTGCAAACACCCGGTGTTTAATATAACTGCTTGTTGTTCTTGCAATAGTTTTCGACGGGAACAATTTGTAGCACATTCTATAACAAGAGTGCACATATAATAGTGTGTAACATCATGACCACTGTAAACGCTATTTTTATTGAAACAGAAATTCGACCGCAAAGCGAATAAATCACACGAAAATAAAAAATGTTTGCAGCTCGAATTATGTACTATACTTCTTCTACCTCATACAGAAAAATATTAAAAAAAAAATATGAAATATGTCAATTTGTTTTCAAAGGTAGGTAAATTGGTATGAAGTATTGTACATCGGCCTTAATTGGAAAAACGATCTTAACTTTCCACGTTTTGCACATTTTACGCTCTATTAATGGAATAATATTAAGACAATTAATATGCAGTGTCTACTTAAGTTTGAACCATTTCAAAAAAAAAATTTTTTGATAAAAAGTTCTGCATGGTCCAAAACCTAAAATGCAACTATCAGAATAACAATTTTTTTAAGCCGTATACGGGGTTTGTCAAAAAATATGAATTTTGTTCAAGAGTAAAGTACCATTTTTTTTACAATGCAGAAGAATGTTATAATAAATAGTTGTTTTGAATTAACAGTTATATCCAAATATAAAGTTACAGCCGTTTAGTATAAAAATACAGGTTTGGTGATTATTTACGTTTTACATTCTAAATAATCGCAGTAATAAATTTCAATACACAATTTATCCCTCTTATCTGTTAAAACTATGATAATCTTTCCATTTGTTAATGTGTTTCGACAATCTTGAATTGAAATACGTAATGAATGCATTATAATTATTTATTTTAGAAATAGAAAAATCCGTAGAAAGAATATTTAGTAAACAAACAACACATATTTATACAGAAACCAACATAATTAAATTTTAATCTGCTAAAACTTCGACATATCCATTTTCTCTGTGTAAACATTTTATTGTTCTTTTCTCAAACTCTTTTATTACTGTCCGTATCATATTCAGTATCAAATAATTCATGTCAGTGCATCCTAGATTAGGTACCTACGTTAAATGCATCAAGCCAGAATAAGTAATACGGAATGATTAGTAAATAAATCACAAAAAACTGAATTTTTATGCGAAATGGCTGTAATTTGATATTAAATTGATAATTAATTTGAAAATTAAAATTAAATAATTTGAAAATAAAAATTAATATTTTTGGCAAACCTCTTATATCACTTAAAAAAAATTGACATTTTTAAAAATACATCATTTTTACATTCTAGGGCTAAATAAAAATTCTAATTTGAAGTAATCGGGATAAATCTTCAATTTTTAACTTAGTTTGCATTATTTGTGGCACATGCGTATCTGATTCAATAGTTAACTATGATCACAAAAGTGCTGTTTGTTTCTTTTCATGTTGGCTTCAATTGCCATTTATTGGCACAATAACGTATTGCAAGTTCATATACTGTAACAGTTATGATATTCATAGAAACACTAACAATACTACTTCTCTCCAATTTTTGTCATAATAGTGAACTAATCTTCTATGTGTCACTTGATAGTGTGTCTGGGTTTGTTGAATATCTAGATAAAAACACAATGTATTCTTTACTCACCGCTCCTAAATTTTCTCTACAGAAACTCAGATGACAATGTAAGAGATAGAGAGTAAGTAAAAAAAAATCCACCAGCTCAAAAATTTAGAAACATTTATATAACCACAGATAAATATACCTTACAGATAGTCCATGCATTAGGAAGTATTGGCAGTTTGCATAGATACATAAGGGCCGGTTGTACCGACATGACTTAAACTTAAGCGGTGCTTAAAAACAATTGTTGATATGAGCTTAACTTTAAGTTGTTGTGGTGCAAGCGGCCATTAGTGTGCCAAGTATTGACAGTAGTTAGCGCCGTAAGTAAAATAACTATAGATAGCAGAAGGCAGTGCATCAGACTTTGGTCACACTACTAGATGACAGATGGCGCTGTAATTTTAATTTACTGTAACTCTTCAAACAATTTATTATATTGTTTCTATAATTTTAGAAGCTGTCACTTGTTGTACTTGAATTTAATATGTTTTGAATGAATGAATGAAAATGTTTTTATTAACATAATATAGATTTAAATATACAAAATTTGAATTCTTTTCAAAGCGAGGTCCAGTAAAATAACAAAAGTTATTCTCTGCTTTAACCTAACTTTTATAAAACTAAACATAAGTAATTTCTATAAATTAAAGAAAGAAAAATTTGCACTTTGCACGTAAAGCGCTCAAACCTTACTACACTAATTTTAAAAATTAAATTAAATATTTTATATTATTAATGAACATACCTGTGTTATTGGCAGTCTAATAAATACCTTCGCATTCTTTAAAGTTAAGAGAGACAATTGTTTAAAGTTAGGGGAATTATGTTGTAAATGGAAGCAATGCAGTAACTGAAACTTCTTTTGTATAATTGCAAACAATAAGGTGGAATAGTTAACATTCCCCTCAACCGTTGATTGAAATATTGGTAAAGATGTAACCGCTTGTATTTGCTTGTATCACGGATGCAATTCACATATGCATGTTGGGTTGCGTTTTGTTTACTTTTCACCTGTACTGAAGCGCTAGTTATAATGTGTACGATTCTTGAAATAGAATAGTTAATTTATTCACCGTTGTAAAATGGCGAACATACAATCCGTAAAATTTATTTTGTCAATAAATGTTGCAACGTTTTCAAATATTTAGTAAACGTATTAACTAGTAATTAAAAGTGACGAATTTTTCATTTATGAATAATACCATTGATGATACATATCTTGGATTTTAATGACAATGTTTTTTTTAATAATTTACTAAAATAATGCGAAGCGTTATTTGTTAAAACAGTTTGGTTTGGTCGGTGTTAGATAATAAGAAACAATTATTTTACAAATTATGCTTGCACTTTATTTTTTAACTTGCAAATAATAATGTTGACATTTGTTTGTCATTTAATAACTTCGTTAGGAATAAAGTAGAAATACTGGGAGAAATACCACTAGAGTTCAGAAACGCAAAATTATTGGTTTTTGTATCTACTTGTTTTTACGTGTTCAGTTGAAAAGGATTTTAAATAAAAATTGGTTTTCAAATTTTTCAATTAAAAGGCAACAAGTTACCGTGTTTTTAGGGAAAGTGGGTTCCACTAGACCTTCAAATTTAAATTCACTTGGTAATAAAACCTATTCCTATTACTTCTAAAAATAAAAGTACTAGATTTTAGCTTGAGGTGTGTTGTCTCCCGACGCGGTGCGGATAATACGTGTATAATACACTATTCTTTTCTGTGACGAAATAAATGACGATTTAATATTGAAAAATCATATTACAATAGAATTAGAAAATTATTGAGGGAAATTTGGTGTTAAAAATAGTACCACTTTTTCTCCCGAGAGGGAAAAAAATTAATTTAAAAAAGTTGACTTTTTACTCTTTGAAACTGTATCAAAATAATCACTGGTTTCGAATTAAAATAGTTTAATTAAAGTAAAAATAGCTCATTAATTATAAACATTGTTTCAAAAATTACAATTCAACTTGATCTAAAATAATAGTAATAATTTACAAACAATTTAACATAAATAATAACGTACCTAATAAAACTATACATAAAAACATATCTAAACATTTATACTTATTTATGCTAGATAATATTCTTATTTTACGGTGTGGTTTTGTGACATCACTGTAATTATAGCTATTAGAAATATGTTTATTAGCCTCACACTTTAAGGTTTCGATATAGTTTTATTTTAACTAACTGATCGATAATTAACAGTTTATGAGTGTCGCATTCTCTGAACCATGAATTCACACTAAGCTGTTGAGACATTTTTTTTATACGGAGTTTTAATTTTTTCAATAAACCATACATCTGTTTTAAAAAGAAATTGAAATTCTTCACAGTAAAAGTTTCAATAAAAAAAACACAAATTTTGAGAATTCGGGTGAATGGTCTGTGTAAGTATTTAATTCCATCAGATTTGCTGTAATCTTATATATAGAATTAATGATTCGTTCACATTGAAAACACTTGAGTCGTTAACTGTTTAGCATTTTCCTTACACGTATTAAATGTACTTTTTTATATATTGTAGTGACCTTAAATAACCCGCAACATACGACTGAACAAGATTCACAAAAAGAAAACTATTAATTACGATTGTTTCATTGATTTTGTTCTGAGGTTCTAGACGATCTTTTGTTTCTTATTTTCTACACTTTCATTTGTCCCAATTTTGTTTTCCTCTTCCTCATAGTTAGTGTTAAATTGTTCATCTATACCATATAAGTATCTCGTGTTATCTTTTTCAATACCCTTGTTCTATTGGTTTTGCAAGGAATGTATGTTATTTTATTGTAACAAATAAAACAGAAACAAAGTTGATAAGATGTAAGCGTTTATCATATCAAAAAGAAGTAACAAAGTTGATATTGAAAAAAGATAGAGGAGTCTTCCGGATTATCGTTATGAGTATTCTTAGGAGTCAGAAACAAAGAATACAGAACACAGTAAAGAGAGGCTGTCAAAATGTAGAGAAAAGTTGAGAGTTAGATTGTATAAATAAGAAAATAACATTGAAAAAAAGGAAGCGTTCATGTTAAAAATATTAAGACCAAAATAGAAAACTGGAAGCCAAAGAAAAACTTTAACGGAAAACGAGTAAGTAATAAATATATGAGTAGGAAAAAAGTAAAAGAAATGTGGGAGAACGTAACGATCACGAAATAAACTTAATCGAGGTTTTTTTCATAAAAAAACTAAAAGTGTATGTATAAATGTACATATAGGGATGAGGGGGGGAGAAAATAAATATTATAAAAAATTAAAAAAAAAAAATAAAAAAAAAAAAAAAAAAAAAAAAAAAAAAAAAAAAAAAAAAAAAAAAAAAAAAAAAAAAAAAAAAAAAATATTTATTTTAAAAAAAAAAAAAAAATATTTATTTTTTTTAAAAGAGAAAATTTTTTTTTTTTTTTTTAAAAATTTAATAAAAAAAAAAAAAAATAAAAAAAAAGAATAAATTTTTAGAAAAAATTTTTTTTATAAAAAAAAAAAATAAAAAAAATTTTTTTTTTTTATTTATTTTTTTTAAGTAATTTTTTTTTTTTAATTTAAAAAATTATTTTATTTTTTTTTTTAAAAAAAAGGAATATAAAAAACTTATATGTTGTTAAAAAAATTAGGGGTCGCATAATACAGTAAGGTTGAATATCTTTACCAATATTTCAATCAAATCTAAGGTTGAGGTGATGTACGTCTGTTCTATAGCTAATTTTATGATGTAAGTAAGGAGACGATTGATTTATTACTATGAAAATATCTTCTGTTACCCATGTTTAGTCAACCAATTTGAGCTAACTTATAAGACACCTTTGATTTTTTTGTTAGGCCAAAAATATATTTAATTCAAGACTTTTGAACTTTTTGTATTGAGTTCGCGGTTAAATTATCAATGCATGGGCCATATACAGCATCGCAGTAGTTAAACTTAGATAAAACAAGTGACTCGCATAGAATTTTTTGGTACGATGATCAAAAACATGTTTATTTGCATATAGTTTAGTCAATGCCGCATAAGCCTTTCTAACATTAAGTGTTACATGATCTCTAAATCTCAATTCTACATCCAATAATAATTCGAGATTTTTTACAACATTTACTATTGGAATTGGTACATTATTTATTGCGATTGAAATGTAAGGTGATGCAATAATTCTATCACTGCGTTTACCAAATATGATGGCTTGAGATTTTGCAGGATTAAGTTGAAGAGAATGTTTGTTACACATTTCGTGTAGTGAGTTCAAGTTTTTATTAATTGTAATACATGCACTTTGTACCTCTGACGGCGAGAAACTGTAATATAACTGAGTATCGTCTCCATATTGATGAGATTGGCAATGTTTAATTACGGATAAGAGATGGGAAGTATACACAGAAAATAAAAGAGAGCCTAATACAGAACCTTGAGGTACGCCAGTATTAATATCCCTAAAGTTCGATATGTCGTCAGATACTTTAACCGCCTGCTTACGACCCCCTAGGTAACTCCGAAAAAATGAATTGGTAGACTGAGAGAAACCAATATATGACATAATCAATAACAGCAATGAATGATTTATTGTTTCGAATGCTTTCGAAAAATCTAACAGGACAAGAACGGTTAGTTGGCCTCTATCTGTAGCAGTTAAAATGTCGTCTACAATTTTCAGAAGTGTGGTAGTACAGCTATAGCCAGGTCGAAAACCAGACTGTACCGGAGAAAGTATGTGATTTTCATAAACAAAATTACTAAATTGATGTGAAATTATCTTTTCTTGTATTTTACATAGGACCGAAAGTAAGCTAATTGGTCGAAGGTCTTTAAAAGATGTAGGGTTTGATGTTTTTGGTAATGGGACTACAATTGCGCGTTTGAATAAGTCTAAATATGTGGATGTTTTAAAAGAGAAATTGACTGTATGTGTTAGGAAAGGTAGCAAAAACGGAAAAGAAAGTTTAATAACAAAAATACTCACACCATCAATACCAGTACTAGAGGATACAATTTTGTTAATAGCAGTTAATACATCCTGTTCAGTAACGGCTTGTAATGTAAATGATATTGGTGAATTTAGCAATCTATTGTTCTGGTAGAAAGATATCAGAGTATCACGAATAGCCAAATTAGGAACAGAACAAAGGAAATAATCATTTATTTTATTCGAATCCGATAAACTAATTGTAAGGCTAGCTAGCAGACTTTTTTGTTTTAGTACCAGTTAATTTTCTCATTTCCTTCCAAACCTTGTTTTGATTAAAGGTAGAGAATACGTTTTGATAATATAGTTTTTTATCGCGTCGACATTTTGCAGTTACTGGATTTCTGAGTGAAGCATAATTATCCTGAGATCGTTTAAAACGTTGTAATTCATCTAAATGATAGAAATTGCGCCATGGTATGGCTTGTAAATTGTAATAAAACTGTAGTTGGTCTATATGTTTGAAATCATGCATTTTTTTGAAACATGTGTCTGTTTTTTGTATTTTAATATTTGCAAGGGCATACACAAAATCATGATCAAGATTTCCATGCATACTAATTACGCTTGTCTCTTTAATTCTTGATTTTTAGTAATAATTAAATCTAAAAGTGTAGATGACGAGGCAGTAATGTAGGAACTTCTATTGTTTGTTTTAGGTCAAAATTATTCAACAGAGTTTGTAATGTAATAGATTCAGGACTTAACATATCGATGTTTAAATCTCCTAATAGAAACAAATAGTCAGTGGTAAAAGATACTATGGACAATAGATACTATTGCATTTATTATTCTGTGCTATAATATAAGAAACTAGTAAATTTTTGTAACAGCCATCTGTATACTAGTAGTTGTGGTTTAAGAGGTCCGTAAAGTTAGCGGCTTCATCAGAAGCACAAACAAAAGTCTTGGTATGATTCGTTAGTGCTTCAATAAAATCGATTGTGACCCCACACGTTTTGGAGAAAACAGTACTTTCAAGGTGACCGCTAACTTGACGCATCATTGGAAGCACAAACAAAATTTTTGGTATGATTTGTTAGTTCTTCGTTTGTGCCTGTTTGTGCTTTAACAAAATCAATTGCGACCCCACACGTTTTTGAGAAAATGACACTTTTCAGGTACTCGTTAACTTCACGCATCATTAAAAGCACAAACGAAATTTTTGGTATGGTTATGTTTGTGCTTTAATAAAAGCGGATTGCGAGCACAAGTTGTTGAGAAACCAACACTATCAAGGAGCCCGCTAACTTTACACATGCTTAGAAACAAAAGCGGAATTTTTTAAAGCACAAAGCGCCAATAGTAATTAAAATTGCACATAAGTTACTAATACCTCTTTTACGATACATGTTACACACTTGCTCTTTAGGAGATATTGCTTTTAAGATCGTGTGATTTGAAGTGAACAAACAAAGTTGTTACGTTTGTTGGATTTACTGATACATTATTTATTTGACGTAAGATGATTTTCAAAATTTTGGAAAGCTGGTTTTTTTAATATAAACCACATATAAAAGACCAGTAGATGATATTCAAATATTACAAAATATGAAATTTGAAATAAATTCAACTCCGTAGGTGTAGATACAGTAGTAAGGTTGAAAATATTTTTAAAAGTTTCAAAATATTTGGTTAAACATTCACATTAAACATATTTAAGGCATCAATTGCTATCTTAGGAATAGAACAGGGTGTGGCTTGTCACCTTTAACAAATCATTCATACCATAGGCCTAGCTCAGCTTTCACGACATTCTTACTTGATTCTCCTATATCTTGCCGATAAAAAGGACACAAATTATGGAAACCTTCTAATTGATTTTTTATGCTTGGAAAAACGATAGTTCAGATTAGATTGAAAAGAATCTATCCATGGTAGAAATATTGCTATTTAGCATTATTCAATCAGTTTTTAGTAGGTAACAAACAAACAAGATTGCTTTTGCTTTCCATCGTTGAAAATTGTGTCAAACCCATCATCAGCATTTTCTCTTATCTTTCTACAGAGGAAATGATATGTTCAACATTATTAATTGCAAGTACAAAATCAATATCTTTACTTTGGAGAGATTTAGAAACTATGAAATTAGATTGACCTAATGCACTGATGAGAATTCATGCTCCTGAATTTGAATCTTTGTCTACCCTTAAAGAGATTTTCTGCAACCAAAAAAGAATAGGCGTCACGAGCTGCACCATTGCATCGTATTTTTATACCCATTTATAACACAATCACATTACACACTTAATTAATATTATTACATGTGAATACTAGGGTGGGTAAGGGTTGGCATGTTTAGGTTTTAGTGATTTTCCTGAACCTTGAAGTAAATGCTTTGCCAAGACAAACCAATCCACAATTGCACACGGTTTCGTCACCACACTGTACAGGTTTATATTGATCTTCTAGGGCACCATACATAACACTTCCATCACAATTCAATATTTAAAATGTACCATATGATTAAATAAAATAAATAAATAAACCCATCTTGTTAGACATAATTGTTTTAACTAATCACTGTGCGATCTTGGTAGCGAGGTTTTAATATGATTTTGCAGTATTGATTGTCTTTTTGGTGTGTTAAAAAAGTATACCTTCTGAATGCTTTCTAGACAATTTTTTACTCCCTGAACTTCAGAAGAATCAGAAAGAGATAGTTTCCAACTATGCGAAGCCTAATGTACGTAAAGAGGGTTTTGTGCTGTTCAGAAATTAAAGCTTGTAAAACGTGTAGGGTCGCAATCGATTTCATTGAACCACAATCGAAATCATACCAAAAGTTGTATTTGTCTTTCCAATGATGCGTGAAGGTATCAGGCACCTGGAAACAATCGATTTTATTGAAGTGCAGACAGACACCAACGAAGCACTAACAAATTACACCTACCAATAATTTAGTTTGTGTTTCTGATGAGGCCGCTAACTTCAAGAACTTTTTCATGCGTGAAGTTAGCCGGGATCTGGAAAGTACCATTTTCTCAAATACGTGTGGGGTCGCACTAACGAATCATACCATAAATTTCGTTTGTGTTATTACGAACTATTGCATTAACCCCAAATTTAAGTGGTACCAAAATTTTGTGGTGGAGACACATAAGAGTACCTACTTAATAAACCTCCTTTTGTCTAAGTAAAAACTTTAATAAGTTAAAATACGCCTCCCGTATAGTATAATTTCTCTTACAAACTTTTCACACTTTTGTCATTGTCTATGAGGTTGACTTTCGCGTCATGTTTGTAAACTAGTGTTGTCTAGATTGGGGGGATAAAGATCGTCTTTTATTGGAGGTCCTTCCATCTCTGATGTTGGGTGTAGACTGTTTAGATTTATTTCCAGTAAGTAGTGATCTTACAGTTTTAATTTGGAACATTCCTTTGCCTAAACTTTAGAGCTAACAGTTTTAACTTACATCTGGGTTATGAATAATTTTTTTTTAAATCCATTTACCACACAAGTATCGCATACATTATAAAATTATTTTTGATTCCCTCCTAATCTTAGGAATTGCACACGGTAATGTTTCTGGCACGTAAATTGAAAATTTTACTGCGTTAAACACGTTAGTTTAGTTTGTTAAGTGTCATTTTTTTTTTAAAACTCTATAAATAGTAAAATGAATTTTGGGTTTCCTATTTACATAACCCCAGTTTGTAGCATAACAAAGTAAATTTGGGATTATAATGTAACAGTTAAAACTAACGCTCTTACCCAAGCTGAAGAATGTTAGACAACAGTTAACATACCGGGGATAACAGGCTTGCAACGTTAAAATACCTGGTTACTTAGTTCAATTTTTCTGATTGTATCAATTAGAGATAACCAAATTCTTTGAAATGTGGCAAAAATTAATAACAAAGTCAAACACTTTCGATTCTCATTATTGAATAATAAAGAACAATAAACAAATGAAACTAGCAAAATACGAACGTTTTCCCACCAAACAATAAAACATCCTTCATCAAAAGTTTTACAATATGTGATTCAATGAAAGGCATACATAAAATAATAGTACATTATATTATAAGTGAGAGAAATGCGTCATTATAAATTCGTGTGATAATTTTGAACCACGAGTGTGCGATAGCACACTAAAATGCATCAAAAAGTGCTGGTGTAAGATAAAAAAAATTAATGCATAAAATAAATAATTTATCAATTACTGCAAATACAAATAATATTTAATATAGGCCGAAAACAAAATATATCTTGAGATATATTAAACAAACGGCAAGTTCTTTCAATAATTTTGTAACATTCTCCATGAATAAAAATAAATTTAGTATGTCTTCATTCCAATATTCTTGGTGGATTTCCATATCGTGTATAATGTGTCACGTCGACGTTTACAAGTTTGATAAATAAGGCACATTGTTTTAATTTCCACAGGCCACTAGGCAGAAATTATTTAATAAAATACAGAAATATTGTGTGTCGAATGTAAATACATCGATAGCAGGAAAATGGTAACAGATAGGTATAGAAAACCCTTATAAAGATTGAAAGACCACTTAATTCTCCATCAGATAGAGCAACAAGATACACGGTGTTCCATTTAAAAAAATTGACTTTTGAGCAGTTGAAGTTAGTCAGATTAGCCAAACATTTTGAACACCCTGTAAATAATTAGATGTCAAATTACACATCATTTAAAAACTTAACAGTCTTCCTAAGTATAGCCCAAATTTTGTTACTATGACTTTCGTTTTCAATCATTGACAAGCGTTTGAAAACAATACTACAAAACCAATTTTTCTCAAGAAAATGAGAATTCCCAAAACTATTGATTTTTCATATAGGTCGTGCTACATAAAAGTAACTCAGATTTTAGCGTAGAATCCAAATATATAAAAAAATATATTATTCCATTTAAAATAAGAAAGTTGGTAGAAGAGCTGAAGTATTTTAATTAAATAGAACTTTTGAGCAATCCCCTATTCCAAATTTTTAAACAAATATTTCAACGGGTCCAAGTCCATAAACTTCTAATGAACGGGTTAGCTGAATCACCCTGTATAATATACTATTATGCGATTTTTGTTTTATGTAAATGTTTGTAATTAAATAATGACAAATATCACAAAATATGTCGACACACAGTTTTATGGGGTTTTTAAACAAAAATATTGTTGATTAATTTGACAGTCGGCGTCAACAGTATAATCAATTTATACAAATATATCTCTTCATTATCAAAATGCAAAAAACGACAAAGTGAAGATAAATAATTCTTATCATGGCCCGGTTTACTGAAAGCTGTTTTTCGGATGGAGAATAATTTAAAGAATTGCAATATAAAGTTCATGTCGATAAAATAAAAATAATACAACAACAAAATTTTGAAGTGAATTTTTCTGAATTACCCTGCCTGATGAAAGAATGACGAATCTGTACGTTCAATATACTTAAATTTAGTGTCCAGTACCGGTTTTAAGTGGTTTTGCACTTTTTAAATTTATTAAAATGGCATTTTAAACAATTTTCTGTAAACTATCAATGTTTTACAATAATTGTAACAGCCAGACATAAAAAATTAAAAATCGAAAACTAGAAAATAAACAAACCTGCTTTGGATTTATTGTAACAGTATCGAAAGAAAAATATTTATTTTTTAAAAACAGGAGTCCAACAGAGTTTTTACCCAAGTGTAATGTTGCTAGGTTATTCCTTCGTTTTCTGAGAAAATTTCAAATAGAAAGATGAATAGTGCTCAACAAAATAAGAAAATCATTGAAATTGTAAGCGAGGATGCCAACTTTGAGACTACTATCGTACAAAGATAAAATCTTTGGGATGCTTGATTTCTACCAATACTATTCTCTGATTTTCCTACCATGAATTTTTACACCCTCTAACAAAACCTCATAAGTCTTTGACGTTTTTGTTTTAATATTACTCCGGTCGTGGAAACCTAAATTTTAAATTACAAATCAAGTTTGTTTGAGGAAAGAAAATTGAAAACGATTCGGGAAAATTAGAAAATTTTGAATGAACTGAAGGTGCTTCTTTCTATGGAATAAATTTAAGACGATAACTTATTCTTATTCTTATTCTTTTTTATTTGGTTATTTGGTATATGTCAATAATTATAAGTTATAAGGATGAGAACTTTTTACACTGCGACAAATGCTGCAACTGATTTTATCATTCTTGAGTAGACGTTGACCTAATAAAATATAAAAGATTAAGTGAAGAACAAGATGACTCGTTCTGCCCAACATGCAATACTAATAACCCTTCTATAAATACCGAAAGATTAACTTGCAATCTTTGTATTGGAACTTCATTCGAAGCAAAGGCATACAAATAGGTCAGAGGTTTAAGTCAGCACGGCCGTTTATCACATCAGGATAGAATAAAAGAATTCAAATCTTTTATGCAGAGTTTTAAATAGTCTAAAACGAAATCAAAAAGGTGATTTTGGATTAAGATTACCTGAAAAGAAACACCTCTGGTTTCAAACGTATTCCTAAAGGAGCAAGTATTGTGGTAGCCTCCAAATTAGCACCATTAATGAAAGACTGTGTTAACACAACTATGTGACGTTCTGGGAAAAGCTTTCAAAGTTTTTTATGTTGCATTACGTGTATCCAAAAAAAAAGAGGAAATCGTTGACATCGACAGTAAAGAAGAATGTCATGAATTTTGGATAGTCTAATTACATTCCAAAAAAGAGAGTATCTATAATTTAATAAATTGACTGTAAAAGTAGTGGAGACAAAAGTCGCCCAAGGTGTGTAAAGGGAGCTATGAAACTTTTTGGGTCATCTTAAATTCTAGCTCATGCTAATGAAGCGACTTACAATAGCCTTAAAGAAAACATCCATCCCCATCGAGACCTCTAAATTTAACTCCAACACTAGATGTTGATCGCGTGAAGCTTGTTGTGACTCCTAAAGATATTCATAAGCGGTGAATAGATTCCTCAACGGTTCATCCTTTTGGGATTGATGGAATTTTACCTCAGCATTTAAAAGACTTGATTGCAAAAGTTACTGGCAATTGAAGAATAATTCTAACACAAGCTTATTAAACTTCATGCTAGCTGAAAAAGTAAATGTTGAGATCACAGGCATTCTTTATGGTGCTAACTTATGTCGGCCAACAAAGAAGAATGGTGTCATCTGTCCAATAGCAGTACTTTGACATTGCGAAACTTGTTTGCCAAAATGGGATGTAAGAGGTACTTGGATAAAATTGGGTCGTATTTAAGACCCTAACAGGTCAGTTTTGGAACAAGTGGGGAATGTGAGGCGCTAATTCATTAAGTCGAAACCAGATTTCATCTGAAGTTAGATGTCAGCCAGGAAATCCCCCTGGTTCTGATTTCTGATTTAACCGTTTCCTACCTTGATGGCGGGTCTTTAGGATATAATGCACATACCGTATTAGTAGATTTTATCAAGATCATTGACAAGACTAGAGAAATTGATCTTAATCCTTCAAAGTGTGAGCTGTATTTTGTCTTGTCAATCGATAAGGAAGTTTACCAAAGATTTGATAAGATTGAAGTTTTATAGGAAGAAGATCAAATTTTACTAGGAGCTCCTCTCACCATGGCAGCTGCTGTTAAGGTTTTTTACCTAGATTACAAAATATCAAGTCTCACGTTGTATACTTTCTTTTGAAGAACTGTATGGCTATACCTCAATTAACCTACTTTGCTACGGACGGCTCCAACTTGGTGATTAAAATCAATATTAAATGAAATTGATACGCAGATCACAATAGAGGAAATCGAGTATTATCTGACTCTAATTTTGCATCCAAATTTTCATCGATCGTGAAATGAGAAATAGTGGAAGAAGTAATGTAGAAAACAATAATTAATATTAATGAATGTCCTCAAATTACACCCTAAATGTTGCGTAATGTAAGGGAACGTTTCCAACAAAACTTATACTATTGCGTGAAAGTGAATGGTGGTCATTTACAACATTTAATAAACTAATCACAAGATTAATAGTCTTTTCATTGGTTATTTTATCCAAATTATCCCTTTCACTATTTTATCTCTAATTTCGTTATCGATGAAAACTTTGACGCGAAGAGGGTCAGATAGTACTCAATGAGATCTTCAAAATGATGTATCGCAACACCCGTCATTCGTATTTTAAATCAGGAGATTGAGCTTTCCCCCGGTAGGGGGTTGAAGTTTGCAGATGAAAAAAGCAGACAAGTTGGCCCCCCTTGAATCAAAAATCGAGGGTCCGAGCGTTTTTCTTGATTTTCATTTTAAAGCTCTAAAAAAATCGGGGTGTAAAGTTTTGGTTGGACCGCCTTGTATACATTTGCGACAAAATTTTATGAATTATCTAAAATTTATTAAAATGGAATAAATGGAATAATAGAGATATCGTTAGTATAGATTCAAGTTAGCTGGATTGTTGTTAAAATATTACAACCACTGATTACAACCCTTTGTTACATCCTCAAGTTCTTATGTTAAAAATTCAACACATTTTATCGATATTATTAGAAGTTGCAAGTTAAAGCCTACATACATCATGTCAGCTTCGAAATTGAGTCCTTACTTACTAAAAGTTCCAATACAAGAAACACTTGACATTATAGCAAACAAACACATTTTAACACCTGATATTATTCGTTTAATATTATAACCCAACACATAGACATACTAAAGCAGCACCAATGTGCTCTTGCAATTGCTAAATTATTTATGGATAACTTTGAAAAAAATGCTATTCAATAATCTTCTAAGAAACTTGAACTTTGGTTACGTTATGTTCATGATGTTTTCACCATATCACCACTGGTTCAAATTAATAGTGGACTGTAGATTTAATTTAATTGGCAAATAATAACTTTATTAAAGAGCTATTTGTATCACTCACAATTCACTTTTTTGCACAGTGTTATTTAATATAAGCAATACAATTTACCTTGTAGCAACATAAAATGTATACAATCATTTTAAAGTTCGGCTGCTCTGAATTAACGCTCAGTAGCTTCTGTTTCTTTTCGATGGGGCATTTTTGGGTGAGACGTTGAATCCCTTCCAACTACATTGTAATGAAGCATTACAAGCTTTTCTGATCTACTTAAACAGTAGATAACCAGAAGTGAAAATTACTATCGAAATAGAGGTTAATGGAAAACTACCTTTTCTTACCTGTTGCTCATTAGGAAACCAGAAGGAAGTTTAAGATATATAATGTACAGGAAACAAACCCATACTAATTACTACACATCATCAACCACATCATTTAAATTCTGTTTTAAAAACTTTATTAATTAGATATGCTAGAAACTAATATTCTCAATCAGGTTTTTAAACAAAATGGTTTTACTCGTTATAATGTTATGAAAGCTAAAAGGAGAAACAAAGAAATGATTATGAAGTTAGCAATAAGAGTACGTTTACAATATCAATCCTGTACATCAAAGATACTACAGAGATGATAACTAACATTTTGAAGAGACACAACATACTATTTTCTGAACCTGTTAACTAAGTTAAGCCTTTCCTCCATTTCCCTAAAGATGTTATTCTTTTAGAATATCAAGGTATTAAGCAAGTTAAGCAAGTTATTTAAGTTTCAAGTCGTTAGTGTTATGTGGTAGAATTAAAAACACCCTGTCGACCATAACATAACAGTAAATATTGCAAAGAGGATGTTGAAAGCTCTTAGTAAGGTGGTGTAAGACAAAATTGCTTGTTCTTACTTATCTTGAAGTTATTGTAGGTCTACAAATCAGGTAAAATCGATTTATCTCCAACACAGAAGTAAGTAGGTATAGGGACATGTTAAAGAACATACATTATTTTGATCGTACAATTCAAAAATAGAAAAAATACAGGATTGTTCTATTTAAAATGTACCGTGTTTCTCGATCACCCTGTAATATCCAAAAACTTTTAAAATGTGGTCTCGAATAATCTTGATATGTATGTCTTAAGATTTCTAATATTATTTATCGTTTTAATGCTACATAATAATTTGTTTGTAGTGCCCCACCCACAATTATTGTGAATTCCACGTTATTTTTGATTTTGAATATTTTGAAGCTTTAATAAAAACTATTTATTTTTTACTTCACATCGTATGTTATAAGACGGTTTCCAAACCGAAAATTTTATCACTCCTTTTCTCACTTTTTCGACGAATTAGGGTTAATACATTACTACAAAGCAAAAAAATATTTACACGTATAAATTTTTTCTAACGGCTTAAGTTTATTATTAAACTATCTATACCGTACTACCCGAATTATAACGGCAATAATAAAAATTAGCCATATGTTAATTTTTTCTGCAATAGTCTTTTTTTTTTTTTTCTCCCAAAAGTTCCACACTTTCTATAAATTATATTAGTATCGGGACGATGTGGAGTTTATTGCATATAGTAAGTAAAATAAATAAATAAAAAAGTAAATAAAAATTACGAAATTCAAAGTAAACAGCTGAGGTTTCGATGATTACTAGTAGCATATCAAAAAACAAGTGGTAGAAACCACACGATTGTGAATGATAGCGTGAAACGTTTGATGCAACCAGTATTTTATACTATGTTAACAATAAAAAAATATGATTTTATATATTTTCGTAAGATGAGAATTAAGATTAGGTAAAAATCAAGTCAATATAAAATGCGAAAATAAACGTAATTTCCTGGAAAATTTGTTTCAATAAATTTAAACCAATTATAATTAAAGAAACATTTCATTTTAAAACATTATATTTTACCCAGAAATACGAAAAGTATATTAGCAAGCTTTAACGCACATGCCTTCAAATTTCAAAGGCTCATAAATAATTGCGGAATTTTAGGTAAATTTTAATTGTTATTATTCTACGTTCTTTAAAATGGTATTCAGTAGCCATGATGAATATGAACTTAAAAAAGAATGGAAGTACGTCGGAAAATAAGTTACAGTTAAAGTTACTTTTATTTCTAAAGATTTCTGATAATCTTGCAAATTATGAATGAACTTTTTAATTTGCACTTAAATTTCCGCATCGACAGATTCATTAGCAAAAATACATAAGGGACAAGGAGTATATTCAAATTAAAACTTTTCTACGTAAAACAATCTCACGATATTTATTGTTAGTTTATATTAATATTTTAGTTAGGTACTGAATTAAAACTGGTTTTATTGGTAATGTTTTATAAGTTAAGATTGAGAAAAGTGGGGAAACAATATTAGTTCACATTGTGTATTAGAAGGCAAATCAACAAATTAAAAATTAAATTTTTCGAGAGTCCACGCCGTTTACAAACATGCAGTCAAGGTGAACAACAGTATATATTGTTAAGGACGCTTTTTAACGCCGGCCAATGGAAAAGTGAAAACTCCGGTGTAGAAGAAACGATTTCAGCAACCGACTATTAAGTTGAAAAATGTCAAATTTACTGACGCTTGAAGAAAAAGTTGTTTTAATTTATAATTATTTTGCCTAAAACCTGATGCTTAACTAATTGCAATGTGGAAACGCGTACAAGAATGCCCAAATTTAACAAATTATCCAAAATTTGCAGAAAAATGTGTAGGAGTATAGTTAACCGAAGCAAACAATATCCCTGGACGGGCGTGTCCGAGGTCGCTGTAATATGGATTGGACATTCACAACAAAAATGATTACAATACTAACATTTTTGAAGGTTATGTTATAAAGTTGCATTTACTACAAAAATATTTATAAACACGTACCTTGTCTCGAAATTATTTATAAAGAGTCTTAAGAAAGACTGTTTTTAAAGATGAACTTGAGGCAAAATAATAAAAAGATGCAAATGAAATCAACAACTTCCACAAAAACTTCGTTTTCACGCTGAGTATACTCGGTTGTTGATATTGGACGAAACCTTTACCTCTACCAATTTTTAAAATTAGTTGGCATATTTTCCGGGGATCATGTTTGCTTCGAAGCGCTGTAGTTTACAAAAATTGATTCTTCAATCATTATTGCCAATTAAGCGTTGGCTGAAAAAACGATCTTAAATTCCCAGCTATATAATGTCAAGAGATTCTAGAAATTAGTCGGCATTCATTTTTGTAATATTTTTACACATTTTCAGCAAATGATTAATAGACCTCTAGAACTCCCAAAATACAAATAAACCAACTGTTTGTTGTTGTTAGAAAAACTTTTCGAATTTGAACAAAACTGTTGAAAATTCAAAAGCGTCTGATATTTAAACTTTGTAACTAATGACTAAGATGGTCAGGCAATTTTAGCTGGGAAAAAAATTATTCCTACAATATAATCAACCCTTAAACATACAAATCAAGGGAGAAATACGAGCAAGCGTACAGGCGTTTCAAGGATTTTCGAACGGAAAAAATACGTGTTCTTTCCGGAAAATGTTGTAACGGCATATTTCTTGGAGCTGTGTTCAAAAATGACGTGAACTTTGTGGGCAAATTATTCAATGTTAAGGTAACCCTTGCAATTAAGCAGGATGTTTTATATATCAAAATTCGCAAAACTTTGTTCTTTATTGAAAAGACAAAGTGAAGGATACAGACATAAGAACTCCAAGATTTTAAGTAAAGCTGAAATCAATACGTTTATTTTAAAAGCTTCAAATAAGGAATATCTAATGATTAAAGTAAGTTACAACAGAGTAATTCTACTAGTTCAAAAGTTGATGTTAATAATTCCAATATGACTGTTGATACCAATATTTCCTCAATATTCAAGACTTGTGTTTTATTATTTCTTAAATGTGTTACAGTACGGAAATAATATTTCCTTTGCAGTAATCGTTCGTTGCCCAGCAACGACTATATGACACGGAATCTTTATCTTTTCCGCTAAAAATTCTGTCAGAAATGTCACAATTTCTGAACGATCGACGGAAGAATATTTTCGAAGTCTTGTCAATCTTTTTAAATGGTCAAGTCTGCATCCCTACGTAGCTATTGCGAAAGCAATTGCATTTACCAGTATGCATTTGGTGGCGAGACTGATGATTCTTTCGGATGAATTATGATCAATATGTAGAAAATCACTAATTTTGTTCAAATTCAGTCGTATACTTTGATGGAAATCTTTCTGATAAGAAATACACAAAAATTCGACTTTTGTACCTAACTGCTTAAAGTATTTGCCGTCAAGTTTTTAAATTGCAAAAAATCTTGTAGCTTCTCTACTTCATATAATTATCATAACTATTAACCAACCGAGAAGCAATAGAATTTGGATAAAATTTTTGTATTTGTTTTAGCAGATTGATTTGTAGAACCTAATTTATTTAAAAGTGTCCAGCTTTTACGACTTGAATGTACAAAATTCATATTTTCCATTAATGAATTCATTAATGATTCATTAATAAAATCATTTACAGATGATAGTGCAGTATTCCAAGTTTTTTTATTTGGATTTTCTAGATATGATTTGCACAATCTGTTTGTTTCGGTCGACCAACATGGGACACAACTACGTGGAATTGATTTTTTTGCTGCACATTTAACAGTACCTAAGAATAGAATCAAAAGATATAGTCTATCCAATTAGCTTAGCTTAGCTTAGTTTTGATTGTAATGGAACCATGTCACGATCCATTGACACTAATCACAGGTCCGGGCTGTAATCGTTTTGCCATCGACTGGAGTAAAATTGGCTTACTTTTGACATTTAAAAATTACTAACATAATTACAAACCTAATTTGGAGACAGGGATAGTCTAGTCCTTAAGGAAACTTTGACGTTCAAAATTTTATTTAATAAGTTAACAAATAGGCTGTCTCTAAATTTGATGTCATAATTTCTTTGAAACTTTGCGGTTAATAATCTGGAAATGATTATTCCAATTAGATCTGGTCGATATAAATGTATACTATGGTAAATTTAATTGCAATGCTCGTGCACCTGTGCAACTTCATAAAAAAACATTTCTAAACTAAACATATCCATACCCACATCACAGTTAGTTTCAAATCGTTCATCTTAACTTGTTAGAGAATGGAAGTTTAAAAGGAAAGAAAAAAATCCAATGGAAATAGAGGAATCAATTTTGGATATTAAGTTAGGAAAATGGTGTTAAACACCAAAAGTTGGAAAGTTTTAAAAGAACAAAACTTTTTACTTACAAAAAGTAAACGCATTATTGCCTACTGACCGAGAGATAAACCGCTGGTCAAAAAATGTACACCCTAATTCCACTTTGCTTAGATAACTCCAAACAATTCAAAGTAGTCCTTTGTGACTTTAAATAATTTTAGATAATCTTAATTAATTCAAAATAATCCTAAATAATCCTCTAATTCCTAATACTTCTAAATTCATGTGAAAATCAAATAATTACAGCGTTTATATAATCAAAACCTTGGTATAATTCTTAAAACCAACACAACAAGTGCTTTTAAGCATTGTTTAAATTTAAGTCAGAGACAAATGTTGAATTACTATGCCATCTCCGTTTTAACTAACTTAATTTTTTTAATTTTTTAAGTAGAATTATTATCAATCTGTAATTACAATAACACTTTTTGAAAAGATTTTGGACATATCGTGAACATTTCCAAACAAAAAAAAGCAAGAAAAATGAAAATGAACTGTATAACATAAAAACGAAGCATTAATACTGAAAATGAATACATATACAGTGAGCGGCAAAGAGTTTGCAACAAATGGGAAAAATTTTTGTAATTGAGATATCCGAAAATTTCTTTTGGCAAATAAATTTAGCATATCGAATGACAAAAAAAGCACTAATACAAATGTCATGTGCCAACTGTCATGGCGGCAAATTTAAAAAATATTATGTAAAAAGTGAGGTTAGATGACAAGATATTCAAAAATCCCTAAGAAAAAAGTTGTTCAGAATTAGATTATACGTCTATGTGCAAATTTTCAAAATAAAACACAGACTTTTTAAAAATATCAGTTTTCCGGAATTTTTTCCGGAAATATTGAAAAACAAAATTTTTGCGTTCGGTTTGCATAAAACACAATAAAACCAACAAATAAACTTTACAATCCAGTAATTTTTATTTATTAGTTTACCAATGGACGGTAAAGAACAAAAAACGTTGTTTTTTTAGGACGGACTTTGTTGCAATGGCCTACAGAAAACAAAAGGTTGAAATTACAAATTTAGAATTATTTTAAAATAGTGTTAAAATGATCAATTCTTTTATTCTAAACCCAATTTAAACAATTTTTTACAATATTGCCTGCATAATAAGCTCATACAAAAACATATATCTTGTCATCTAACCTCACTTTTTACATATTTAAGAAATATTTTTTAATTTGCCGCCATGACAGTGGTCACACAACATTTGTCGAAGTGCTTTTATTTGTCATTCGATATGCTGAATTCATTTGCCAAAAGAAATTTTTGGATATCTCAATTACAAAAATTTTTCCCATTTGTTGCAAACTCTTTGCCAGTCATTGCATTATCACGATCTGAAACACACAAAAACACAGGATTTAATGCATCTATACCGGGTGATTAATTTTTTTGTTTGCGTATTTTTATTTTCCTTATTGTATGGAAGAAATACTACAACCATATACAGGGTGTTAATTAAGTACTTGTAGAAACTTTAAACAGTGAATCTTTGACTAATTTTAAGATAAAAAATTCATATGATGTCTTATTTTACGATTACGTTAGTCATAAAAACAACAAACAGGAGAATTGAATTTTTCATAGTAGCTGTCGTAAAGTGAAATTTTCTAAAGGACAGGTTTCGGTTTTTTTCCGGATATCTTCGGAACGGATCGGAATTTTTTATCCTAGTTAACGGCATGAAAATCTGTACAACATTGCCTGTTTAACTACATCTCTGTCTTTATTAATAACAAAGATACTCATACAATACTAGTCAAATTGGGACACACTGTATATCAGTGTTTGTACATCATTTACCGGCAGCAAGGTTTCGCTATTTGATAGCTTATGTAAGATTTTAAGTGAATAGTTAGATAAAAGTAGACTGGTTCAGTGTGTTATAAAAAGTGTCAAGTACAATGGAACAGTTAAAAAATTAAACACTGCAGTGACTTTACGCATAAAATAACTATTGATGTTCAATTTCTTTTGTAAAATTGATTTATTCTACACACATAAATAAAAAGCAAAGCATTGTAACAAAGTTATTATAATAAACTACATACACATACACATTTAATTTTAATTTTATAAAATACGAAAACGCACAAAGTTTGTATTAAACAACAAATTGGTACAAAATTAGCACAAAATTATGACACTAGTAATGTTGTCCACAGGTATTAAAGTTACTACATTAACTTAACACGTTATTATAATTAACTATGCTCTACTACCTAATTTACTAAAACGCACGTGTGCGAAAATATATAAATTGTTGGATAACTTCGTTACGGCTTGAGCACAAAATTTGTATTCTACGGCAAAAATTGGCACCAAATTATGGCTATACAGTAATTTAATTTTGGTGATGGTGTATCTCCAGTGTGAAGTTGGAAGGACTCATATAAAATGTTGAACAACTCCATTGCGGGTTGAGCACAAAATTTGTATTATACAATACCGCAAAAAATTGGTACAAAATTAACACAAAATTATGGCCCTACAGTAATTTGATTTTGGTGATGGGTTACCTCCAGCGTGAACTTGGAGGTACACATATAAAATGATGGATAACTCCATTACTGCTTGGGCACAAAATTTCTATTATATAGAAAAAATTGGCACAAAATTAGCACAAAATTATAACGCGTCAATCGCTTGCATGTCGTTTTGTCGTACCTCCAACTTTACGGACCTTTTTATAAAACTATTTTGGAATGTCATAATATAAATTTGTTACATATGCTTTTAACTGGGTCACAATACCGCTGTCGTACAAAAAGTAGAGTTTAAATCTTGTTACCGAATATGCTATTCTTACATCGTCTGTAATACATTATTTTAATTGTCTACTATCATCCCTTGATAGTTTCAAAATTTTTTAAAATTTATTTTCCAAGAAATCGATCACAGCAGTTTATTGTGAAACACCCTATATATGTTTGCCTAACATCAAAATAGTAGTTTGGTCCAAAATTTTAATCAATTCCAAAGCAAATAAAGTTTATTCAATTTTAATTAATACTTACTTTGAGAGACTAATGAAATCTGCATGACCTTATTTTAGAAGATAAATGCCATTAAGAAAAAAAGTTCTTGCTAACAACTACTCATGTAAAGAAGTATGCCAAATAACCGTAATTAAACGTGCCTGTTCACAATATAGATAAATCTATTTAAGAAAAAATAAAATTAATTTGGCATTATTCGAGTTGTAAAAAAAATATTTACGAGTGAACCAAAAAAGGAAACTGCTTGCCATAAGGTTAACCAATTGAAAATAAATTTTAGTCATAAGCATGTGCAATAAATATTTAATGCCTTTGTATGTATAATATCCGTGATGGCACAGTTCGTGTTTTCAAATTTTTATTTAAGTTGAAAATGCAATAGGAACTGCGCAATAAATATCATTTCTATTAACCGTGACAAACGATAACAAATATAACTGTCAGTGCAAGCGGTTAATGAATACCGACTGTATTAAACATAAATTTTTCACTTTTTAATGACTAACTTAACAACACGCCTTAAGCGATCTAATGATTAATATTCATTCGCTTGCAAAAGTTTTTGTTTCTTTTTTTATATATATTTTGGTAAATATTTCTTGTCGATTAAGGTAACTAAATCAATTAGGATATTCTCGATAGATGGTTATAAAATAATTTTATGTATATTACCTTATTTAATAAAAAGATGGGCTTGTCGCTTACATAATGAAAATAAATATTACTGTCAAATAGGATAAAACGAATTCATGTAGATAATGCACACGCATAACATACAATGCAATCCCCTGTGGCTTAAATCTAAACATACCAGAGAAACATTTCCATTCGTGTTCTGGATTCGTTTATTTTTATTTAAAAAAAAGTCTCATTTTGAATTACGTAAGTACTCTCAGAGATACTTAATATGAACAAGAGCAAATAAAATTGACTTTAATTTTTTTCTATATACCGTGTGTTACACAGTAGGTATATACAATATAAGTTAAGAAATGACGGCAGTCGGAATCGAACCCGGGGTTTAGAGGCTGAATCACGGCGTCTTAATCAAATCGCCGATAAAAAATTTGGGAAAATGCAATCCATATGAATAAAATGTACCAAGAAATTTCCCCGATTACTCTACCGTCGACTTCACCCTGTTCTTTTTTATTATTTGTGCAACAGACGTATACACAATCCATAATTCTCCAATTCTTATATCAGGTATACTCAATGTCAGATACTTTCCAATTTTTTTTTTCAAAGGAAAATTTACTAGTGACATAAAAAAATGGGTTTACAGGTATTTGTCATGCCAAAGTTTGAACCAAATTTTTCGGACGCTTTGTACAATATTTTTGGGCATCGAGAATGGTTCTTATTAACGCTGTATTCAGATTTTAACACCTCAGAAAATAATTTTTATCTCTACAACTAGTGAGCCACGCCCATTCAGACCAGAGGATGGGCCTAGAATAAGTCGGAGTGAGATAGGAGCGTTGGAATGTGTCTATACTTCCTTCAATTTTCAAAGATTTGACTTCACTACCTCAGAGGTCAAAGGTCAGGTTAACATGTAAATAGCCTAAGTTCACCGCCTTGACCTCTTGAAGAAAATGAGCCATCAACCATCAAAATCGGTTGAGTAGTTTTGGAGGAGAAGGCGGACAAACAAACAAACAGAAAAACAATACTCGATTTTATGTGTATAACTTCCACGGTACACTAATTTCTTCGATACCGAACATCTATATCTCTCGTTACCGATTTGTGACTTTTGGAAGTTGGTTCTAAAGCATACAATTTTCGACACAACGCTTAACTTCAATGCAAATATTCATCAATTTATAAAAAAAATTCTATTTTAAAATTTGTCGTAATGAAACTTGAGTTACTTAGAATCAAAGAAATTTTACTTTAACTACAGTTTTCAAACTGAGAACTACATAAATTGGTTCAATTTTAATAAAATGTAAACCAAAAATTATCAATAGTGTACTAAGTACATAGTTAATTGTATTCGATATTATTGTCACAATGAAATGAAAAAGTTTATGAAAAATAGAAAGCGAATACCTTGTAAAACCCCAAAAAAGTTTAATACGATTTAGCTATTTATACAGGAATGAGCAAATAGGAGATAGATGTTAGAGTAAATTGCTTTATTTTTTGAATCAATTTTGGGCTAGGTATAGAAAATTAAATTGTTTGAATTTGACATACTGAATGGCTACCATCTGCAATCCATAAATTTAAAGATTCACGAAATAACAATAACAATTCACTATTCGTTCTAATTGTTTTAGAACATTATCTTCCAAGATATTAGAAACTACTATTAAATACAACCAAAATATTAGAAACTAAATGAAAAATACAAAAAAATAACGTTAAAAATGTAATAACATTCAAGCAATTGATAAATAAGTGCATGACCCGTCATGTAAACACCTTCTAAAACAAATACCTTGTACTTTTTTTTTTAAATCGGCACCCTAAGTTTATCAACAAAATTTACTAACGTTAACGAAATTAACCGTCTACCATGTGACGGATACCAATTTGTGATTATAAATTTTAACAGACAACAAAAATTACTTAAAACTAAAACAAGTTTGTCACCGACTTTTTTGTTATATCGTGAAGTCCGTGTTTATATCTGTGTAAGTATTCATACTACACTTTAATTACTTTTCGCTTAAAACAGAGTTTCACTTCCTTCCTTAATTGTTTTTCTTCTAAAATTTTCCTTTTGTAACAATGATACGGTTGTTAAGCATGATAACAACAGGATTCTTTTGTGCGTATGTTCCTTCAATTTGTTTATTGTTTACATTTTTTTTAATTATTAACGTGCATGCATGCAAACAAACTTATTAGTGTTAAAAAACTAGATTACATAATTCGTATAATCAAAAAAAAAGATTTGTAATTTATTGAATGTATAGCCTATTACAAAATTTTACTTTGTCACTGTCGTAGATACAGCAGAACAATCATTTCACTTTATTGCAAATACAAAAGCTGTACGAACAAAAATAAATATATATTGTATATAGATAGATGGAAACCACACAAAAGCGATTGAGTTCGCTTATTCCCTTTTAGCAACTTTTTAAAAGTCGTTGCTATATTTACATTTTAAACAAAAATTTAACTATTTCGAAAAAAGTATACGCTTTAGAAATTTATTAAAACAAAAAATGAAATTTAGTGAAAGAAAAATACAATGCAATTGTTAATTAATCAGTATTACAAACATGCTGAATAAGCTGTACAACTGTAGACACTTATTTAAACTGGAGTTTGTAAAACAATTTTGTTTGACTCTGCGATTGAAACACGTTGTTTCTGGATACGCATCTAGAAACCTTCTGTTTCACAACGAGTGGGCGAGCTGCATGAAAAATGTTGCCCGTTCTTTTTTTCGCTGAAACTAGGAAAAACTAGAAAAAAACATTACGATGTAATCTACATAACACATTTATTTATTAACAAGAAAATTAACAGTACAATTATTGAAAGTAGGGTTATTTAAACCAAACATACCAGAGGTACCAGCAACAGAAAATTGAACTTCCGTAGCTTCCATAGTACCTTCTGTTGTTTTAACTTACATGCGAATTTTTTTAAAGGTGTTTTCCTCGGCGTTAGTTATTTTCCTCGCTATGTCGATTTTATTGATCAGCGAATCTTCTACATAACTTTCTGCCACAGAAGAAGAACGCCAACCTCCAACTGACCTCCATGCCGTTTAAGTGTTAAAATATCTGCCGAGGTATTAGCTAAAAACGTTGCCGATGTTCGGCGAAAGCAATGTCCCGTATATAAATGGGGATCTTTCAGGTTAAAATAGTTCGCTATTAAACTTGGTATTTTTGCTAATGTGTTTATACCTACTGGTTGCGCTGTACATTTCCCCAGACGATAACCCAAAAAGAATCTTCCTTCACCAATAGCTGAAGGGCGCAACGCTGCATATTTGCGATAAATTTCTAAACCGTTCAATATTTAACGAACAGAGACTTGTAATTTTGGTTTTAAAATTTTGACGACCAATAAATTTCCCTTATCTTCTATGTCAGTTGTTTTGAGATTGACTAGTTCATCGCACCTACAAGCCCCCCATAACTCCCATTATAGAAACTACTTTCATAAACAAGAACGTCTCATCGGCAGCTTCGTTGATAAACATCTCCACATCTTTTAATCAAACGTCTTCGCCTTTTTTAGGTTGATATCCTTTCGATTTACATTTCAAAACAGCAATCAACATTTTAAACCTACAAATTATTCACATGATTACATTAAGTAATTTTGAAAATTTTGCTTTTGAAACTTACTTCCTAATATCTACTTTCTCAAAAACACATAAGGTCGATTTCAACATCGAGTATGTAGACCACAAAGTAGGAGGCGCGTACTTTTGTATTAAACCATTAACATAAGCCAAAATAACTTCCTCCTTTACAACAAATACATTTCTTGATTTCATCCAATCACGAAATTTTTCTAGTTCTTTTAAGTACCTTGCTTTAGATTTTGCAGGCAGTATATTAAATGTAACGGCATCAGCTTCTTTCGAAATGTCTTCAGCCACAATAATATCGTCTTCTCGCTCCATATTTTCAAACATTAAAAACGATTTTAACTTTTACAAATTAATTAATTTGCGAATGTTTTATTTTGTTTACACAAACCATAGCAACGCAATATATACTATCTACCTTGATTTACATATTTATATTAAATTAATAATTTTAGTAATAAAATTTAATAGTTTTTAGTAACGTTTCAATCACAGGATTAAACAAAACGCTATACAGCACTCGTGAAGAAACGAATTCGCTCACTTATGAGCCATTCCACCCTCGGCCTCGTGTGTAAACTGGCCCATGCGTGAGCGAATTTCGTACTTTCTTCACTAGTACTGTAATATACTATTAGAGAGAAAATCCTTCACACAAACTGTGATATTTTGCTGTAGTGAGTTTATTTCTAAGATTGAATTTAAAGTACGATAAAGTAATTATTAGTTACCATACTCCAAGACACTTTGGAAGTTTGTTGATTTGCTTGATAGAAGCTCGACATCGTTATGATATTATTTATATCATAATTTTGGATTTTGTTACCTAGTTATACCTAGCTATAAGTGTTAGTTATCATTTTTACGGTCATAGTAATTAATCCAATAAGCGTGTGCAGATGAGTTGTTATTTTTTTTTATTAACCTCACTTCTGTCATTTTCGAGCGGGTTATTTAGAAATATCGGTGAATTTGCCTTACGATTTCGTTTCATCAAACGCCTTCGTCATTTAATTTTAAAGTACGCTTATCATGACTGTTAGCAAAATCACAAAACGATAGATTTGCAAACTACACTTAATGGTCATTAAACTCTCAGTGTGTCGGGGATATTACATAATGTTAAAAAATAATTTTATTATTTTGTTTCCATTTAATTATTAAGATTAAAGAAATTAATTGAAACATTAAATGAGCACACGAGATACTGAACAAAAAAAATTAAGTCTTTTTAAACCGCATTTAATCGTAAGACTACATTTACGCTAACATATTCTAGGAGTGTTAAACAAGTATAACATAGTCGTGAACACGCTTTAATCAGTTGCGTTGATGTTGCAATGTATTCTAACTAACGATTTGCATTTTCACTTCAAAGTAAATTCTTATTCGTTGTATATACGATAGCAATCGAGAGCGTGCACTTTGAGAACATAAATTGGCAGGTGGGTACTATACAATGTGCAATTAATGCAAAACAGAAAATACAAATACCTTTCTTCTTTTTAAATTGGATTAAACAAAATTGCAATTTAAATTTCATTTAATTAATTCAATTGAACTTAATTGTAATGTAAGTGTTAAAACATACCATCAAATTCAATATGCAATATATCACCTCTAACAAGCTGAAACTGCCACACTGCCACACTGCCAAATCGAAAATTATAACACTTCAACAAGTGATACTTAGATGCTAATTAAATGCTCTATTGTCAAATTAAGGACTCGATGTTTTCTTTGATAAAACGAGTGGCGGTTCCAGCTTTGAAAACCGATTGCGCTTGAATTAGGCGCTAATTAGATGCTAATTAGGTAGTCTATTGTCAAATAACATGCACAACGTTTTTTGGAGAAGTATGTTGCAGTTCTAGTTTGTGATGTGAAGCTGCGACCACCACACCCAAAACCAAGGAGAAAGCGTAATTTAAAAAAATTGTGTACGCAAGACTAAGGGTTAATTAGATACTAATTAAATACCCTATTGTCGAATTAGGCGCTTGATATTTTTTATATATAAATATTTTATTTATTTAGTTTATTTTTTGACTAGGTGAGAGCTAGCCGCTAGCTGCTGGAGAAAGTAATGTTAGTCTGTACATGCATGAAACTAAAGATTTTAAATTACAGAAAGTAAGCAAAACCTTTATTTTAAATAAATCAATACATAAATGGTAATGTAAACATATCGACAAATGGATATAACAAAAATCAGTCTTAAAAAAGCGAGTTGTTAATTCCTGTTTTTGTAAAACATTTTTCATGGCCCTGCCTTGACATTTTCAAGGCAATCTAAAACACTTAAACCACAAAATATGTAGTTTGGGAAGTTAGAAATTGCCAGGTTAGTCATTCCAAGTTTAAAGAGTAGAATTTAAAATGTTGAGCTTCGAATAACTAAGTCGAGTCTGTGAAACTCGACATCTCCAGAGGATACAATTGGAGTCTTACAAAAAGGAAAAACTAAAAGTGTAAAAAGTTCTTTAGTGTACTTAATTGCTGTAAATACGACATTAGAAATTTTAATAAGTAAATAAAACATAAAAGAATTTAAACAATCTGTGAATTCATTCTAAAAGTTGTAGCAGGTACTAATTTGGCCCCGGGGCTTTTTATTTATTATACCATAATAATAAAGGCTGATGCACAAAGCCTATGTAAGCCTATGAAATTAAATATAATGACGCGTACAACTGCAAAAATAATTTATTAACCCCTATTCTAATATGAACTTAAATATAACCTAAATCGAAAAGCATTATACATCTAAACAGAATTACTCAAATTCAATAATAAAACATAAGAAAGTAAAGGTGAAGAAACCTACACAACTAAATTTAATTTATCAAATGACACGCAAAAAATTAGATAATTAAATTGATGCAGAAAGCCAATCATCGTATCTATTTTTAAATGTCTTTAAGGATGGTGCACAGAAAAATTTTGGCAGACACTAGTTAATGACTTCTAAGGCAAGGATCAGTGTTAGGCACAAACAGAAATGTTAAGTCACAACCGAAAAGAGATTGAAAACAACGGTACGACACTATTAGTTCAGCAATAGTTGTGAGGTTGCACATATAAGTCTTTCTTCATAAGAAGGCCCGAGTTGACTAAACGGCAAACGTATTACTCCACGTTGCACCTATTCAAGTAAGATTCTGTCCCGCACCACATCTGCGTTCCATACCAGACCCGCATACTTTAAAATCGGTCGCACATAGCACTTAAAAAGGTACATAAACGTTTGGAACAACACTTTCTGAAACGATTTATTTAAGAGGTAAATAGCACTGTTTGCTGACAGATTTGCTGACACAATTACTCCAAGATCACAGTGAGAGCTGACAGGTGCTAGAGAGCATCCGTTGATAGAGTAAGGCATGCGTGGGTTATTCTTACCAAGATGCAGTACAACGCACTTGTCAACATTTAACGGTAATAACCAGTCATCACTCCATTTGCCAATAGCATCTAGGTCCTGCTGTATTACTCGGTAGTTGGTTGAGGGATTACCATATATTTTTATGTCGTCCGCAAAGGTTAAGCAGGAAGATGACACAACCGCAAAAATATCCGATATACATATATGCGAGAAACAACAAAGGACCTAATACGGATTCCTGGGGTACTCCACTAACCACAGGACGAAACGACGAGTGTTGGTTATCAACTCTAACACAGAATCTTCGGTTTGAAAGAAATGCTTCGATTCAGGCAAGTAAGTTTCCACGAATGCCCAATTTTTTTAATTTGTATAGTAGGAGGTTTTTTGGTACTCTATCGAAACCCTTGGCTTAATCGAGGTAAATAACGTCAATAGGGCATTTGTTATCCAAACCAATGGTCCAGTCATTCAGACATGTTAATAAGTTTGAAATCACAGATCTTCCCGGCACGAAGTCATGTTGTATCTTTGGTATTACACCCGCGGAGTGGAGGAATAAGCGAAGAGCGTCGCTTATTATGGTTTCCATTAGCCTACTAGCGATTGTAAGAAGACTGATCGGACTGTAATTGTGGGGGGTTAATTTCTCGTCATTTTTAAAGATTGGCGTGAGGAGGAGTTGGAAGGATGATCTTATCAGTAAAGATAACGGTTGCAGCAAGTACCATACTTAACAAATACATTAGCCGGTAGGCCGTCAAGACCAGGGAAACAATCGGTTTTAATTTTTTATATAATTTATAATTAATTGTTGACAGAAGTGGATGTCACACAGAGAAATGTTCTGTCGAGAGATAGGTAGATATGTTGGGATATGCCAGACTAACAGGCTCAAAACTGAAACTATTTTCAAATGAAGTTGCTAACAAATCTGCAGTTTCTTTGTTTGTTAAGCAGAATGTCGAGTCATTTTTTTTCAGCAAAGGAATCTTTACGGCTGAGTGACGGGTAGTGCGCATGTATTTAAAAAATATCTTTTTATTGTTGCTCTTTGCAATAGACTCCTCGTAATTAATACGAGATTTGTTAATAGCCGTGATAAAAAATTTTTATGTTCTATAATCCGCGGGATCACTATTACGCCATAAATTTTTCTTATGTTTAATCATGGTAAGAATCTCGTGATTAATCCAACGTTTTAGATTATCTTGCTGGACAGATTTTTTCCGAGTATGTTGCAAAAGTAAAGTTGTAGTATTTAATGAAATGTTCCCCAATCGCCATCAGGATCGACATTAGAAAAAGTGTTAGGCCAGTCGATGCAATCGAGGTCTACAGAGACATTATCAAAGTTGGTTACTTTGAACTTCTTAATGTTACGTTTACGTGGCAGAGATAACAAGAACTGCATTGTAAAGGTTATGGTAACGTGATCCGATATTCCAACTGGCGGTCCTATTTCATAACATAAAGCCAGAATGTCAATATTCGGCAAGCAAAGTTAATTTTTTGGATTTTAAAAGCAGCAGCAATTTGGTTGCTAATGTAGATACAGACGCCACCAGAAGCAGCATTGAGACGGTCAGATCTAAAAATTAGGTAACCAGGTAAGGAGATGAGCGAATCAAGAATTTGAGGTTTTAACCAAGTTTCTGCAAGGGCAATAATGGCGTGGTTTTGGAGTTGGATCACAAAGACTAATTCAGAGAAGATCGTGACGAAAAATAATGTACGTTTCAAATTTTGTTTCAAGTGCTGTGGCCAGGCCTTTCTTTACGATGTCCCGCATTTTATAAAGTGTGCTTTTAAGCAGTTTTTCCCTCTCTTTACAAATATAAAAAAATTAAGTTCAAACCTCTTTTAAATTATGAGAAGTTTAATAAAACGTCAAATCATGTACGTTTCAAATTTTGTTTCAAGTGCTGTGGTCAGGTTTTTTTTTCGATGTCCCTCATTCTGCAAAGTGTGCTTTTAAGCAGTTTTCTTCTTGTCTATTCAAATATAAACAATAAGTACAAACCTTTTTTAAATTTTGAGTAATTTAATAAAACGTCAAATCAAGTGAGTTTCAAATTTTGTTTTTAGTACTGCAACTGAGTTTTTTTTACAATGTATTTTATGTTCAACTTAATGTGTTTAAGCAGTTTGTTTTCTTTTACAGTAATAAAAATTTATTTTGAAAACTCCATTGGTTTTGTAACATTTATTAATTTAATATAAAAATTCATATACGTTTCAATTTTTCACTCAAATTATGTGGCTGTGCTTTCTTTATGATGTTACTTATAATACTCAGCTTTTTTTAGTTTTCGAGATGTTTAAGAAAACTTTAAGGCATTTATTTTTAAAATTTCTCTAAATCCTCACAAACAAATTTTTAAATTTTTTGGTTTTCATTTCAATAAAAGTTTTATTTAGCTATCGTAAAACTTTTAGGTTCAAATGTATGTTTTCATAATTTTATCATATAAAATGCCATAGGATTTTACTAGGCACGGTTATGTATGAACTATGTATGTTTTTAAATATATTTTTTTAATTTAGTCCCGCATAACAGGGACTAAAGTAACTCAATTGCTCCCTAGGGATCAAATATAAATTCAAGTCAAAATCACTCATTTTTATCACTTATAAATTGAATGAAAACCCACACAAAACTTGTGGTGATTGTTGATACCGTAACTAACGACAAATTATGACAAACTTGTCATTCGTCTTAAAGAAAAACTCTTTAAAAAATTTAATTTTTAATTGAAAATACCACTCCGAAAGTGATATTTTATCCCTTACGTGATTATTGGCAGTCAGGCTCTACGAGCCCTCTGGCAATTATCTTCACCCTCACTTTAGTAACTTTGTATATAATATACCTGTATAATTACACACAATACTTTCATGTGCATAAGTTTTTTAATAGCGCTTATATTTTTGGTAATGACATGGCCAGTTTCACTCGCGTCCACTAATTTACTATTTTATGTTATTTATACGAGGAATGACGTCACGATACAGACGACCTGCTATTGAACTGTTTCGGCGCCAACTTTCAGTGTTTGAATGAAATACACATTTTAAAAACTATACAGCGATTTAAAAAAATTTTTACAACTGGCGAACGTCTTTTATGTGTATGAGCTTTAATTTTACACATTTTATAAAAAGTTGGAAAATACCGAATTTTATCGTCTTGAAAGATTGTTGTTTAGTTATTTACCGGCCTACCAATATAAGAAATGTAAAATAAAATGAAAATAATAGCATGTAAACGTTTAATACTTTAATTTCAATTTGCTCTAAACTGACACGAGATAGCTATAGGAAATGATAATGAAAATAGATGCGGAATAATTTTCTGAGTATTTTAGTACCTTATCCTAAAATTTCAAGTATTTGATTAAAATAGTACCTGAGATAGGCGACTAAAAATTTAGATCAAATTGAATAACGCAAAAAGCGTTAGACTTCGAATAGGTAAATATGGTATCATCGTTTACAGAATATTATGCTGAATATAAAATGTAAATAGCATATAGGGTGTTTTGTTTAAAATAACAAAGGAAATGTCCACTTACGGTATAAGCGGAAGTTGTACAATGACCATTACATTTTTATTTGAAAGAGCATAGTATTTTATGTATCTCTACAAATTTGCAAAAATCAAATTGATTTAAACTCCATAAAGTTCTAATGGCCGCCTTACATGGGACACGGTGTACACCACTAACTCAAAAAAAATTGCTTGGGTCACCAGATTTCAGGATTAGGCATAGGCAAATTTATGATCTATATTGCTTTATTGCCTTATGATTTTTTTACAACATTATGCTTCTTAATAAAGATAATCAATATTACAGAAATATTAATTTTTGAAAATGAAATTGTTTTTCATTCATAGCAAGAAAATAATGTCAAAACTGTTAAGAAAATAATAGGAGAAACGATTAGATTTCAAGTTTGTATTTCAGATGCATTATAGTGTACACAGAATCAAACAATGGTATTATTATTGAAACATCACTAATTTTTTCCTTTAACACAAAAAGTACGGATTACCACAGATAGATGAACCAAACAAATTTTTTTAAATGGTTACCGCATTAATTATTAAAAAATCTGGAAAATCGCCTTCTGATTGTTGATGCAAGGTTAGAGTACGATCAAAACCTTAAGGCACCAGCACAGAAACGCATTTTTTAAGTAGATTAAGTTGCACTAATGATTGGAAAATGACAAAGATATTACTACTGCTCGTCGTAGAAACATAAGCTGCCAGCTGATCCCTTTGTTTATAACCTCTTTGTTTTTGTGATGTAGCAAATTTATTTATTAGCTATTCTACATAAATAGTTTTTTAGCATTCACTGCCTCTTCTCCGACAGCAAACACGAAGTAACTTAAACATTTTCTTTATTTTAAGTGTATATTTTTGAACTGGGCTTTACACTCTGATGTCGCGTTTTTTGCGCATCTTGGTGTCCTTCGATGTTGACTTTACTCTACCACAGTTCGGCAGAAAATACGAAGAAAAAAGTGCAGAGACAAATAATAAAATTAATTATGATTTGAATTTATTAAAACAATTACCTGCATCACATACTGTGATTTAATTCCATAAATGTTTATTTATTTATTTATTTATTTGTATGGTACATTTTAATAATTGTATTGTGATGTAAGTGTTATGTTTAGTGCCCCAGAAGATCAGTATAAACCTGTATAGTGTGGTAAAACCGTGTGCAATAGTGGATTGGTTCGTCTTGGCAAAGCATTTGCTTCAAGGTTTAGGAACACCACTAAAACCTAAACATGCCAACCCTTACCCACCTTAGTATTCATATGTAATAATATTAATTAAGTGTGTAAACATTATAGAAGGTAAATAAGAACATAAAATATAACAGCACAGCCATTGCATGACGACATATAATGGACCGGTCCAAGCGCCAGTCACGACAATGACGAAAAAAATAGTAGGTTAAAGAAATAGCAAAACAAAATAATGGAAAAACAGATAATCAGGACAAGAATACAAAATATTGCTGAACTTCAGATGTCCTTCAGATTCGTAAGCCATAATATAGCTTCATCCGTTAAATTATGAATGTTGGGAAACCCTCCTTTAAACTTCGTTAATTGACAATCCTCTACGGTCTCCGGTTCGTTTCCACAGTCACAATTTGGATTAGAAATCGCACCCCATTTAAACAACATAGAGTTGCATTTTGAATGGCCTGTTCTTATGCGATTTACTTTTGACCAAATTTTTCTTTTTGATCAAAGCCCGGGACTTCTATTGTTGGATCATCAATGAGATGTTTATTGAAAACATCAACTCCAGACCATAATTTTTTCCACTCTTCAACTTCAGAAAAAGCCGTACTTAAGTAGTCTTGCAACCATATAGGACTTCGAGATTTAAGTCTTTTAGCAGGAGGGTTGTCAATGTCATTCCAAATTGGTAAGTTTTTGTTAAGTTGGCATTTATCCCATTCTCGTTTTAACGCAGCTTTTCGTCGAATGTTCGATGGAGTAATATTACAAAGAACAGGAAGCCAATCGAGAGGAGTAGATTTAATGGTTCCACTAATTATACGCATAGTGCAATTCAACTGGGCATCTATTTTTTTGTATGATAACTATTCAACCAGACAGGAGCACAATATTCTGCTGTAGAATAAACTAATGCCAATGCAGCTGTACGAAGTGTCTTTGCATCTGCTCCCCAAGTTGTTCCAGCTAATTTTTGAATGACATTATTTTTTGTTTTCATTTTGTTTGACTTTTCTAAATGATTTTTGTAAATTAAAAACATATCTAAAGTTACTCCCAGATAAACTGGGTTAAAATTATGGTTTAACTTTGTATTATTAAAGATAACATTAAGTTTTCTATTTTTTTCTCTATTACTTAAATGAAAACAAGAAACCTCTGTCTTTTTAAGATTGGGGCATAATCGCCATTTTTGAAATAATTTTCCATAATACGCAAATCATCAATTCAAGATTTTCGGCATTGTAAAGAAGGAAGATCAGAAATATATACATTAAAAAAGAATAGGTGCAAGAACCGATCCCTGTGGAAGACCATTATTTAAAAATCTAAATTTACTGCTTTTATCTCATATTTTCAATAAAAGAAATAATTTTGGAACAAGGAGTAACGTTAAACAATTTAAATAGTAAACCTTCTTTCCACACGGTATCGTATGCAGCAGTTAAATCTAAAATGACAAGTCCAGTTTAAAGTTTCTTCTGAAATCCAGCTTCGATATGTGTTGTTAATGCCAATACTTCATCACAACAACTTCTACCGGATCGAAATCCTGCTTGTTAAATTGGTAATTTCTATTCGATTAACAGATTAATTCTTTAAAAAATAAATCTTTCCAAAACTTTATAAATTGCACTTAACAAACTTATTGGACGATAAAAAGTTGGGTCTGTAGGAGATTTATTTTTCTTTAAAATTGCCACGACTTTACATTTCTCTAAATCTGTTGATAACTTACCTGTATTATAAATATCATTGAGAAACATAAGTAGCCACTTCAAAGAGTAATTTCCCAATTTTTCAGAAATTCTGGATGTATTCCATCAAACCCAGCAGCTTTCTTTAATTTGGTCTTTTTAATGCATGTTTTAGCTCTTCTACAGTAAAAGGTCTGGATATATCTTTTGAGATACGTGTAGACACTTTTTCATCTTTGTGATAATCGATTTTCCACTTTACTGAGTTTGAAACATTAACCAACCGAGAAGCAATAGAATTTGGAGAAATTTTTGTATTTGTTTTAGAAGATTGATTTGTAGAACCTAATTTATTTAAAAGTGCCCAGTTTTACGACTTGAGTGTACGAAATCCATATTTTCCATTAATGAATTCCATTTCTCTTTTCTTCCATTATTTAGAGATGACAGTAGAGCATTTTCTTTATTTGGATTTTCTAGATATAATTTGTACAATCTGTTTGTTTCAGTTGACCAAAATGGGACATTTTCTGTCGAAAATTACGTGGAATGGATTTTTTTGCTGCACATTCAACAGCACCTATGTATCAAAAACCGGTGGTATCCATCTAAGAATATAATCGAGAGATGTTCTATACTGTATCCAATTAGCTTTTTCAAAATTCCATCTTAGTTTTCCTAAAGATTCTACAAACGGAATTTGAAGTCCAATTTGTATTAGCGAAGGTCTATGTTGACCTCTTGAAAAATCGTATAATACCATAGGTGTTGATTGTAATGGAACCATGTCACGATCCATTGATACTAAACACAAGTCTGGGCTGTAATCGTTTTGCTATCGACCGGAGTAAAATATTTTGTTGTTTTATGGATCGTATACTAAATGTATGTTTTGAAATTCCATCCATGTTTGTAACGTTATTCCATTGATATCGCTGTCTTTGTAGCCCCATAATGTGTTGTGACAATTAAAGTCACCAACATATACACATGGATGAGGAAAAACGCCATTAAAAGTTTCTGGCCAACGTATTGGAGGAGGTTTGTAAATATTTACTACGAGTAAATCTCCTATTTTAGTAGTTATAACGAAAATTCCAGAAATTATACTTTTTTGCATATTTTCGTATTAAATATTTTCTTTGACGTACGAGGATGTATTGATATCTAGTTAGCCTAGACCAGTTCCTTGCATAAACAAAATATTGCGTTACCATAGCAACGAACAATAACTTATTAGAAGTGTCAGTGTAAAGTTTGACGTCAAAAAAGTAAACCAGAGTCACGCAATAAATTAAATGAAAAAGATGTCCACCAAAATTGTGAAAATCGAAAAATTGGAGTATCGAGCCATCATCAAGTACCTGTATTTAAAAGGGTTAAGAGGTAAGCAGATTTACGAAGATATGCTTAATACCCTTGGTGATCAATGTCCTTCGTATGCGACCGTCAAATATTGGAATGCAAGCTTCAAAAAAGGTAACTTTTCCATTGAAGATGATGACCAGGCCAGTTTCTGTGTCAGTCCCCGAAAATATCGATGCAGTTCATGACATGATTTTATCAGACCGTCGAATTGGGCTAAAACGGATATCTGAAGCACTGAATATTTCATACGAACGCGTTCATCATATGGTTCACGTCAATTTGGACATGAGAAAATTGCTGCAAAATGGATCCCCAAATGTTTGAATGTTGACCAAAAGCGTGCAAGGGTAGAAGCATCGCGTTCGATCTGTGCTCGATTTGAAAACGATGTAGACTTCTTAAACCGAATTGTTACTATGGATGAGACTTGGGTAAATTTCTACGATCCAGAAACAAAGCAACAATCGATGGAATGGCGACACTCTGGTTCTCCAAGACCTAAGAAGTTTCGTGTCCAAAATCTGCTGGAAAAGTTCTTGCTTCAGTTTTTTGGGATTGCCATGGAGTAATCATGATTGATTTTTTGGATAAGGGTAGAACAATAACTGGAGATTACTATTCGACATTACTGACCACTCTACGGGAAAATATTAAAGAGAAAAGACGCGGTACCAAAAGGTGTTTTGTTTTTGCAGGACAACGCCCCTGCACACAAATCTCATGTTGCCATGCAAAAATTCGTGATTTAGGGTTTGAATTACTAGAACACCCCCTTATTCATCCGATTTGGCTCCGTCCGACTATCACCTCTTTCCTCAACTGAAAAAAGTTTAAAAGGTCGTACATTTTCTTCCAACAAGGAGGTAATAGAAGCTGTGGAGGTCTGGTTTGCAGAGCAAGAAGAAACATTTTTTTTAAAGGTCTAGAGACGTTGCAGGTTTGCTGTAATAAATGTATCCAATTAAGAGGAGAATATGTTGAGTAATAAAATATTTTGACATTGAAATTTTGTTTGGTTCTATAGTAGGCTAAGAATTTTTCAATATATCCTCGTATATTGCTATTCCATGAATGAAGCTCTCAATAAAAGTCTAATTGAAAACCTTTTACTATACCATTATTGAGTATACTTGTTTTATCTCCACAGTGTGATTCCTGTAAAAGTAAAATATCGACCCTATTCTGAAACAAAGATTAGGCAAGAAATTTGATTTGTCCTTACTCAACCCCTCAACATTAATTTGTAGAACATTTGTTGTGTGTCCTATATTAGTGTGTGATTGTGTTTTGTGAAATTGTGTTGTACGAAAATTGACGTACGTTTTGACTTTAATAAATGTAAATATTAATTACATTATTTATTAAAGAAGATGTTTTATCACTAATAATAAAATTAAACAAAGGCATTAAAAGTGATGCCTTCAGTTACAGTGATTAAATTGCATTCGCTTGAGTTAAAGGATTTCCTCCAATAACCGAAATAATGGTACATTTATCTGTAAAATTCAAACTGACAGATTTAAACAAAATGTGGTTATAATACATTTGATAACAATGTACTTGACATCTATGATGATCCAATTTCATACTTAAAATTATTCTACTATACATTCAAAATGATATAGCGATTATTTGTTTTAGTATATGAAAGGATTTAAACACAGAAAAATATCAAAATTTTCAATTAGTAATTTAAATAATTAGGTTAATAATAATAAGTACGGATCATCAAATATAATATGTTCCGTCATTATCATGCTTGTCGACACGAGCTTATCTGTCAACCTACTAATCCATTCCTTTTTATATCACTAATACCTGTATTATTTCAGTTCCCCGAAATAAAAATGATTACGTAAACACTGTAATACTTTTAAAAATAAATAATTTAAAATTGTAGCAGGTATGTATGTTACAAAAATAGGTATACTGTTAGAAAAAACCGTATTCAAAAGCAATAACTGGCAAATAAAAACTTAAATTCTCACTTTAGAACCATTTCTTTTTTAATATAATTCAAGACCTGTCACATAAAGCACGAGTGGAATGCGATCGAAGAGATTCCAAAGAAATTAATTTTTTTCATACCTGTTGACCGCCTTTTACAAAAGATACGATATCGTCAGTATAACAAAAAAATTAATTAAAAGTATTACATACATATATCAAATCGTTTGGACAGAATTTCAATAAGCTATGATACTGGCATTTTTTTAAAACGTCAAAGCACTAAAATTGTATGCATTATTTGTTATTAGTTTGGATATTTGGGCTAACGTTTAATAGCAAAGGGTCATTGCCGTCAAAAATAATTAAATTATTTTTATAATGTAGCTTTATAAGTGCCCCTATTTAATCGCATTACAATTTCTTACGAATTATGCAAAACGATATTGAACTGAGTTGAAATAACATTATTATTTGAATTTTAAAATCAGATTAATGAAATTGTGATCGGAATAAGGAAGTTCTTGAAACGAAGATCAAACTCTTTAACTTCTGCTATTATACGCTTGTAAAATCCCAATACTGTTATTTTATAAAAACTTTTAACTTTTATTTGTCTTATTACATTTCGAGAACAAAACCAACAGTTTACCAATTCCAAGCCAAGCTCACATTGAGATCACACATTACATTTTTTCAAAATTAGGTTTTTCTATCTTTTCTCTTTACTTACAATTTAAAAATATTGTTTATTCCGAACCTACGTGAAAAACTATGAAGAATGTGTGTATACCCTTCATTGGGTCAACATCGACCTTCAGATATTTCACCTTTCTTATAGTCATGAATCAATCGCCGAAGTGTGCACTCGAAGATATACTTTTGAATAAATATTTCTTATTAATATGTTATGATTGTGCGAGGGCACACCCGAATACTCTCGATTCATTTTACGAATTCTATGTACTCAGCATTCATATTGATTAGTCAACTGATGAATGTTAATGTAAAGTGCTGAGGCCAATTATTGTTCATGATTGTTCTGCTCTTTAGAGATAATTCACTTTTTTGACTTAACAATTTTCTAAACTATTAGAGATAAGTACATAGTGCAAGTGAATCAAATATGCAAAAATATTGAAATAGTTATTTCCTAACAAGTTCAGGGAAGATAAATTTCCGCATGAACACTTTGTTCCGCACGACCATGGGGAGTGCGACATTAATGCGAATGCGGAAATTTCTTCTCAAAAGTTAGGTATATTATTTTTTGTGACGACTAACTGTAGTAATAATTCATAAATAAATAAATTCACAGCTGTTTAGATTTTTGTGTTTACAAGAAATTTGGGTTGGTAGCACTGTCCCACCAATTGTTTGACAATTTGTTTTGCGTTGTCAACTAATACTAATCTAACAAAAATTTCCCTATTTTTCAAGAACTAGGGTAAAACACCGCGGTGCGTGTAATAGAACTTCCGTGCATCGAGAATAACCGGAAAATCAGTAATTTTATGCTATAGATATACAAGTTTTTTGAAAGAATAATTCACTTATCAAGCTTTATTGGTATAAAAGATACGATTTTTTTTATGTACGGCGCGCCGTCAATTTTTATTGATTTGTCGTCCGCATCGCTACTATGTCAATGCCATCATAAAAAGAGTTGTTATTCTGTTTGATCAAAGCATCAAAGATTAAAATGATCACAGTTGACGTTAATTTGTATTGCGCCGTCACAAAATACGGATTGCGCAATAAGACTATTGGATGTTCTAAGGCAATTAAATGGGCTTTAACTACATGTATTTACCATGTTGTTTTAGCCACATATTTATCTAAGAACTTTTAAGAATTGTTAGTCGTTATGAAACTGTCAACAATTTTGAGAGTAAAGCGCGTCTGCAATTTATCACTGTAAAAACGGATATGTTGACGAATGTATATAGAAGATGGTGATTTTTTAATATTTTAGATTGTTTGAATTAACATTAGTGGCAATTTTGGAATAACGTAAGCTGGGAAGAGATTAATTTAAATAAATAGCATTAACGATTTTGAAAACACTGGGTTTGATAGTAGTATCAAAATGTCTATAACAAATCTACAAGTCGAGAAGGTTTTTCGCTGAAGAAACATGAATGATACCAAAAACATTTTTGCATTTTATTTAGTAATGCCAACAGATAACTGTAACGACAGTTGAATGTTTTAAATGCAAATCGTTATCTAAGCGGTGACATTAGAATGCAATAAACACTCGTGTCGATAAAGCCCAGTATTTTGTACAGTAGCATACACGCACGAAAGAACACCTGATGCGCATTTCGCTCTTATTAAGAGCTCTTCAACGGTGTACACTTAAGTAGCGGTATACAACAAGATAAGAAGGCGGTTGATCATTTAAACTCGTGGAGAATGAACATAAGTAAAATGTGTTCTAACGACATCTCGTTGAATCAGGATCATCGTATGAATAGTAACAAGCTAGGTAAATGCCAACAGGTAACTGTAACGACAGTTGAATGTTTTAAATGCAAATCGTTACCTAAGCGATAACTTAGATTGCAATAAACATTCGTGTCGATAAAGCCAAGTATTTCTGTGCAGTAGCATAAACGCACGAAATACCACCTAATGCACATTTCGCTCTTATTATGAGCTCTCAGAGGTGTATACCAACCGCCTTCTTGCACAGTTGTATACGGCGCTTAAGGATACACCTCTGAAGAGCTCATAATAAGAGCAGCCATCAGGTGTTCTTTCGTGCGTATATGCTACTGTACAGAAATTGCTTTATCGATTACTTACAGTTTATTGCATTCTAGTTATCGCTTAGATAACAATCTTGCATTTAAAACATTCAACTGTCGTTACAGTTATCTGTTGGCATTACTTAGTTTGTTACTATTATACGTGACCCTGATTACACAAGATGTCGTTAGACACACATTTCACTTATTTTTGTATTTATAAAACATGTATTTCTTTTGACCTCCAGCCCCTTACATAAACAGTTATTAATTTACTACCAAAATCTGCATAGAATATTGGAGACTGCTTTTGATTCGATAACCACTCATCTATCGGAAATTCGAATAGACACGTTTAATTTGAAGATACATGGCAGCTGTAGAAGTTTTTTATTTAGCAGATACTCTGACACAGTGACTCATGTTAAAATGCATAATAGATACTTATTTTACCATAGAATTCACATTCTTCTATACGTCGCGACAGTAACATACATACAGCATATGATTACGTTACAAGATAGGTAAGTGTCGACTTCCTCTTCCCTGTTTCCACGGTGTGTCTATCCACACACGCTTAGTATTCTTACAGGTTCTTCCTTCTCATCGCATGAGATGATCCTTATTCTTATTTTTTTCTTATATACTAACAAATGATTCTATTAACAAAATATTAAAAAAGCAAAAAACACATCCTCTATTAATTCTGTCTTAACCAAAAACAGTTTTCTTTTTCCTTTTTTCCAGCACTTCCTTTATCTACTATACACCTTCCCTCCTTTTCCCAAAATTATCGTTTTTTTTTTTCTCTCTTCCTTTCTTATGTTTGCCTCCTTTCTTGACATTGCACATGTTTATCCTTTCTTACTATATCTTCCTTTATACTCCATCCTTTACTCCTTCTGCTCTTCACCTCCTCTCTTGTAAAATCTTCTCTTTCATAATATAATCGCCTACCTTTTCGTCCTTACTTTAACCTCTGTTTTTTAACTTCTCTCAACATTCATATAGAATCACATTGTGTTCTCTTATTAATTATTTCACCGCCATCTTCCGCCATGTATTCTTAATTTTCTAGTTTACATTCCTCTTGTATTATAAACCCAGGTGTTCCTTTATCTAAACCAACGCTCATATCTCCACATATTTCTAACTTGTACCTTCACTCATGACTCCCATTCCTTCCATCCCCATATGGACTGGCGCTTGGACCGGGTCCACATTAAAAGTCGTCATGCAATGGATGTGCTGTTATATTTTATGTTCTTATTTACCTTTCTGTAGGTCGTTTACACACACTAATTAATATTACTATGAATACTAAGGTGGGTAAGTGGCTGTCATTTAGGGTTTTAATGGTTTCTAAACATTAGAAGCTAATGCTTTGCCAAGATGAACCAATCACAATTGCACACGGTTTCGTCACCACTTGTCACCACGCTATACAGGTTTATTCTGATCTCCTGTAAGAGGCATCTCCATACACTGACACTTGCTATCACAATACAATATTAAAAATGTAACTACCATACGAATAGATACGAGAGTGGATAGTCGCATCGATGACGAAGTTCATTTGTAATTGAGAAGAAATTGGTTTTCTGGATTAGTACTGTAAAGACTTTACATACAAGACACAAAATAAATAAATACATAAAAAACAATTTATTTAAAACCATTAATTAGAAATATTAATATAAAATTGTGAAACTTAATATGTTTAAAATATTGATTCCCGATAGTGATTTATGACTTATCTTCAGGTAGCAGCTTGTGGATAAATCCATAACTAGTTGAGTAGTAGTTGTGTTTTGCTGACCCTGATTGTATTTTTCTTGCTATATCTGGCTTATTTTAGAATGCATCCTCGATATAGCCCTTAGTCACCACTGTACTTTGCCATTCTCCTTGTAGCCCCACTGGTGAGGTCATTTTCCTTGCTTGTACCAACTGGTAATACCGTAGTCTTATTTTTGATCTTCAATGTCATCTAATATCTTTGATAATTTGTCACACTGACCAGCTCCCGAAACGCATAAAAATAAACGCCGCCTGTAAATACATACAAAAAATTAATTAATTTGAGGTTCTTATTTAACCATTGTCTTACTTTCACCAATAAAAAATACTTGTCGGGAGTTTTGAGAAGAAAGATCCATTTGGTCCCAGGACAAAAATTCCGATTTTTGGTGTAATTTGTCGTTTCTTGCAGTGTTCAATATAAGCTTATAAAATTTTGCGTATCCAAATACGCTTCAATAAAAACACGGATTTTAACATAGAACTAATTTCCGATGACTTAAGAGTTTCTATGCAAACTTGCTTTTCCGCAAAATAAGTGTTAAAGTATTTCTTGTGTAAGTGAAGTAACTTTTTCTTGATTCCAATCTTCTAAAATTTGGAATGCCTTTTTCATGTACCACTTTTTGATTTACACTGTCAGTAGCTGCAGATTGCTACTTTCCTACATCAAAGGAACGCTCTCATAATAATTTTTGCTTTCTTTCACAATTATTTTATTTAAATTAACACTGTTTTTCACAGAACACACACAAACTTTTGTCTGATAAATAGCGGTGCTTTTTATGTACCTGTTTGTAACGTAGGTCTGAAAGGAAAGCATGAAACATTTATTAGGTTGATTTGTTTACATCTTATAACCAATTTTTTTCTCATATTATAACTAGAATTTGTTCTGCCAACTTTATACAGTTTAATATTTCTAGGTTTTTGCAATTAAAAAATTTTTATGTTTGTGTTAAAATATGCGCTTCGACATTGTAAACCATCTAAATGTTTCCTGACAATTTATTTTTTGTATATGATAAGTAATTGACATTTAATGAAGCATAACTTGCCCTTATTCTTGGAATTAGGTTTGTGATTGGTTGATTTCAATATCCATTCTACACCTTTTCAAGCTGTAATTCAGAAACCGTGGGAGATGAGTTTCGGAAAGTGTAAGTTTTATTTCCAGAAAACCTAATATGTTATTCAGATTTGTACATTGAATTTCAGAAAGTGTAACTTGTAATCTCAGATTAGTTAATCGTAATTCAGAAAACGTAAAATGTAATTCAGATTAGTGAATTGAATTTCAGAAAGCGTAACTTGTAATTCAGATTAGTAACTTGTTATTCAGAAAACGTAATTTGAAATTCGAAAGCGTAATATTTTAATTCTGGAAAGCGTAATATATAATTCAGATAACATTAGCTTGGTACTTTGATATACTATTTCCAACAATTGTATTTTTGCCAGATCAATTATTCATAGTCTGCTCTATGTACACAGATCGTCATCTGAGAGGATAAATGTTCTGTACCACATTTTTCAAGATTGTTGGAAAAAAACAAAATTCTTCTTGCATTTTTTAAATTGATTTATTTGGCTCTGTGGCAAAATAGCGCAAAAAAAAATAACGGATATGTGGAGTATGTTGCCTTTAGAAACTTCATATACATTTATTTTTAATCTGACTCTACATTTTGACTGTGGTGTTAAAAGTTAATTTCCGAATGAATTTTAAAGATAACCTGTGCAATTTGGTCGAATCTCAATGACTTCAAATGCAAAGTTATTAAATTGGAACCGTGTCAACATCTTTTCACTCGAAGTGTGCAGCGCCCATGTATTCAATCTCCAAAATGAAAACTGCCCATTATGCCGAGTTCCATTAATCGCAACTCATGAACTCCAAAGAAAGAGGTATGAATTAATGTACATAGTATTCATATTCTACAAAATATAATTTCTTTCAGCTACAAAAGCATGCGGAGCAAGATAGAAACAGAGTGGTTGCATGTGCTAATAAAGGAGACGATTGGATAACCCTGGCTAAATCACTGTCCATCGATTATAAAACTGCCTTTCATTGGGTAAAATCTGGCAATGGTAGAATGTTGCCTAAAGGGGCAACAAACCGAAAACTTTAACAGAAGCAGAAATTGATGAAGTCATATCTTGGGTAGAGCAGGATAACGGCAAAACCCTGAAACAATTAGTGGAAAAAGTCCTACAAAATTTTCGAAAGTAGTATCAACAACAACGATTGGAAATTATTTAGAGGGTAGGCTTTTTACAATAAAACAAGTTCATCATCAACCTATTACTATGAACACACATGGAAAATAAACAAAAACAGAAGGGATTATGTGTTAGCGCTCAATGAATATATAAGAAACGGAAAACAAATTCTCTGGATGGATGAAGTAATTTTAATTTGTTTTGCCGTCGTACCAGGGACGAAGCTCGACGAGGTGCTAGAGCGGTACAGGAGCTTCCTGCTTCCAGAGGTCCAAATGTTCACATAATCTGAGCCATAACAACGGCTACTGTAATTGCAATGGAACGAAGAAGAGATTCCTATACATATCAATTGGCCAATGCTTGGGTGACAGCAATATTACAACAATGGCAGTATCTTGGAAACCAATTGCAAGATTTGGTCATTGTATGTGATAATGCACCTTGCTGCTCAAGGGTACAAGACGTTGTAAATGGAACTGGAGCTGCACTGTTGAGATTGGCACCATATTCTCCAATGTTGAACCCGATAGAAACCATTTGGTCCAAAATGAAAGCCAATGTTAAAGCGACTCTTCGCATTCCTCCAGTATTTGGCCCTGGTGTTGGAGAACAAAGACTATCCCACCTAGAAGGTCTTATTGACCAGGCAAAAGATACCATTGTTGGGGTGATTGCGCTCGAGCTGCACAACACACCACTACTTATCATGCTGCAGCTTTAGCTTTAGAAGACATGGTTGTAGGGCGATAGTTTAATATATAAAATAATAATTAAGATATTAAGATAAATAAATTAAGATACATATAGAATTATTTAAAGAATGATGTTCTTATTACAAAATATGTGTGTGTCTGTGTTATCTGAATTACAAATAACACTTTCTGAAATACAGATTACGCTTTCTGAATTTCATATTACGTTTTCTGAATAACAAGTTACGCTTTCTAAAATTAAATTCACTAATCTGAAATCAATATTACGTTTTCTGAATTACAATTTACTGATCTGAAATGCAAGTTACGCTTTCTAAATTACAATTTACTAATCTGAATTATATGTTACGCTTTCTGAATTACATATTACTAATCTGAATTTCAACTTACGCTTTCTGGAATTCATTTCACAGTTTCTGAATTACAACTTGAAAAGGTGTAGAGTGGATATGAAATCATAAACGTTCAGTTGACTGGAATTGTATAACCATATGTTCGTTAACTGTGAAGAAAACCGTAGATATTCATTCGGGAGTACAAAAAATCAAACAAGTAAACCATTACACTTCTAACCAACTTATCAAAAATTAACTTTCTTTTTCATTTCCCTCCCAAACACATTTCTTCTATTCGCCACTTTTGACCTAGTATCTTAATCCTCTTTTCCTAACTCTCTTATATGTGCCTTGTCTTTATTATTTTATTATTATATCTTAGATTGTACCCTAGATACTTTAGTTCATCTACGCTTTCTAGTTTTCTTCATCCCCTTTCTATTGAAATACCATATTTTCGCCTTCTTGACATTACCTTTAAGTTTTTCTTTTCTAAGAACCTCGTCACTACCTGTATTACCTGCCTCATCTCCTTTTCTCTGTTGCCAACACCACTATAGTATTGCTATTTTACTAAAATAATTTAAGCATCTCTCAATTTTTCGTACTGTCTAATCTAATTTTGTGTAAAACATAGTTAGATCATATTTGCTTTGAGTTTCTTTGTTAAATCGTTGGATAGTGGCCTACCAGAGAAAATAAATTTACAAAAAACGTTTTTGAAAACTATCATTAAAAAAGGTAAATACAAATTTCATTCGCATCGAAAAGGGTTATCCAGAATTAGGGAGCTACTTTAATCGTAATAGATCGGCAGATAATGGCTGATTTTACAGCATGACTTTATACCGTCTGCATCTTTCCATATACAAAGTAGTTCAGAGTTAAGTTCAGAAAAAGGCCTATTTGTTGGCGATCCTACGTAATATAACTTTCTTTGCTTTATCCAATCCGTCGTTGTTCATATGCAACAATAACTTGTAGACAATTTATTAACAGACGGTTTGAGATTACAAAGACATTTTTTAATTTAGTTTTGTCTTAAACCGTCTGTCAATAAATTATCGACAAGTTTATGTTGCATATTTTAATGTCTGAACAACGGTGAATTATTAGTAAAGCAAACAAAAGCGATTTTCAAAAGTAATATCACGTAGGACCGCCAACAAATACGATTTTCAAGTATACTCTGAACCATAGTTTGTATATGCAAAGAGGCAGACGGTATAAAGTCATGTTGCAAAATCAGTCATTATCTGCGGTCTATAACGGGATACAGGTGCATACACTGGAAGTGTACTTTTAAAGATGGAGAAATTAGGGAGTGAGAGGAGGTTACTTATATTACCATGACAAATACCACACACAGGAACTTACCGCTTGGGCACAAGTCTCGGTAAGGTAAACGTAATACTGATTATCATTGAAATTTGCAATAATGAATTCAAGTCAACATTTCTAATAATTAATTTATATTGAATAAATTACGTCAATCTTGAATGCAATTATTTCACTTTGAAAATAAACAACATATATTTAATTTTAATGAACTAAACTTTATTTTGGAGTGAGTGCCCAAATTTACTGTAATGTAACAAACAATTCTGGTAAATCAACTAAAATTTACTTTTTATTTTTGTGTCATGGTTTCAGTAGTGTTATTTTTCTAATTCGTTGTTCGAGACTGCACGAAACCTCTCAACTGTACGTGTATAAGGGATAAAACAATTTGATATGTCCTTAGTTCATAGGTGAATTTTAGTAGAAATTAAGAACACGTATTTGAATTGCATCAGTTAATAAATTTACGCGTACGTAAAGTGTCAGTGTTAGGCTCATACTCATATTTCAGAGAATATTAACCGCCAGCATCGTATTTCTGTTTTATCTGATACATTCGTGACCTTTAATATCAAAGATGTTAGGTCACATAAATAGGTTCGTTGGTTTCAAAGACGTATTTAAATTATGGCAATTTATGTCATTAAATTTTGCAGAATATAAAATCGCACCAACTGAAAATAAAAGCATCAGTTGAAGACGATCATTTATAACGTTATTATAAATAATTATAACATCATTATACTTGAATACTAAATTTCCTTTTCACAACGCACCTCAGTGAGATAATTTTGTAAATATGTAGAAGAATTACATCAACACAATAAAAATTCAAATCTAATTTTCTAATGAAAAGACTACTTTACCAACAAACATTTATTTTTACAATTAAAATTTAAAAAAAATGTTATGTAATATAAAACTTTTTTTTTAAATTACAAGTCTTTATAACACTTATTCCAATCCATAAAACTTTTAACAATCAAGGAAAAGAAAGTGAGATGTCACAGAAACGTGGATACGTTTCAGGAAAAAACGTTTAAATGTCACTATTTTTTATTGTCTGTTGGTATAATTGCATAACTTGTCAACATCTAAATGTTAAATTGACTATTGCATACGTATGTCGAATCACTTTCGACAACCAATGACTTTATTTAATTTTGCAATTTTAAACCAATAACCAAGACTTATATCGGTAAGTGCATACTATGCACTTATGTGACTATGCACTTAGTACATTACTGTTGGATAATACATTTGTTGACTAGGGTTACCAAATATAAGTTTTCGAGCAGAACTCTAGACCACAAATAACGTATAATCATGATCGTATAGAAAGGTGCCTTCTGACGTTTTACTTTGAAAACTTTCCTTCCTTAACTTTGTTGCTATAGTTAATATATTTAAGGGCTATTGTTACTAAGAATGAGAAAAATATATATATATATATATATAAGTTAAAGTTCCTTTTGCCTCTGGTATATTAAATAACATATATATGCCAAGGTTCAGAAAAAATGGACAAGTTTTTAGATATCGTATTTATATACGGATGAACTCCTGGTCGGTCGACTATAAAATATGGAGTAAAAAGACTATTAGAATGTAAAGTCTGGTTTTATTTAAGATTCATGTTGATAAATACTTGGTTACTGTGGTTACCAACAAGTAAAGTAAGTGTATAGATTTAAGGAAGTCAAAGAAGCATATTGCACCGAACTCATACCGTTCCGATATTAACAAACCTGTACATGAGTATCGGAAGTCTCCAGCGACATAAGACATTTTGCTCGAGAAACAAAATATACAGCGTGTGTAAAGTGCGTTGAAACTTACAAAATTTTGATGAGAAAAAGTGAAAAAAACCATAAATAAATATAACTGTTTTAACAACGCATATTCCTTACGACGCGTCTAAGTGCATTATGACGTTATAAGACTGAAATTCAAACTTAAAATTTTGCTCGAAAATTAGGAAAAAAAATTGCGTTTAGAAAAATATAGTTCAATACAGCAAATTATAGACAAAAATTTACATCTTTTTTTTGTATAATTGATTTTCTTAGCGACATAATTACTTGTCATAATAGCTATTTATGCAACAAGTCCATAATTTACCACACGAATAAATAAAATAAATAAATAAGTCCATAATCCACGTTTTTATGGACGAGCCACAGAATTACTGACGAGAGACAAAGGAGTGAGGCCACAACAGTGGCAAGACCATAAGACGAGGTAATGGACGAGTTGCATACAAGATTTTATGGTCAACTGTATGATTTTACTCAAACAAATATAAACTGCAGAAAGTATTAGTTATATCGACGTATCTATAGTCGTCTTTGCTTGTGTTTATAAATTGACAGTTTTCATCATAGTTCTTAATCTTTATGCCCGGTTGCACCAACTAAAAAACAAAGCTTTCAATAGGCCGATCGACTGTAAATCAAAACTTTGGTGTTGTACTGTTAAAAAGTATCTGTTAATCGACTTTTCTTACAGACAAAATTAATCGGTCGTTTTGCGTCAGTATTTCTGAATACGTGCCGTTTTTAAAAATTTCCTTGGTGATTGTGGTAGATAATTTTGTGTTGTCATTCGATTTGAAGTTTGATAAAGTTATTTCCTTTAAAAATTATTAACTAAGTTTCAATGGAAAAAGATGTAAGCTATTGACTTGATTTTGAAATACGAAATCTTTCTTTAAGTTCACGATTTGTAAATTAGTTAAATGGGTCACATCTTGGTCTCACATGTTTTATTTCTGGAAGAAGTTCCATAATATGATCTAGTTCTTCATTTGATGAAGATGAAGAGGAAGAAGATAAAAACGTGCATCAATTAATAAAATTCTATTATCAATTACAAAATACTTGAGGACAGTTGTATATGACAATTTAATCAAGTTTAAGATTTCATTCGATTTTCTAGGAATCCACTACCTACACTTTATAAAAACGATCGGTTTAAAAACCAACGGTTATTTTTTCTAATGCAACCATTGTTTTAAAAATCGGAGATTATTGATTAATCGGTCGATCATCCATTATATATTCGATCGACATTAAAACTACACCTTTACTGATATTCACGTTTGTCATTGTCAGTGCCATAAAGTCCACGAAGTTGGCCTGTATAAATTAGTTTCGGAACAGTCGCAGTTCGGTGTAAATATGTTCCTTTAAATATAAAATTTTGTTAGTCGCAGTTCGGTGTAAATAGCTATTTGTTGTGGCGGTTAAGCTATTGTTCCTATTGCGAAAATAAGCGTTCAACATGTCTAGTGAATGAATATTCGCACATGTGATGTAAGTGTTATGTATGGTGCCCCAAAGATCAGTATAAACCTGTTTAGTGTGGTGACGAAACCGTGTGTATTGCAGATTGGTTCGTCTTGGCTTCAAGGTTTAGGAAAACCACTAAAACCTAAACATCCCAACTCTACCCACCTTAGTATTCATATGTAATAATATTAATTAAGTGTGTAAACATTATAGAAGGTAAATAAGAACGTAAAATATAACAGCACAGCCATTGCATTACGACATATAATGGACCGGTGTCCAAGCGCCAGTAACGACAATGACAAAAAATAGTAGGTTAACGAAATAGAAAACAAAATAATGAAAAAACAGATAATCAGGACAAGAATACAATACAATACAATACAATACAGTACAATACACGTCGGTAACCAATCCGCGACGTGCTGGTCGCTAGATGATTTTGATTTCTAGTTTGTTCCTGGTTGATTTTGTAAAATTGCGCGTTCAAGCAAATGCAATCATTAAATATTAGATTCGTACAAGTGGAAAAATACCCTTGCCTCTATAACTATACGACGAATATTCACATGATGATGAAGGAGCACTTATTTGAAGATGTTGTGGCTCTATATCGGGATTTTCGGCTAGTTTATAAAATAGTTTAGTTTTTTCAGTCGCCTAATGTGCAGAGGATCTAAGAGACCTTTTGATTCTACAGATATTGCTCAAAATCTAATCAGATCTGTGGTATTATAAAAACCCCATGCTAAATTTAATAAAAAATTTACCGGTTTCTTGATATTGTGTTTACATAGGCAGATGTTTTTTCTTGTTAATATATGATTATCTTTTCAAAGAATGACCTCATGAACAACGCCTTAAATTTTTTGTTTGTATTTCGATGGTGCAAGACTAGTTTGGGATACTCTATTGATGCGAAATAGCGTGCGGTAATGGATCCCATTAACGCACTAGTACTGGAGATTACGTTATTTTTTTATAAATCTAGGTTGAGGGTATATAATCTAAATATTACAACTACCACTTTTATGCTTATTTATTAATTGAATTTAGACTAAATACCTAAACAGAAAAAAAGTATGAACCAACGTAGTCATATCATCTCTTTTTGTAGAACTCAGACATGTTTTGCAAACCGTCTTGGCTCAGTCGGGCTGCTTTATCTTTTTGTATGGCAAAAGCATGCTTGTGACACATGTTTTCCAATAGAAACAATTCAAGTTTACTAAATTCGAAATAGGTTTAATTTTATTTATTGTGTCTTTTTCAAAACTGAAAACAAAGATTTATGTAATGCGTCAAATGTGATAGTCCTAGACTTTGCTATGCTCGTCTCCATTTGTTACAAGAAATCATGCATTACAGTTACTGGTTGCCTAAATAGATACTGTCAACTATGACGACTCTCTTTTGTGATAAATTTTAAACTATATTTAAAAGATTAATAATTATAAATATTACAAACTAATTATAATTTGGTATTATTTATAAGTTTCCATTCATTTATGTACAATGTTTTGAAAATATTACTTGTACATATTTCTTTTAATGTAGGCTGTTTATAGTTTAAACATTACCCAATTTTAATGTTTAAACAAATTAATTTATTTAATAACTACGAGTGATGACTATGCAGCAAATTTTTGTTTAATGGCCAAAATGACCCGTTAAAGTTTTGTAGCCATTGCCCCTCAAAAAACGTGTTCTTTTGTCTTAATAATATCTTTAGGAATATTGAGTTTTATCAAAACATTTTACTAAAAAGTTGTTATAAATTACATTAAGACTTGTCCTTAGGCACCGTTTTCGTCTGCATCAATACGTCATTATTTATCATATTGGTGGCTCTAACGTGATTGTTTAATGCTTAGGGTCGTTAATTTTGCTGCAAGTACTCATCTTCTTCGTCAAAGACTTGCTTAAATCTACTATCATCGCACCACTATAAAGGTTTTAGAATTAACGCACCTTTTGCTTGCAAAATCCCTGCACAATCTCTTAAAAACGTCCATTCACAAAAGATCAAACACAGCTACGAGGTATATGCTAAACACCACACAAACTAACATAGTAGGTTTCTCCAGCTAATCTGCAATTATCAACATTGACAATGCAATATATGGGGAATTATCTAAATTAAGTAACAGTGGCCCGAGTAACAATTACGCTTCCCCTATTGTCGATCTCCTTCATCAATTCATCACATTTGTTTACAAAACAAAATATAAACAACAGCAAGGCACAAATAACACAAAAACACCTCCGCATCCGTTCAACTACAACCAGTCGTCAGCGTTGTGGTATGGTGTATCGCAAAACACAATTTATTGTTTAATTATTAACTACTAACCTAAATTATTGAAAAATGCAAAAACTGGGTTATTCGTGACCGTAACATAATTCATATGTAAGTATTGTCTAAGGTTAACAATTTCTAATTATTAAAATATTCAGATTTGAAAGGGATCTGAGATTCTTCAAAGTAAGTGTCCAAATTATATTTTTGATAATGATAAAATTGAAAGTTTCAAGGATTAAAAGCCGTTATAAATTCTAAAACTTTTACTATATGTTTGTCAGAAAACTTCAACAGAAACAGAAGAAACTCTAGAACCTCAACCAGATCTGGAATCTGATTCTCAAGAACATAAGAACGCACCTTACAAAACATCCACATTAGACCATTATAAATATAAAGCTGCAAAGTACGGATCATCAGTCTACATCCAAAATCGGAAATGGACGGATCTTTGAAGAAGCTGACTACTCGTGTTAGCGAAACGTTGGGAAGCAATTTCAAGCTAACGATTGTTGTCAATGATAGAGAATATTGTCAAAAATATTGTATAAAGTAAAAAGTACCTAAATAAACATTAACTAAAACAAATTTGTAAAACTGTGAGTTGCCATTTAAAAGTTTGGTGTGACGTCATTTCCGTTAAAACCAGAGGTAATACTGGATGCCGACAGGCTAAAAAGATGTCCCCCTCAGAAAAAAATTTGACGGTTCTAAGTTTTTTTTTTTTAATTATCGATGCGGCTGCAATTGGCTTTGTTTCGTCGGCGTTGGCCCACCCATTATGCTTTCATTCAATGTAAAACCAACAAATGATGATTTTTAGTTGATTAACATTTAACCATACAAATGCAGAGGATAAACAAACATCACAATGTCAATTAATTCCTGTTCCACCAACCTAAGTAAATAATTTGCTTAAATTTAAGCGGTCAAAATTTAAAATTACAATAGTGGAAATATTTTTACTGTTGATATAAAGCTTTGTCTAAGTGTGTGCATAGTTATAAATGATGTGTAGATCTTGGGTGTCTGAATTGAAATTAATTGTGTTGTTTAATTTATTGATGTGGAACTTTTCTAAGAAATCCATTTTTGTCTTTCAATTGAATCCAAGATCTTACAAACAGAAAACACCAATCGGTTTGCTGGATATTGAAACACGTGTCCGAGTAAAGTTTTTTGGTGCAGTTTTTGGTGTTTTTCTGTTTGTTAAATAGACGCTGCAGTTTAGCATTCCATTCAACTTTGATCAAGATCTTAGAAAGACAAATGAGTGGTTATATTGTAAAGCATGTTTCGATAATGCAATTGTTTCTTTGTTTTTCCTCTTATATTTTTATGTTTGTTTATGCGCTTTTGAAACTACGGGGAAGTTTGTTCGACGTAACTATTTCCACATTCTGAGTAAGTGATTAAGTATATCACAGATGACTTGTGCCCTTTGGGTACGGGATCCTTAATGTGAGAATAGAGACAATTAGTAGACCTTACATTATAAGGAACGATCTTAACTGTTTCAGATTTTAAGATTTTGCTAATGTTATAGGTCAGGTTGTAGATGTTAGGTATCCATAGTTCCCCCCACAGATTCTGTCCGATTTTTGTTATTATCGGGGGAGCTTAACAACGGTTTGTTAATAAAAACTTTAGAGTACCTATCCGTCATTCAAGAGAAATTTTTAAAATGTTTAGTCAAGGTTTCTGGTGGCTAATTTTCTTAACTCTGTTTTTTAAACTCAAAAATAACATTTCTCTCTTATATTACCGGGAGTGGTTTGAGTGTACAGTTCAACTAACCGTCTCGAAAATTTTGTCAAAACAACTAAAACTCGTTTTGCGCCGAAGGTAAGGTAAGTAATATATATTTCTGGCCATTAGCGTCGAAAACTAGATAATAAAATAACAATTTAATAAAAACTTAGGACAAATACAATATATAAAATTATAACATTTGAAAAATATAAATAATATCTAGTGTACATAATACATAAAAACGTGTAAATACATATACGAGGCACGTCCAGAAAGTAAGTGTACTAGTACTCTCAGCTGTAGGGAATGCTTTTTAACATATTGGCAACACTGTCGCGTAGCCCTCCTATTCCTCCTCTTCAAAACGAGACTAATCCCAGGTTAGTGTGTTGAAAACTCACTAGCGCAGTCATACGCTACTTCGTTGCGAAGGGAAAAGCTCTGAAAAGGGTGATTCAGAAGAAAAGGAGGGGCATGCTGAGGAAGGGAGTCTGCCTGCTGCACGACAATGCAAAACCTCACACGGCCAACGCCACGAAGCAACTCCTGGCTTCTTTTGATGGGACGTTTTGAGCCACCCCCCCGTATTCCCTGACCTGCCCTCTTCAGATTTCTATCTCTTCACTTACCTTAATATGCACATGGGTGGGAACAAGTTTCAACGGACGAGGAGGTGAAGGGAAAGGTGGATAAGAGGGTGCAAGAGCTGGCGGGAGACTTCTTCGAAGCGAAGCATAAAAAAATCCCGCGGCTCACCACTTGCATTGAGAGGATGGTGACTATGTCGAAAAATAACTTACATATGTACAAGTGTAACCAAGTCATGTTTTGTTTTAATTTTTTATTTTTTGAACCCTACATAATTTGAGTACACTGACTTTCTGGACGTGCCTCGTAATTATAAAATTAATTATCTGATATGCATTCATTTACTGTGGTAGAAAGAGAGATTTTTTTAAATTGACTTATATTATCAATGTTACGAATTTCAGGTGGAAGATGATTAAAAAGCTCCTTCTCTACACAGGACACAGCATTTAAGCGTTGCTTAGTCAAGCAACTTCTCATATACAGGGTGATTCAGCTAACCCGTTCATTAGAAGTTTATGGACTTCCAGTTGAAATATTTGTTTAAAAAATTTTGAATAGGGATTGCTTGAAAAGTTCTATTTAATTAAAATATTTCAGTTTTTCTAGCACTTCCGGTTACACCGGAAGTGGCTACCAACTTTCTTATTTTAAATGAAATGGTATATTTTTTTGTATATTGGATTCTACGCTAAAATCTGAGTTATCTTATGTAGCACAACCTATATGAAAAATCAATAGTTTTTGAGATATTCTCATTTTTTGAGAAAATTGGTTTTGTAGTATTGTTTTCAAACGCTTGTCAATGATTGAAAAGAAAGTTATAGTAACAAAATTTGGGCTATACTTAGAGGACTGTTAAGTTTTTAAATGATGTGTAATTTGACATCTCATTATTTACAGGGTGTTCAAAATGTTTGGCTAAATCTGACTAACTTCAACTGCCCAAAAGTCAATTTTTTTAAATGGAATACCCTGTATCTTGTTGCTATGTGATGGAGAATTAAGTGGTCTTTCAATCTTTATAAGGGTTCTATACCTATCTGTTACCATTTTCCTGCTATCGATGTATTTACATTCGACACACAATATTTCTTTATTTTATTAAATAATTTCTGACTAGTGGCCTGTGGAAATTAAAACAATGTGCCTTATTTATCAAACTTTAAACGTCGACGTGACACATTATACACGATATGGAAATCCACCAAGAATAAGACTACTAAATTTATTTTTTATTCATGGAGAATGTTACAAAATTATTGAAAGAACTTGCCGTTTGCTTAACGAGAGATATCTACATTTATGGCCTCTAAATAAAATTACATTGCAAAAATAGAAGCAAATTAATTTAATTATTAATTTAGCAACTGTTCGATATGCCGTCCGTGGTTTTCTAAGCACAATAAAACTCTTCTGTTAACTTCAGCTATTGTGGATTTTGAACCATTTGCACATCTACTTCAGAGAAGGCAGTTTGAACCGATGTAATAAGTCATCTCTGTTATGGACTGGCCTTGAATAGACTTTAGTCTTGACATACCCCCATAAAAATCCAGGGTGTTAGGTCAGGTGATCTGGGAGGCCATAGAGATGGACCATTGCGTCCAAACCAACGATCTTCGAACATATGGGATAATTTTAATAAACCTCATGGGTTGAATGAACCACTCCTCAAGCATTTTTAAATATTTGCGAGAATTTAAATTTTCGTTATACACTTCAAAACAAACACGATTATCCATAATTAAACAAAAACATTAAAACTAAATGTGCTTGAAAGTTACCTTCGCGCACCATCCGAGGACTTTGTTCTGCCCAATAATGCCAATTTTTCCTATTAATGATTCCTTCTCTACTAAATTTTTGACTCATCGGTCCAAATAATTTTTTCAAAAATTTGGGTCTTCCTGCGTTTTCAATAAAATGCTTTCACAAATGCTACACGACGTATTTCGTCACCTGGAGCGGAAAGCTTGTAGTTTTATAATAGAAAAAGCATGCATTTTACGTTGTGCCAAAATTCTCTGTATCGACGAGTAGGACAGTCCCAAATCTTCAGACGCAGCTCTGATCGATGCATGTGGATTTGCATTAAAATATGCCAATACATTTATTTCGTTGTCTTCATCACCGGTGACTACCTTGGGCGTGTTCTAGTACATTGAATTCCAAATTGTTTAAAATTTGTTTCTATTCTCTTAAACGTAGTTTTATTTAGAGGTTGCAAGTGTGGATATTTCTCGTTAAACAAACGGCAAGTTCTTTCAATAATTTTGTAACATTCTCCATGAATAAAAAATAAATTTAGTATGTCTTCATTCGAATATTCTTGGTGGATTCCATATCGTGTATAATGTGTCACGTCGACGTTTACAAGTTTGATAAATAAGGCACATTGTTTTAATTTCCACAGGCCACTAGTCAGAAATTATTTAATAAAATAGAAAAAATATTGTGTGTCGAATGTAAATACATCGATAGCAGGAAAATGGTAACAGATAGGTATAGGGAACTTTTATGAAGATTGAAAGACTACTTAATTCTCCATCACATAGAACAACAAGATACAGGGTGTTCCATTTAAAAATTGACTTTTGGGCAGTTGAAGTTAGTCAGATTTAGCCAAACACCCTGTAAATAATGAGATGTCAAATTACATCATTTAAAAACTTAATAGTCCTCCTAAGTATAGCCCAAATTTTGTTACTATAACTTTCTTTTTCAATCATTGACAAACGTTTGAAAACAATACAACAAAACCAATTTTTCTCAAAAAAAATGAGAATATTTCAAAAACTATTGATTTTTCGGTAATTATACAGCAAAGGGACCCACCTCCGATCGCCCTTCTAAATAGATGCGTTGGACGCGGCTTCCATGCGGAACAACTTTTCCCTCTGACATAATTGGGGTCACGTCGGTAAAAAGATATTCACCATTAAAGATGTGATAAATATTGTAATTTGAATAGCATGACACTTTGTACATTCGACGTCTTAACCATATTGTCAAGGACACCCTCCCGAGTAGCTTGCAAGCAATTTTACTCGGGGGTCATTCGTTTCTTAAAAGTTATTAACAAATGCCGGTGGTGATAACAGCCGTACAATGGAATTCCTCAATTGTACCACATTATGTACATCGAGACGTCTTCTATTATGAGAACACTTACTCTATCTCCAAAACTTGTTTAGAGACGTTTACAGGTTATTGCTGTTCTTACTTACCATTTATATATCTACGTTAGAGAGCGTAGTCGACCTTAACTAATATGCATTAACTTTATTCATTAATAACTTTAGTCTTGACATGACCCCCATAAAATTACTTGCAAGTTGCTCGAGGGTGTCATGACAATATATGTGAAATTTAACGATCATCGGATATGGGTCCTCTTTCTGTATAAACGGGGGTGAACTGTGCTGATTTTTAGGTTACAGTTATTAAATTTTCTTCTAAAAATGCATGTTTGCATGGTTCGAAACAACGGTGTTGGCTGGGAAAGTGATCTGGTAAATATACAGCAACACATCTTAATGGTGAATACCTTTTTACCGACGTGACCCTAATTATGTCAGAGGGAAAAGTTGTTCCGCATCAGAAGCCGCGTCCAACGCACCTATTTAGAATGCAGATTTGGAGGTGGATTCCTTTTGCTGTATATTTACCATCATTCCATTTAAAAATAAGAAAGTTGGTAGGTACTGGTAACAGGAAGTGCTAGAAGAGCTGAAATATTTAATTAAATAGAACTTTTTGAGCAATCCTATTCCAAATTTTTAAACAAATATTTCAACGGGAAATCACAAACTTCTAATGAACGTGTTAGCTGAATCACCCGGTATAATAACGTCAACTTTAAACAAATTTAAGGATAGTGTAAAGGAGTTTCTAAATAAATTATGAAACTGCAGATAAGTGATATGATGAATTATTCTCAAATAAATTTAAATTGTGAATTGTATGTTTCATTACCAGTAATAAATACCAATTTTGTGTTGAATATGTATACAGGAATGTTTAAAATCATCGCCCGTCCTTTCAGAATATGAATCGGGGCTAAAACAAATTAAAACGTAAGAATAAAATTGCGTTATGTCCATGGTTACAGAGTTATTGATAAAAAAAGATCTAACATTCAATACATACTTTATTAAAACGATGTTTACTGATGAGTGTACATTTACCCAGACAGGGATTATAAATACTCATAATTTGCACGAATGGAGAGATGAAAACCCTTATTTAATACGTAAAAGATGTCAAATTAAAGACGATGGTCAGTAAACATTTGGGCTGGATTATTAAATAATAATGTAATTGGTCCAAATATGTTACCTAACCGACTTAATTCAGCATTGTATTTTCATTTTTAAACGACAACTTACCACTGCCAATTGCTCTTAAAAAAATCCCATTAGCAACTAGATTGATATTGGTTGGTTCCAAAAATGATGGTTTTGTAACAAATATTCGTTTTTAATAAAGTTTAAACATTGAATGTTAGATCTTTTGTTTTTTGTCAATAACTCTGCAAACAATGGACATAACGCAATTTTTTATTCTAACGTTTTAATAAGTTTTAGCCCCCGGATTCATATTTCCTGGAAAGGAAGAAATCAATTTTGAGACAACCTGTATATATGTTTAAGTAGATAGATTTTTCTTTTTTGGGCATTACTTTGGGCGTATGATATTTATTATATTTTCTTGTTACAAAGGTTTGGTGGAAGAGCAGCTTTATTGTAATAAAAGCTGAACCATCGCCTTGAGATTTTGCAAATTTACAGAAAAAAATGATAATAATAATAATAATAATAGAGGTAACATTGATAATACATATAGTTTTAGGGTTTATCGGTTCGTAATAAATTATTTCTGGTAGGGTAGCTATGAATGTCCGCGTTGATTTCATATACGATTTATTTTTTGAAACCTGTAGGCAACACTCGAAAATGTATAAATTTAATAACTGTCATTATATTTTGATAGGTAATTACTTCCCTACAACTATCGGTCATCTTTAGTTGAAACATTACACGCACAGCTTTTTTTTATAATTTTAAAATTTTTTTCATAGGATTGCAGGGTCATCTAGATGTCAGGGCAATATTTTGGTACATTTTATTTATATGCGTTACGTATCTTCCCAAATTTTTTAATCAACGGTACAAGTGTTTAACAAACAACAAAGAACTATATACATTTCGGCTTACCATTTTAAAACGACAAACTTTGAAGCAATAGTATCGACTCACCTAAAACAAAATCAAAGCATAAGTAAAATAAAAACAATACTGTTGTTATAGGGACGCTTAGTTCACCAACACAAATATCTTAAACTATGATAAAAATTATTAATAATTATTAGATTATTATATAGGAGACAAACGCAAATCACTTACACACAATTCCAATATTTAATAATATTTCAATTTATTTCAACAAATAAAATAATTACCTGTTGAATATTTGCACACAAAAGAAAAATAACAAAGTTGCTTCAAAATAAATCTCTTAAGGTGGAGTTCGAGTTTATATAAAAATAAAAGAATTCGCTTGAAATAGCCGATGTCGCTACTAGCTTATGTTAGGTAGTGGATTAAAAATAAGACAAATAAAGGACGTGATTACAGTTGATTCGAGTTTTGAAAGAAGTTGTTGCAAAAGCAATATAAAAAATCTTTAAACATGAATATTACAGAATTTTATCGACTACAGAAAACACTTACTTATAATTTACATAGAAAATAATTAACGCGATAATAAATATATTACACATATTCAAATTTGATTGAAACGCGCTACTAATTTAATTAGTACTTTAATTTGTAAGTTCCTTAAAGAGAAGGGAATTTGGTACTAAATTGAAACTATAGTTAAAATTGCACGAATCGAATTGAATTAGTAATTTCAATTAAAATGTAGTTTACCATTTTCTCTGTGAATACGTTCCCCTTAGTTCTCTTTTATACTTCGGTTTGAAGCACAACTTTCAGATTTAATACGTTTTATATCATTTTTTTTTATACATCCATTTGATGCTTAAAATTCTCAAATTGTACATTAAAAAATTAAAATACTAAGATTCAAATATGTATTTATAAACCAATTTGAAAAATTGAATTAAAAAATTTAATTAGATATCTATGTGAGATTTGAACTGCTCAATTCAAATCACATTATTTTTATTTGCTGACCATTGTTTGTTGGAAGAGTCGGCTGGAATCTGCTCGATTATTACTTAGCTAAAAAACTAGATTTAAACTCTTGTGAGTTTAGTTCGATTGTACACGTTCTATCAGTAATTGTATATGATCCTGTGCCTTATGAAAAACATTTCTCTTATATAAAATTAATTACATACACGTTTTGTGAAGTTAATAAAGTACAAAAACTATTAAATTTCTAACCTCTTCTTGTTGACGTGTAAACAAATATATTGCATTTGTTTCTTTGAGAGGAATCGACATAAACTTTGTTTGTTTTGTTCTCCGGTTTTCGATCTCTAATTAAGAATTTGATTCTGATTTTCAGTAAAGTTTAATTTTAATCTGTCAAATTTTTTCTTCAAAACTTATTTGAAAAGATTGCTGTTAATTTTTGAGTAGGTAAGTAACAGAAAACAACGTTCAATTTACGTATGTAGTAATGGATGTAACATGTATTAAAATGAATAAATCTAAAAATTAGTGTATACGCTAATTATTACGAAAATTTTTTTTTATTCAAAATTGGATGTTATTTGTCCATATAGACTCCATCACGAGGGGTGCATTCATTCTAACGCCTCTCTAACATTTTTTTCACTTCAAAATCTGTGTGTATGGTGGCTACGACCTCAGGATTTGATGCAAATTTCTATCTTTGAAGAATTTTTGAGGTCTGCTAAGAGGTAATAACCGCTAGGAGCCAGATCTGAGAAATATGGTAGATGCGGAAGCAATTAAAACTTTAATTCATTTAATTTTGGCATCATACTGAACGACTTGTGACACGGTGCATTGTCCCAGTAAAGAGCACTTTTTTTGCATTTTGGGGCCTTTTTTGGAATTTTTTCCCTCAAACGTACCAATAACGTATTGAATGTAATATTTGCTGTAGATGATCTTGCCTTACTAAAGGTAGTCGACGAATAAAACACCTTGCGAAGCCCAAAGCACGAAGGCCAAAACCCTACCGGCCGTTTTTTGGTGGCTTCGGACTGTTTTTATTGACTGCTGTCTACTGAGTTGATTGCCGAAGTGATTCTACAGTGTAGTGGTGGATCCACGTTTTATTCATGGTGACACACCTACGAAAAAATCCGTTAAGTAGCTTCAAACAGGACTCCAAATCATCAACGCTGTTTTTAGTCCACTGAAATCATCCGCGGCACCCACTCTAAACACAGCTTTTTCATGAACAAGTGTTTATTCAAAATAGTGTATACGCTACTGTTTTTGGAACAACTAAAGAATGAAGCCGACCAGAGCATTTAGCACTCATCACCAAACCAACGTTTGACGGTTGCTTTCAATAGAATAGAGCTTTAATAACACTTACCAAGCCAATGCTTTGCTCGAACGATATTCTTTCCCATCAAAAAGCAGTGTTTAATCAACATACAAAATTCCTTTTTCTCTATTGTTTGAACACAAAAGTGGCGTCACTAACACAACTCTAACTTAGAAACGAATGCTCTGATTTATATAATGTTAGCCTTGTGACTTCAATTATAAAATGATTGTCCAGGTACATAAAAAATATTTCCACTTTGTGTTGTAATTTTTCCATACCCTTATTTCTTGAATAATTTTCATGGAAACAACAAACGTTGTTTTTGACCAAAAAAAATTACCTGTAAAAGTCAACCTCTTTGATGCATTAATAACATGCACTAGAGGTTTTTTCCAAGAGCTTTCTTCTTTTTCCGAATAAATTTTCCGATTTTAACGGAAATGCTTGTTGCTGGGTAATTCACTATTGTACAAATACGGGAGCTGTCGATTATATTCCTTACTGAGGGCACATATACGAACAATAAGAGTTGCGACATCTAGTGTCAAATTTGTCTTAACGTAACGTGTACGTAGTAACACGTAGTTCTTTGCAAACTTCCAGCAGCAGATTCGAGGTTGTTATTTTTGCGAACACTTAGTTGGTTGTAATAATCGACGGATCGACTTAAATAACTGCTTTTACACATCTGTCGACAAAGTTGCTATAGTAATTATAATTTGTAAATGTTGAATTTTTCCTCTAAATTTGCTGATTATTTAGCAGCTTTATTCTCATTTGTGTGAGACCTTCTATTTGGAGAAAAGACATAAGCAGGTGAGCTATCAAAACTCCATGTGATTTTCTTTTACCCAATGGTTCGACCGAATATTTAAAGTAAGGTCTTCTTCAGGGGCTTTGGTCGAAACGTTGTATAAAGAAAATCTCATGGAGTTTTGATAGCTCATCTCCTTACACCCTTTCTCCAATTAGAAGGTCTCACACAAGCAAAAATAAAGTTGCCAAATAATTATAATATAAAAGGGTGTGACTACTCCGGTAAGGTTTTTATAAAGAATTAATCCATTTTAGGATCTTCCAAAGGTGGAGGTTAGGAAAGACACTGACTTTTTATAAAGTTATAGCCGACGATTTGCCCTATCAGATGGGGGCTTTTAAAGCAAAAAACATTCTTTTAGGCCGTTTTGTCAAACACAAATAGCGAGAAACGACATCGTAAACATGGACAAGATTTAGATAAAGTTTAACACTTAGGCATAGGACACCTTTATGTCATTTAAAAGAATAAAATACAGGGTGTTCCATTTAAAATAAAGCTCATATTCCATATTGAATGATTCAATTATTAACCTGTAAATTCTGAACACTTGTAAAGAGATGTTTAATATTTGATCATACATTAATCTAATATTAAACTATTTAGACTTAAGAAAACATTGTTATGATTTGTTGGATTAGAGATATTCAATTTTTTTTAATACTATATATAATATTTTAAGAAAAGTCGACAAAACTCAGAACACTCTGTGTTTAGGTATAGAGAACCTTTATGAAAGTTTACCTCATTTTTACTTTGATGTGCTACACTTTTTTGGGACATACTGTATATTTCAAAATAATTTTAAAATGTAAAATTTATAAACCTGCAAGGTACTAAAATGACAAAATTTGTAAAACTTTTACTATTTCAATATAAATCTCCGTCCCGTTGAGTCACCCTATATATGTAACATTTAATGCGAAAGTTTAGGTTTACAGGGTGTTTTTAAAAATTGACTACTTTTGAATCATTGAAGATAAATAAATGATTTTACTAGAGATTCAGCCGATATTTTAAATCATTGCTGACACTTCGTATCGATTTGCCTACTACGATTTTTGAAAACTGACAATCAGAAACTGTAAAGTACTTTATTTTTCAAATGGCGGTTCCATTTCTGACGAGAAATGGATGTAGAATTAAATTTTAGGGCCAGTTTAATTTTTATTATGCATTCGTATCTTCAGTTGTTTTTTGATGAAACTATGCTTTTGTTCCGATTTTTTTAATAATCGCATTACAAGTAACCATAGCAACCACTAATTATTCATAATTCATTACAATTATATTAATGCAAATGGTTCATGTGTTTACAGTTTTATTTCTGTTTACTGTTGTAGGAGGCTTTGTACAAAAGCGAAATATCAAAATACTTACTGTCGTTGTGTAATGCGTGGCATTTGGTATTGTTTCAATTAATTTTTAAAATTTGCATTATGAAACAATTTCTACATAATGTTGTTTTTGATTTGTTTGTGATTTTCGGTGCAAATGACCTTAATAGTTTAAAACCTCGCGCAGTGACATATTGTAGATTACCAGATCGAGAAACGTTCACATGTTTAGTATAGGAAAATAGTTACATCCGGTAGAATTTTCTTATCTTCCAATATCAGAAGTTTGGCTACCCTGTATATAAGAATGATCTTCAGAGTACTATTACATAGTGAGAACCAAAAATCTATCGCACTATAACTTTAACCCAAAATGTACAAGAAATTTTATGGAAAATTTACTCAATTTTGTATGTAAAATGCAATCTTTTGGTTTTCATAAAATATTTACTGTTTCCTTTAACCTATACCCCCACATACACTATATCGTTTAAACGCTAATTAATTGAACTAACAATTCCTAAAAAACATTTAGGTGATTTATTTAAAAATTTTGAGGTATTGCCTTACTGGTTTGCATTTTACTTTGCTCTATGTTAATGAACCGATAATAAAACTAATGAATACTAAATACAGTTAACGACATGGAAGTAACATGGTGTCATTTTACTGATAATTAGCTATATCTTTTAAATACCCTATACAAGTGACCATGCTATATTTTTGCTCTTGATGAGATCTTTTTGAATCTTATAGAAAATATGGTGTGTTCCATTTAAAAAAAAATGTTACATTATGCTGCCACGACTCTTTGGAACACCTTCTATGATCGATAATATTTTTAAAATGTGCACTCAGTAACTGTACTAAAAAGTTATATCTTTTTTATTAATTAAGTTATCCTCCGATGTCAGAAGTTTGTGCTACCTTTGTATAATAAGGGTGATACTAATAAACTTTGGCAAACAATTAATTAGTTGAATATTTGTCATCATGATGTAATTATTTCGTCCTTTCCTACTTCTCAACAAAACCGAAGGAATACTTCTGGTAATTTAATGTCATATTATAATAACATCAAAACTGGAATTACAGAAGTGTTTTATTTTATTCTTGTTAGCGAGATTGGAAATTGGAGTGGACAAATATGGTGGGCCCTAACAAATTGAACATTTCAATGATACAACTTCGTTGTCCTTAATCAATGTCTGCAGTAAGAAACCTTCCTTATAAACTCTTCCTTACTTATATTACCAAAAATTAAGAGTGTGAAGAATGAAGTGATCTCCGCCCTATAAACATTCTTTCACATTTATTAAAAAAGTAAATTTCTGCGCACCTTAATAAATTCAATATACTCGCACAAGTACAATACGGTTTAAGAAGTTGCACTGATGATATAATTGTAGGTTTAGATTTTGCTTCATTTTTTAAAGAGTTTGGTAGCACTAATCATTCTATTGGTTACTATGCATTTTGTTGAGTTCGACCTACTTTCTGTAAATGATTTAAAGAGTTTTTAAGCAATAGATCTCAATGTACTTTGTTATTTTTTTTATGTATGCATGTAATATTTTCCAATGTTTGAACTATCGTAAATTGTATGTATGTGCTAATGACTCGCAACTATACTTTTCTTCAAATTATGCGATCAAAGCCCAGCACTCCACAAATACTGATACTTGAAATCTTTTACAAATACCTGATGATCATAGCGTTGATATCAAAATTTTTGATATGTTACTCTGTAGCAAGGTAGACAGAAACTAAGAGTTTAATATTAGACTAGATGAGCCAGCATGCTACCGTTGATTGAAATATTGGTAAAGATAGTCAACCGCTAGTATTTGCTTGTATCACGGATGCAATTCACATATGCATGTTGGGTTGCGTTTTTGTTTACTTTTTTCACCTGTACTGAAGCGCTAAGTTATAATGTGTACGATTCTTGAAATAGAATAGTTCAATTTATTCCACCGTTGTAAAAATGGCGCAACATACAATCCGTAAAATTTACTTTTGTCAATACAATGTACAATATTTAGTAAACGTATTAACTAGTAATTAAAAGTGACGAATTTTTCATTTATGAATAATACCATTGATGATACATATCTTGGATTTTAATGACAATGTTTTTTTTAATAATTTACTAAAATACATGCGAAGCGTTATTTGTTAAAACAGTTTGGTTTGGTCGGTGTTAGATAAATAAGAAACAATTATTTTACAAATTATGCTTGCACTTTTACCAAAATTAAGAGTGTGAAGAATGAAGTGATCTCCGCCCTATAAACATTCTTTCACATTTATTAAAAGTAAATTTCTGCGCACCTTAATAAATTCAATATACTTCGCACAAGTACAATACGGTTTAAGAAGTTGCACTAATGATATAATTGTAGGTTTAGATTTTGCTTCATTTTTTAAAGAGTTTGGTAGCACTAATCATTCTATTGGTTACTATGCATTTTGTTGAGTTCGACCTACTTTCTGTAAATGATTTAAAGAGTTTTTAAGCAATAGATCTCAATGTAATTTGTTATTTTTTTATGTATGCATGTAATATTTTCAATGTTTGAACTATCGTAAATTGTATGTATGTGCTAATGACTCGCAACTATACTTTTCTTCAAATTATGCGATCAAAGCCCAGCACTCCACAAATACTGATACTTGAAATCTTTTACAAATACCTGATGATCATAGCGTTGATATCAAAATTTTTGATATGTTACTCTGTAGCAAGGTAGACAGAAACTAAGAGTTTAATATTAGACTAGATGAGCCAGCATGCTACCGTTGATTGAAATATTGGTAAAGATAGTCAACCGCTAGTATTTGCTTGTATCACGGATGCAATTCACATATGCATGTTGGGTTGCGTTTTGTTTACTTTTTTTCACCTGTACTGAAGCGCTAAGTTATAATGTGTACGATTCTTGAAATAGAATAGTTCAATTTATTCCACCGTTGTAAAATGGCGCAACATACAATCCGTAAAATTTACTTTTGTCAATACAATGTTACAATATTTAGTAAACGTATTAACTAGTAATTAAAAGTGACGAATTTTTCATTTATGAATAATACCATTGATGATACATATCTTGGATTTTAATGACAATGTTTTTTTAATAATTTACTAAAATACATGCGAAGCGTTATTTGTTAAAACAGTTTGGTTTGGTCGGTGTTAGATAAATAAGAAACAATTATTTTACAAATTATGCTTGCACTTTATTTTTTAACTTGCAAATAATAATGTTGACATTTGTTTGTCATTTAATAACTTCGTTAGGAATAAAGTAGAACATACTGGGAGAAATACCACTAGAGTTCAGAAACGCAAAATTATTGGTTTTTGTATCTACTTGTTTTACGTGTTCAGTTGAAAAGGATTTTAAATAAAATTGGTTTTCAAATTTTTCAATTCAAAAGGCAACAAGTTACCGTGTTTTTTAGGGAAAGTGGGTTCCACTAGACCTTCAAATTTAAATTCACTTGGTAATAAAACCTATTCCTATTACTTCTAAAAATAAAAGTACTAGATTTTAGCTTGAGGTGTGTTGTCTCCCGACGCGGTGCGGATAATACGTGTATAATACACTATTCTTTTCTGTGACGAAATAAATGACGATTTAATATTGAAAAATCATATTACAATAGAATTAGAAAATTATTGAGGGAAATTTGGTGTTAAAAATAGTACTCACTTTTTCCCGAGGGAAAAAATAATTTACGAAAAGTGACACTTTGTTATCTGTTAGTAGAGATAAAAAGTTAGGATTTTACTCTTTAAACTGTATCAAAATATCATGGTTTCGAATTAAAATAGTTTAATTAAAGTAAAATAGCTCATTAATTATAAACATTGTTTCAAAAATTACAATTCCAACTGATCTAAAATAATAGTAATAATTTACAAACAATTTACACTAAATAATAACGTACCTAATACAATGCTATACATAAAACATATCCAAACATTTACACTTATTTATGCAGATAATATTCTTATTTTACGGTGTGGTTTTGTGACATCACTGTAATTATAGCTATTAGAAATATGTTTATTAGCCTCCCACTTTAAGGTTCGATATAGTTTTATTTTAACCAACTGATCGATAATTAACAGTTTATGAGTGTCGCATTCTCTGAACCATGAATTCACACTGCTGTTGAGACATTGTAACAAATAAACAGATAATCATTAAGCTTTGCATAGATGCTTCTTTAATGCGTTTATCATATCTTAAAATATAAGTACACCTAAAGTTGATATTGAAACAAATGTATTACGAGGAGTCTTCCGGATTATCGTTTATGAGTCACATTCTTATCGGCTTAGTCAGAAATTCTACAATTGCATACTTTAGCAACACCTTTAGTAAATGAGTAGGCTTGTTATAATATTGTTAAAAAATTTTAATTTCAATGACCAAAATTTAGAAATTTACTTGCGTAAGCCTAATAGATTTTAAAACATTTTCAACGGATAAACGATGTTAATGTAATAAATATATGAGTATGGAATTTTCAAAAGTATTTAAAGAAATTGTTTTTTTGGGAGAACGTTTTTCAACGATTTCTTTACGAAATTAATACTTTTAAATCTGCAGGTTTTTTTTCATAATAATAAACTTTATTCACATGTGTATGTATACAATCTTTGTACATATATGTGTTTGTCATGATGGTATAACCATTGTTATAACCTTACGTAAGAAAGATACAAATAAATATTATTACATTGAACAATTAACAGACAATAGAAAAAAATATATAACAAAGGACACACATTTAATTAGTACGTCGACAAAAATCAATAAATTCTTGTATATTGTAGAACGCATGTTTTTGTTTGTTTGTCAACATTGACTCAATGCACCAATATTTCAATCAACGGCATGATGCATTGGCAACAATGTCGTGCCTTAGCATAAACTATCAGCAAAATTACAGTTTTCTATTTCACATTTATCGGCAATACTGTTCTGTAAATTCTACAATACAATTGACGTATTTTCTTAGCACAAAGCGATACTACCGACCTCTGATGTTTAGAACAAATTTCGGGGTCGCATAATCCCGTAAGGTTGACTATCTTTACCAATATTTCAATCAACGATGCTACCCACCCGTACAGTAGTAAGTGTTACAATAAATTGACAATGCGATAAGCATATGAGTTGAAGCTGTGCGTTACAGTAATGAAACGAAACAAACTATTTGAGAAACGGTTGTGCTGATCAGGGCGGCGCCACCTTGACAGATTTTAATATATATGATGAGGATTAGAGGTTACTTACTCGTCTCTTCCTTTTCCATGTTTTTTAAGCGACTTATTTGTAGTACTTTGTGCCATTCCATATATGGCCCTTGTTTAGATGGCCACGTTAATCGAATTCAAAGTGCAAAATAGTTGTTTGAGTTTTGTTTACGATATAGGTAACTAACAAACAGTGCGGTTGTTGAAAATGATCCAAAAGGAGGTCTCTACGTTACTGTACGTTTTCTCATCGAATAAACTTGTGCAAAACCAAACCTAAGACGAAACCTTACCTGTATGAAAGGATAACCTTAATTAAGTGCATACAGTAAAAGGTCTCGTAAGCGAACACTCACGGTTCTTCTATTTTTGTCCGGTTATGAGAAATGTCCGGTTAAAAAGAAACTGAATAATATATTAACTTGAACTTGATGTTTTGTATTAATTTAGATTAGGTACATAAATGATTTAAAAATTGTACACGTAAATATGTAATTTAAACAAAAAGTACTCCTAAGATAATAAGAACAAAAAACAGCTATTACTTTTTACTGATTAAAGTCTATAATACTTGATTGGCCCAAACTTGTTCTCTTTTTCTGCAGAAGACAATTTTGAAAGTGGCCTTCTAAATTTTTGATGATTTGAAGTGCTGTGAAATCACCATTTGAAATTGTTTTCAAACTGTCAATAACTCGCAGAACATCCTCATAAGAATATTCCATGTTATCTGTTTGAATTTCGTTTTCTGAGTCCATCTGATTTTCATTATCATCTTCTTCTTTTTCTTCTTCTTCTTCTATAATTCCCTGGATATCTATATTGTCGTCTTCCATTAACACATTTTCATCTAATCCTATAAAATCTTCTAATTCAAAGTCGTTGTTTAAACCAATATGATGAGCACTCAATAATCCGAGAGTGTGGAAAGAGGGATGTCATCTTCGGGTTCAAATTCTGTTGAAGTTTGTTCGTTCTTTTTGAATCCCGCTTTGCGAAAACAATTTTGAATTGTTGTAGAAGTTACTTTATTCCAAGCAGTATTTATGAAATATAAAGCGTCTAATACAATGATATTCTTCGAAAGTTCTATACCCTCCCATTTTTGACAAAATATGGGTTAAGATGAGAAATTTTAAAATTATGTATGATTCCGTGGTTTAAGGGTTGATATACTGAAGTACAATTAGGCGGTAAAAATAACTTTGACATTTTTTATTTAACTCACGAGGATGAGATCCAGCATTATCAACAAATAGAATAATTTTCTTTTAACAAATTCCAATTTTTCGGTCTAACTGTAATAGCCATTCACTCATAATTTCTCGTATCATCCAAGCCTTCTTGTTTGAATTCCAAAATACTGGTAAGTCGCTAATAACATTTTTAAAAGCTCGAGAGCGAACAAAATAGAACTGTCCTTCGCTCTTTGGACAATTTACATCCGAAGCATTTCTCAGATTTCAAAGCTAAGGTTTTGTCAGGTATTCCTCGAAAGAAAAGGGCACTTTTATCAGCGTTGTATACATCTTCAGCTTGATATCCAGCCAACATAGACGGAAGTTTGTCCATAATCTGTTTTAAAAACTTTTCTTTTGATTTACATTCATTCCAGATGCCACTTTAATCTAATATCGACTTTATTTTGGTAATATCCGCAGCTTGTGTTTTTCCTATCTTGAATCTGGATGCTAAAGCGCGAGCTGATAATTTTTCTTTGTTAAAAACATTAAGAATTTCCATCTTTTCTTTTAATGTAAGCATATTTTTTTTGGGATCATTTTTCAAAAGAGAAACAGTGCTTTGGTTAAAGTAAATTGCAAGAGACTAAATAATACTAGAAGATAACAAATTGTATACAAGTAGTTTTCCAAAAACACTTTAAAACTCACGCAACAGCACGTGTGCTGATTGTGCAGTTGGAAAATATGCGTCTGGTTATTAGAGATTTTCAATCGATTTTTAAGAAATCCGTTGTCCGTGTCCGTTCATAAGAGTATCCGCTTGTTAGAATGTATTCTACATGCAAAAGTATAGGAATTAAATTGGTGCCGTAAAATTTGTCCGTTTGAGAGAAATGTCCGCTTATCGGAGCTGTCCGCAAGTAGAGCTTCCACTGTATATTATTCAGCTATTTCCCCACCGATGGATTGATAGAAAAAGCTCGGTGGCCTAGTCCGTGTCTTCTACCAAACTCAACCTCCTAGATTTTTTTTTTGTTATCTGTAGTTCTTAATTTACGAACTACTTCATCATTTATTTGTTAATAAAACAAATTCCAACTTGTACAAAAATTAATTTATTAATGTCCTCATAAATATTTTTGTAAAGAAAAATGTTTGTTTTGGATGTTTTCTATCTTTCTTAAAGTTTCACGGTTGTTTTTGATACAAACTGTATGTGACGATAAAACTTATAATCAATGATCAAACAGAATTTTTTTATGTCCTTAATATATTTAATTAACTCCAGATCAAACATTTTACATACCTAGTTTATATTTTTAAAAAAAAAACCTTTTTACAAACCAATTTTTGTTTTCTAAATTTCCATGTAAACCAATTGTCATATTTAATGTTTGTAAAAAAATAATTTTGACTCCTGAAGATGACTCACAATAATTTTTGAGTTTCAAACTAGTAAAGTAAAACAAATAATAAATAATAATATTGGATTGCTCAAAGTAAATAGTTTATATTTATAATGAATTAGTTTAGATTTATTTTATATTGTTAATAATCAACTAATAAGCATCTATTAAAAAAAATAAAACAATATGATTAAAAAGACTGTATGCAAAAGTTGTTAATTAAAACTTGTACAATTTCGCATCTCTTTTAGAAGGAAAAGAATTTATTATATTTGTCAAACATTTTACAAACAATTGTAAATAAAGGTAATAAAAAGTAATTTGTTTTAATTTATTTTATTTTCATGAAAATCAAGGTGAAAGAATTGTACAATCTCTAATTTAATTTTTATCTAGAACAAGCGCATGATCAGTTTCTTTGAAACTTCTTTGGCTCAAAGTAGGTACTCGCTTTGTAAAGAACTTTTTACTCGCGAATGCCAAAGCCTGGAATTACATATATGAAAATATAAAATTATAGATTTTATAAGCAAAATAGTATATTAAAGAACTAGTTTCAGAAGACGCATTTTATAAGACGAGTCGCTAAAATGCTTTCTGAAACGAATTCTTTATACTATTTTTCTATTTTGGCTTTTCAGATTGATTTTAAAATAAAATTTCGCGAGTTTTTAAATTTAGAAAATTTTGAAGTGTAATTGCTAAGATGGCAATATTTTCATTAAACTTTGTTTAAATGCTAGTTTAAGTTTAATTAGTACATGTATCATATGTTTCATAAAAATGTGTGGAAATAAAAATTAAGTAGATAAATAAATCTACTGAACATTAATTATGATTTAAATTAATGCCGAACGTAATGACAACTTGACGTTATCAGTGTTACCACCGTTCGGAATAAAATTGTATCTTATTTCTATAAAAGAACTCATATTAGGTGCTTTTATAGCTCTGTAAGCGATCCAGAAATAGAAAAATTATTTTATTAAATTTTGCATTATTTGGAGTGCCATAATCTAAAAATTAATTAACACATTTCACTCATCTCAAAAACATCCAAATTACGTTTTGTTTCTTTTTATAGCGGTTATTAAAAAGAGTATTAATGCAACAAATTCATTTTATTGTAGCACTACTGCACATAAAGTGGCTTTCCCTTGATTAACATTGATATTTAATATCTATTATGGTACTTCTACGCTCCAGATTTCAGAATTAATAATTTTTGTCATTAAATCTTTATTTTCATTATTTGGTGTTATAGAAATTGTAAGCTTTTGTGAGAATTCATTTTTAAAATACTAAAATTTACAAAATTGATAACATCTGCTGACTAAAATAAGGTTAATTAATGGACTTAATAAAACTTTCATTTCAAAATACTACTTATAAAAAAATATTCTGATGTAAAGCAAATTAAAATGCCACTCCTTTAAAGTGCAATTGGCTAACTTTACTTAAAAGGTATGATATCTAAAGTTCTAGTCCAGATGCAACGTTTTGGACAAAGTTTTATTTGATTGCAGTCATAAAACGGAATACAAATAGAGCGTCCACACGGTACATATTTTTGCGTTTAATTCTGCCATTTTTGGTGACATCGACTATTAAATCTTTGTCACTTTTACTAATTCTTTTCGGTACCACTCCTCAAGGAATTAATTTGTTTTACAACCGGTTTCCATTTTGCGGTTTTATCAATTTCTTTTAAATTTTTCGACTCAAATATATGCCTGAACTCTTTTTGGCCTCTCTTTTGATTTTTACGCCAATTACATGAAAAGCTTTTAGGTAACCGACTAGATTGAGGAGAAAACTTTTGGACGCATTGCTGAAGGTCTGATATTTTCACAAAACTAACAATAAAAGGTATATAAAATGCTTACTCCGTTTTATCCACAGGTTCCGTCTTGTCTGTGCAAATCATGGATAACTATTTCTCCCGACTTATGTTATTTCTTCTGGACCAAAACTACGAACTTGTAGTTTTTGCATCTTTAACTCCTTCCTTCTTCAAAAACGGTCCTAAAGTTTTTCCCGTAATTTCTGGCAACACCAACTATTGAGTACCAAGAAGGTTATTAAGAATACCAACTTGTTAGAAACAAAGTAGTTTCACACAACAATGAAGATGAATTGTCTAATAACCAACAATTAAAAATTGCAGAAAGTAATAATAACGGCGCATGTAAAAATTGAAAAATTTTGCGTAATAAAGGTAATGCAGTTAATTAGTTCTAAAAGTAAAAAGAAAAAAAACCAAAACCATAACAAACAATAAAGTGTAAGTAATTAAGTAGGTAATTAAAATGTCTGATAAAATACTGTGTGTGATTCTACTATATTTATGAAAACAAAAAAGTCAGCAAAGTCGACATAAAAGGAAGATGACATTAAAAATTTAAAATTCAAATAAAACAAGGCTACAACATAAAGAAAATGGCATTGATTCAAAGATATAATAATAATTATAGTTATAATAATGTTTATTTCCAAGAGATCTGTATATAGATATCGTCAAACATACGACGCCTGTTCAAATTTGACCTGGATTTTAATTTTTTTTAGGCTCATCTAAGTTAGCATGTTGGAAACTTTTAAACGTTGACTAGTTGATCCGGACTAATAAGCGAAAATTTGTGAAAGAAATTGCTGGGATTATAAACATTTGTGTTGATAGTGTTCAAACTATTGTCCAAGATAAACTTAAATTTAGTAAAGTTGGTGCTAGGTGGATTCCAAAACTTTCCGTAGTGCAACAGTAGAAACCACATCAAGTTTACAGAGAACAATTGCTTCGCTAGGTGTCTGAAGACAATAACTTACACCATTATACCCGAGCAAGCAAGAATGCTAGAATGAAATGGGGTCACTCAGGCTCATCTCCGCCTAAAAAATTCAAAACACAACCATCGCCTGGCAATGCGGTAAATTTATGTAAATTTTCTCGAAGAAAGAAAAACGATTCATTCAACATATTACAGTGGGCTTGGAAAGATTAAGCTAGTCATCCGAACGAAAAGACGAGATCTCGTAAGCAAGGGCGTTATTCTACTGTACGATAACGCTTGCCCACAGACATCCCATCTAACTTACGATACATTGGCTGAATTAAACTGGAGAAGTATTGACTTACTTCCCCATACAGTCTCAACTTGGTCCCAACTGACTAACATAACAAAATTTCGCATGAGACATAACTGCCTCATCCAAAACTTGAGTTTTTTTTTGTGTTATTTAGCATTCGCCACCTTCCAATAAGAGATCCCGATGTTCTTATTACCGGCATCTGCTATTAAATATGCACTTTATGTGAGACCAATTTACTATATAAAACTTTAGTTTGAATCAGTAAAGATGTACTTATCGAATTTTGATGAACATTATATTCCTGAATTGTGAATAAATATATCTTCACACTAAGCTTTCAATGAATTTAAAATGTGGAGGTCGGTAAGTATTCCAGAGTAGGTACTCTATCGTGAACAAGTAGGTAAATCATGTTTTCCGAAGATCACCACTTTGATGATTTAAGCATCAAGTTCGTCACGTGGTTTGTCAGTACACTATGCAGGTTTTTACTTTTGTTTGGGACACCTACAATTAAATAAACACACAGTGATTTGTATTAACCATATGAAATTGAATTGAAAATCGATAAGATGCTTTTATTTTGACTCGTTATCATAGCAACTAGAGAACTGCGTGCGATCTATACATTAATTTAAAATTTCAGGATTGATTTATAATTGTGGTTGCCAAAAACATACCAGGGTAAATTATTCTTGTATTTTTTTTGTGACGAAAGTCATTTTTCGAATTGTATAAGGGTGTTCTATACCAAGATATCACAGTTTTGGTGCAATTTACATTTTTTTTAAATTAATAGTAAAATGATTTTAAATAAAAATGCATACGTAATTTAATCAGTAATATCATTTTATGACATTACAGTCTGCTAATAATTGTCTGAAGTCCATAATCATAAATTTAAATTATCATCATAATCGTTTTCTGTCAAATGCTGGTGTAATTGAATGTGATACGTATGATAGTGATTCTAGTGATAGTATTCTACACATACTCATTTGACTGATCCCTAACATCCGAATTTTTTTTTCTTGTATTAAGGTTTTCTGTGACAGATGGACTCTTTTATAATCAAAGTAAATGTCAAAATGGTCCGTTTTTTCTTAACTAGTTACAAAAAGTTTGTTTCGTACATATGTTTTAAAAATAGTAACATCGGTCAAACCCGATTAGAATTTGAATTCGAATTTTTCAAAATATATTGTATGTAATATATGTAAACTAACATGATTTTTGTAACTCATGTGATTATCAAACTAATGTCTTAAAATGTTATTAACTAATTAAATTACGTATGCATTTTTGTTTTGGGTCTCTCGCTACCATCAATTTAAAGAAATGTATAAATTGTCCAAACACTTAGTCATAGAACACTCTTATACCATTCAAAAGAGGACGTTTTGTTAACCTTATGAATTAATAAAGCACATAGTGTTCCGTTTAAAATAAGGCTCATATTACATTTTAAATGATCTATTAATTAACTTGTAAATTCTGAACACCCTGTAAACAGATGTTTAATACTCAATCATAGAATACATTCATCTAACGATCTAGGCGTAATATTAAATTTGTAATGATTTGTTTTATTAGAAGACCTTTTCAATACTTCATATTTTAAGAAAAGTCGACACTCTGTATTTAGGTATACAAAACCTTTATAAAAATATACCTTATTTTTGTACGGACAATAAAAACGCAATAAAATACATAGTGTTACATAAAATACTTTTGGACATACTGTATATTTCAAAATAATTTTAATATGTAACGTTTATCACCTACAAGTTACTAAAATGACAAAACTTTTACAGTTTTGCTTTAATAGAAATAGTTGCAGTATTATTGTTCTTTGTGTAAATACAGATTTTGGCAAAAGTTTAATATATTAATCATTGGCATAATTCAGACACGTCCTTGCTCATTAAAATGCATGATCTCATACCATTCAGTTGCAAAACCTCACTGTACAAAAATTTCTAAACACTAAATATTACTTGTTCTATGCTTACAAAATACTTATTTCAAACACCCAGGATCCATGTTATATCCTACATCCTTGCCTAATTACTTAACACCAATCATTCATATTCAAGTGTCGTTCTTAGATTTCTGAGATATTCAACGACTACAAAATGAACTAGAATTTGTTTTTAGTTTTTGATAAAATTATAGATTTTTGTTTCAAATTTTTGATTATGGTATAAATGATTGTCTCATCAAGTTAACAATTAAATAATCAAAATTAACGATAAACGACGATGAACACAATTACAACTAGAGATAATAATTACAACGGAACGATGGAATAACTGACAAATGATAACATTAGCATAAATTAATTCACTATCAGTTTAAGCGGCAAATTTTCATTTTTTAATATTCAACACTCACCTGATTAGGCAATCATTTATAGAAACCCTATACTGTCATTTACTTGTAAATAATAATTCATATAAATTTTTTTATGAAGAAAAATATAGTTGATGTCTATTGCTTACTCAATGTATTACCATTGATTATAAAGTATTAGGTATTACCGCAGTTTTTTGCGATTAGTATAAAACTTCTATCTATAATGGTACTATATAAAGCAGCGGTTGCCAATTTGTGGATACACAAGGTCTACCTTTTTGTCATAAAATGTGTCGCGATCGACTTGTTGTTATACCCGTACTTTATGTTGAATGTAGGGAAAAAGATGTAAAATACATACTATGTCTTTGTGCAAGATGGTATGGATAAGTAAAATGTAGAGGAAGTTCTATGACGAGAGGAATATACTTAAGGAGATGATTATACATTTTATTTCCAACAAAAAGTTTATATAAATGGGTGTCCGATTTTCAACTGTTTTAGAGATATTAAGGGTTTATTTAATTTTTTCGACATTGCTTCATATCTGTTCAAATTCCGATCTTTCCAATGAAGATGAAAAAAAAACGATTATATCACGCGAATGAGGATATAATGCAAGCAGACGGGCTTGTGCCAAATCTACATAGATTTTCATTTCTGGTTGAGGAACGACTTTGTGATGTTGCAAGTATAACGTATGTTGGCTTTCTGCGCTTGTTTATGCAGGTTCTGAGGAAGATTAAGAAAGTGTGTGGAGTGATTCCAGACAGACGTGATAAACGGAATGATTTGCACCGCATGTTGTTTTAAGATTCTTTCGAGTTTGATGGCTAAGGGTTGGTATTTAGTGTTTTTCTCTGTATGTTTGAGAACGATGCTGCTATCTGAAGGAATTACAATGTTTATTATATAAGTTACATGTTGTTTTTTATTAATTAGCGTTATATCTTGTCTATTGTGCATGATGGTTTTATCAGTGTGGATGGTGAGATCCCAGTATAATTTCAACTTCCGTTTTCCAGTACTGACTGTGGTGCATATTTGTAGTATGAATTTATGTCTGCATGCAGTTTGTGTAGCACTGCGAGTGTCAGGTGTATTATTTTGGCAACGGAGTTGTGTCTGTCGGTGTACTGCAAGGAGTTTGCATCCTGATGTTATGTAGTCTATTGTTTCAAGATATTGCATTTATCATCCACTATTGTTGTGTCCTTCAGAATGTATTTTCTATAATTCTTAGTTGTAATGACCTAGTCCTGTATGGCAAGAATAAAGCCCTCTGTTTCTGGAAATAGTTGTCCAGTTTCAAGAAATCTGTAGGATAGATGTTTGTTGATGTGCATGTTATGGGCTTGATTGTAATGCTTGCCATGCAGTGCTTGATGACCACATTGATTTCTTCTTCTCCAGCGTCTTACCTCCTATATATTTTGCAGTTTGGTTAGATAGGTTAAGTGGTGGTCCTTAAGTATGTTCTCAGTTTGTTTATTTGACTGGTGTATAGTTGGTGGAGATTGATCATCCCTCTTCCTCCTTCCTCTCTTTTGATGTTGATTCTCTCTATGCATGAGTTAGGGTGCAGCATTCTACTGCCTGTGAGTTTAACTCCCGTCATGATGTTTAAATTATCTAGATCGGTAGATGACCATTTGATTATGTCAGAGGAGTATGTTAGAATAGGAATAGCATACGAGTTGATTGCCTTGAAGAGGTTTTGGAGTTGAACTTTGTCTTGAGAAGTTGCTCTAATCTTTTTCTGTATTCAGAAGTCAGGTGTGTTTTGATAAGGGTGTGATCTATTCTAGTGCTTTGTTGAAAGTCAAGGTATTTATAGACTTCATTGTGATCAAGTTGCTGGAGGGATTCGTTAAGTGTCTGTTGCACTGTCTCACATATCCACTTGCCTCGTTCCAAATGTAGTGTCATACACTTATCCATGCCAAACTCTATCTTGATGTCTCCTTACAACTTATCCACTACCCTGAGAAGTTGTTGCAGCTGAAGTTCAGTTGCTGCATATATTTTAATATCATCCACATACATTAGATGGTTTATGGTGTGCGTTGTTGTCTTTAGATATTTGATCTGGAATCCGTACGTGGTATCATTCGGGATATTAGATAATAGGTTTAGGCAGAGGCAGAACCACAGCGCGCTTAATGCATCCCCTTGGAAGATACCTCGTTTAATGCTGATGTGTTCTGTTTGTACTATTTGATTGTCAGTTGGGAGTTGTATTCTAGTCTTTCATTCTTTATTGACTGTTGTAAAAAAATGTCCTATGACAGGATGTATTTTATAAATCTTTAAGATTTTCGATAACCATGAGTGACGGATTGAATCAAAAGCTTTTTATAGTCTATGTATGCCAAATGGAGATTTTTTTGTTCTTTTCTGCTTGTTTCATAATTGTTGAGTCTATGATTAATTGTTCTTTGCAACCTTGACTTCTCTTTCGACACCCTTTTTGTTCTTCAGTAAGTATGCTATGTCGGGTGAGATGTTCATCAATCTTGTTGCATCGATTGGCAGTTATTATCTTATAAATTGTTATTAGACAGGTTACAGGTCTATAATTAGCCGAATTCTGTGTTTCGTAGTTTTTCGGTTTGATGTAGGTGGTGCCTTCTCTCGTGCCTTCTGTTATGAAGGGTGGTGTGCTAAGTGAGGGTTTTGAACAATCCTATTGATCTGTTTCGTAAGATTATTATTATTATTATTATTATTCATAAATTTAGTGTAGCTGTTTAAAAATTAATTAAAAATATAATCCCTACGTGACTGTAATTTAAATGGTAACACTAATGGTTAAGAACGTAGTGAATTTATTTTTAAATCATAACCCGTTTTCAAACTAATGAAAAATCTAAAACATTAATAACCTATTTTCACACGATTTGATTCTTTTCGGTCAGGAGTCATTGTTAAAACAAAAACGTGTTTGACGATTGAACCGTGTCGAAATGATAATAGTTTTGCCCACTATCAAGGAGAGAAACTTGAACAAACAAACGGAAGTTTAGATAGGTCTTTAAAATTAGGTAATCAACAAACTAGAGCCTAAGCTGAAAGAAGTCTAGAAAAAGTATTTGAACCGTACTTTATTTTGTCGTTGAACGTTCTTTAGTAACAGCATAAAAAAATTAAATCGCTTATTATGGTTTGAAGGTTTTGTTTTATTCTATTCAAAGATGCTTTAATAAATTTCTTCTAACGCAACATAGAAAAACTCTTTTTTACTCAACATAAAAATTAAGACAAAGAACTTTTTCTTAAGACTGTCGATACCAATCTGAAGGTTGTATTATTTGAATGAACTTTAATTAAAAATTTAACAGGTTTATGTGAAATTAGAAATCTGTTTAGTTTACAAAGATAAAAGATATACCTACTTGAAACAGAACAGAAAAAAATTACAAATAAAGATTACAGTTTTAAAATTTGCTATCAAAACTAGATCACGCAGCTCGAGGTTATTTTCAATACACATTGTGTTATGAAGGGTTTGCAATGGACCCAGACTTCAGCAAATACGAATAATAAAGTAAACAAGTTTGACCTTATGTGCGCTTACTAACCATTACCAAAAAAAATTAATTTTTTCGGAATTAGTTGCAAACTTTTAACTGTTTAACAATGGATTACTTCGTAATGAGAACACAAACGCTTAGGTTAAAGGGTCATGAACTATCGTTACAACTAATACAATAATAATAATAAAGTGATAAGTGTTTTCATAAATCCATCAATCAATAGTTAATTGCAACGCAATTGAAAATTATAAGATGCAATGTGTTATTCTATATTTTATTCGTTATCGTTTGTAATTTTCCGGGTTTAAGCGTACGTGTTTTTCAACACATCAGTATTTTAAATAATATACACTACACAGATAAAAATCTATAGAATTTTAAACAAAATATAATCCTATCAAACCACTACGATTTGATAATCGACTGTAAATGTTTTAATACAAAAAAAAAAGAAAATAACATTTTCAATGTTGTATAGCCTGAAATAAATGTATCTGATGCTCTACCCTTTATCCATTTCTTTTATATTAATTTGTTTGTTATTTTATCCGTATCCGACACCTCTTTATTATGACGCCATAAAAATGATGATTTTGATTGAATTATGGGGTTTATAAAACAAGTTTTTTGAATCAATAATTAAATTATTTTTACATAATTCAAGAGTTTACAGAAAATTGAATAGTTGGTTTATTGAACATCAAAAAATGCATTGTCTGAGTACCTACATAAAATTACAATTACCTAAGTATATGAAACAGGAATCTCACATAAATCTATTTCTTGAGGTTTACGTTAACATTTATATTAAGGGATATAACAATATAATTTCCCAGGACCGTACTAAAGACGCCTGGACCCCTTTAAGCGAAAAAACACACTGTTTCTAGTGGAGGCGACGTATCGCACCCTAATGTGGGTGCTTCTTCTTGGGATATTATATTGTAAATTTACAGAAAAAAACTGTTTCAACATACACAAAAGATATAACTTTGTTTGCTTCATTTTTGTCACTTTACTGTTGTTTCCACATTCATTCGATTTTTTCTTCTCAGTATTCACAATAATATTGGCTTTTTCACCCACTATCTTCTTAGCAATGTCCATTTTGCTCAAAATTGACTCTCCGACATAGCCTTAGGTCACGATTGTCGATTTCCATCGACCATGACGTTGAACCATGCCAAGATCGCCTCAGCATCATACAATAAAATATTTATTCCCACTGTTATACTGTGCATTTCCTATTTCTATACCACAAAACAGCCTCTTGTGAGAAATATTCTTAGCTCGCAGATATATTATCTACAAATATTCGTTAACTAATTTTTCAACTCAAAAGAAGTATAAAGATTAATTGGTTATATTTGTTTCGACATCTTTACAATAAAATTCGATTGCTAATCAACTACTAATAAACCCAATGAATGATTTGATGCATTAGGAATTCAATAATAATAGGGAATAAAATTATTTTTAGACCATCGTAATTTCTCTTAAAATGTGTAACTAATAATATTCTTAATTATTTGTTCTAGTTCTAGTCATATAATCAATTATGAGTAAAAATATAGTTTTCATCAGGATACAATACTTCAACTGAAGGCTTCATAACATTTTCTAAAATGTGCGAATATTCTTCAGAATTAAGACGACCGTCTGTAACTCAGCAAACTCCCGGTCCGGGCGAGCTTACCCAACTCCATACGTTAACTAAGAAACTGAGTTTATGATTATGCTGAACCCGTTCTTTCCGTTCGGAATACTTTTACAGGCCCATCGTGGGTACTATTAAATATTTTTATCGCTAAAATTACTGTATTCTAAAAGTCAAGTGGTTTATTTACATATTGTCTTGCAAATTCTAGCCTGTGCCTAATGTTGTCTTGACTTAGGTCATCTTTACTGGCAAGAAACTCTATATCTGCTATCACAGTGTTGAATGTAGAAAATGGTTGTTCTCTTACATAATTTACTAATGCAACATCTTGTGCTGGTGTAGATATTCTGGGTCTACCACTACCGATAACTCTTCGTAAAGTATGTTCGCGGGTCCATTTTAATCGCAAACATTCGTAAGGTACTTTTTGGTATATCTAGCATCCGAGCAATTTCACGCATACTACCACTCTTCGCTAACTCCAAGACAATATGCGCTTTCAATTCGGGGCTAATATGAGGAGGCAGTTTTTACAACACTACAAATTTTTAACTATGGTTAAATTTGAACTCTTTTCTGTATTTATATGTTCCAACTACCCCTACCCGGACAACAAATGTTTAGTAATTACATAAGACCATAACTAAACACAATATTGTATATTTTGCCATTGTAATAGTAATTAACTTCTACAGTGGTAGTAACGCGTGATTCAAAAATTTTTCATCAAACTTTGCCATGAACGACAAATCAAGAAATAATAGGTGTATCTTAGCTTAGCTTGTACAATTGTCAAATCTGACAGATTTAATTTTAACACATCCAGTTTTATGCATTTAGAGTAGACGTACGTAAATTTTCTCATGGTCCACTTTGATGAAAGATTTTTGAATCACGGATTGTAATGCAGCAAATACATTTCATTGTAATTTTAACTTTACCTATTATTGTATGTATTAAGTATACAATAGACTTTTCTAAAATCTAAACCAGTGGTACAGCTTATAATGCAGGAAATGAATTATGTAAATGAGGGGGAAAGTAGTTTTATACAATGAGGAACTGATAAGCTTGTAAGGATTAAGTTTATAATAGAGGGTTTTAATTTTTCTAAAATTTAAAGAACAAAACAAACGGGATACCAACAGCAAATTGTTATTTTGCAATTATTTGGTATTGATCAGTTAGAAAAAATAGTATGTATTTGTTTATCAATTTGATATAAAACTCGAACTGCAAATATTTAGTAATAACAGTCTTATAAAAGACCATAACACAACTCAGAATTGTATATTTCGTCAGTGTAATAGTAATTAAAACAATAAATCTCAAAACTAGTAGTGTAATGCAGGAAATTAATTCTATTGTAATTTTAGGAAAAATAGCTGATGAACTATTATTGAAAATATTAAGTTTACAATGGAGGATTTAAACTTTTTAAAATCTAAACAATTAAACAAACGTGAAACCAACGGCAAATTTTTATTTTGTAATTATTTTTTACCAAATGAAACAACGAAGACAAAGAGGAGGTACCTGTTACTTCTTTGAAACTTTGCATGAAAGGTTTACATAACACCAAAGCACAGTATAAAACTTCGGTTGTATAAACCTTGCTGCCAGCAGCATGCAGCTAAAAGTTGATGTTCACAATAAACATAATCGATTCTTACAAAAAGTAGATGTTTTCGATTATTAAATACCTATGAATATTGATATTACGTTTTTTTCTAAAAATATAGGTTTAGATGTCATTTCTGTGACACGTAACTTATTCACTTGAGTAATTCCTGCTGGGAGGTATTTACCAAACAAAACAGCAGCGATACTCGTAAGCCCGCTTTACAATATAAAACATTATTTTAAAAACACCGTTTTGTCCCATTTTTTATTTCTTGAGTTTACATATCACACTATCAATACTGTCTTTATCAAGATTTGTATAAAAATATATACCAAAATAGTGACAGTGGGAACCGGTTTTATGATTTACCATTTTCCTAAAATTTCGTAAAGACAGTACCTAATATATAGGAAACGAAAAGAGATCAATTAAAATAGATATAACAATGTACATACGCTGTGAGACAACACGGAACTTTAAATAATTCGTAGCTACTTTTAAATAGCTTATTTAAACAATACAAAGTTACACAACAGTTATTTAATGATCAAAACCGGTAAGAGTTGTTTACTGGTCGAAGGGAATAGTTTTGTGGCTCAGAAAACCAAATATAAAATTGGTAAATGTCAAACTCATACTTTTGTGACACTATATTGACTAAAAATCTCCAATCTCACTATCAAAAATATCAAAGGACGCTCAATTATCTTGGAGATTTATAAACACCAGTAAACGTATTGCAAAAAAATTAATTTGGATTGTTGGAATCATTGAATATCAGTTTTGTCATCAATTTTTGGGTAAAATTTTGAAAAATGGATTTGAGAGATAATTCCGGATGCGTGGCAGTAGGATGTTTGGCTATTATTATCCTAAACAAGTCGAGAGCACAGTATGAAAATTCTTTCCAGTTTTCAAAGAGTGGTGAAGAATTATGAACAAATTAGCGAAATATTATATTATTATTTTATAAGAAGAAATTAAAACTTATACCACGAGACATTTTGGGGAAAATACTACATATTGAAATCTACAATTCTTCATAAGGAAGGAATCGATATTTCAAAATTCACATCTCGAAAATTCCGAACAGTCTCAAAGTTATTCGGAAAAACTCGAAAAAATTTTTAAAAATCTAATATTTTCATTATCGTGACAGTTATTGAAAACGTTGATTGTATAATAATAAGTAGTAAAATAATTTTCAAAAACAAATAGTTTTCGAGATAGTTCTAGTAACTTTATTTTTTAAATAGACGCCATTTTGGGCTTTATAATTAAAAATTTAACTAACCGGGTAATAAACTTCTGCTTATTCTAAAATAATTATCTTAAAAAAATAGGCCATGAAAAACAAATAAATTATGTTGTCATGTCTTTAAACTAAATTAAAGTTTGAATTGTATACTTTCATCTTATGTAGATGGAAAACATACCACATTACCCATTTAGTGAGAAACTGACTATTTTTATAAGTAATAAGTTAAAATTGACAGCTGAAACTTTTATTTAGTTTAAAGGCATGACAACGTCACACATTGGTTTTCATGGTCAACTCACTGTATTAAAATAATTTTCAATTCATTTTGCATATTTCTACATTCTTTACCGTGAACCGTTTTCGGGAAAAATCTATTTAAACTTCTCATCTATCTAGTATGCACTTATGCAAACTAATAAATAAATTTTCAAATTATAACAAATGGTCATAGAAAATAAGAACAATAATAATTATGTCGATACTTTTTAAACATTCAAAAAGCCAAATAATTGAATATTTAAAAGAGTAAACCTGACGATGGCTGAATTACACAGGTCGTTCTCGTCCTTTCCATAAATATTCGTTTATTTTCGCAAATTAGTAGCATCTCAATGAAAAATGCAAATTGTTTCTCATTTGAATTTGTTTAGTTTATGTAATTAGAATTTTTTTTTGTAAATATAAATATATTATTTAGAATTTTTGCATTCACACACATTATGATATTTTTCTACGACCAACAAAAAAATAAGAAAGTCATAATAATTTACAAACAAAATTGTAAGTTAATTTTTAAATTGTACAATACCACACTAAACCAGCCGCTTATAATTACAATAAATTAAGCAGATTCAAGTCATTCTATCGTGCACATTCTAATAAATAAATGTACATAATGACGTCATTTAAGAGAAATTCACTTTTACTGTCATTTGAATTAAACGGGTGTTAAAATATTCAAAAATATCTAAACAGACACTTATATAGAGAACATTAACGTAATATGTTCCGTACAAAATCCTTGTTCATTTGAAGTAGTGATAAGATCAACTGGTCTAAAAGCTTTTTAATTTGTGCCTGGCGAAAATAGTTTTTTATTACTGAGATTTTTAAAGCAAAAAAGATATCGTAACCATAAAATGTTTGTATTACTATTCTACTAATAAATTCGCTAAATAAATCAAATAAGAAAATATTTGTATTCACTTTTATTAAGTTAATCGTTTGAGTTTCCTAACAATAATGAAGACATAAATGAAAATAAAAAATAAGTTATTATATTCAAAGTGACATAATGTTATTTAACGCAAAAATTGTTTCCCAACCAACTTAGCCGATCTGTATATGGGAAACTACTAGGATCTAATATCACTTTAAATGAGACATCATATGTTTAAAATGCGTCATTTTTTAATTATTTCAGTTTTTTCGATATTTTTGACAAAAGCCAGTTTTTCATTAAACTTTTTTTTAAAATTTTGCGTATATTTCAAAATTTTAATAAAACTATAACATTCTATTTAAAATAACAAAGTTATGGTATACTTCCGGTATAACCGGAAGTTTTCAAATTTGTAATTATTTAACTGAAACGAACATATCAGAAAACTGCCCTATACAAACTTTCAGAACTCTAGTCCTAGTAGTTTCCCATATACAGATCGACTCAGTTCGTCGTGAAAACCTTGCACTAATATTTTGTTCAAACAAAAAATGGCAATCGACATTATACTATAATTTAAGCATTTGTCCAAATTGTAATATGTAAAAACTTCTTTTTTGCGCAGAACAAATGTAAAGTCGTGTAGAACGACATAAAACATTTTAAGAAATTAAACTTCCAAGAGCGTATAAAAAGTGCGCGAAACCAATACCAAAAATATAACTACGAGTTGTATACCACTGTTCAAGGTGGCTTTTCTCTTGAAAATGTTTTAGGCTAAAATTCATTTAGAAAATTTTGCTCAAAAAAAGGAAAAAATTAAAATAATAAAAGTTCCAACAACTTATTTTCCACAATTTTTGGTATAAGTATTATTCTTAAATTAAAATCAGTGACATCAGCGTAAATCGGTAATTACCCCTGTAATTTAACATCGATCAAAAATATGTTTTAAGAAAAAGTTATGTGTACCTATTTTAGCAACAAGTTTTATTTGAAAAATAATTAGGTGTATGTGGTCTGATTAGTTCGAGGATAGGATATCTCGGAAAATAATGGTTAGAAAAACGTTTGACAAAGTTGTGCAATCAATGAGCTACACATTTTAAAAATTATTTTGTTTGTATTGAGTGTTCTTATAGTAGACATACCAGTCATGATTTTAATGGAACTACCCATTTTTATTATAAATTTAGATTTTCTTAGGAAAATTCTAATGTGACTTTATGCATTATAGGTACATAGTGTCTAAATAGATAGGTTTGTGACATTTTATTTTTCCGTAAAAGTTAACTTTCGAAAAATAAATAACTCAGTTATCCTGAATGTATCCAATTCGTTATTTCGCAGCTTTAATATGCATTACATGTGCTAACTACAGCTGGTTGTTCACCTTTTCCAACTCGCTTGGTTTTGAGGAATCAAAGTTATTTAAATTGAACTTCCTATTCCATAGATAACTTGATATTTTCAATGGACTACCTAATTTTTATGGGCACATAAAAATTAGGTAATGTTATTTGAAAAATCAAGTTATCCATGAATTTAACAAAGTCAATTTAAATAATTGATTACTCAAAACTTAGCACATGTAATGCATATTAAAGCTACGAAATCGCAGTTCGATAAATTTCAGAATAACTGAGTTATTTAATTTTTTCGAAACGTCAATTTTTCCGAAAAAGTGAAATAATGCAAAAACTTTCCATTTTAAACACTCTGTATAACGTATAAACTAACATTAGAATTTCCTAAGACATCCAAATTTGTAATAAAAATGGGTGGTTCCATTTAAAAACATAACTTTGGTATGTCGCACTTTTATGAAACACCCGGTATAAACGAAAATAATTTTAAAATGTGCAGCTTATTGATTTGCACAACTTTTAATGCAAAAGTTTTTTCTAACTTTAATATTTTCCGAGATATCCACCTTCCTCGCACTAATGGGCCACCCTGTATATGTATCATTTAATCATGTAGTTTCACTTTTATTATTCTGAATTATAGTTTTTTCCAAACAAGGGTGGACCTTCTTCATATGTGTTGAGAAGGAGTTACAACAACATTATTCTGAATGTTGGCGTTGTTTGGTTGCCTGGCCTATTGCCCACAGAAGACATTTAATAACGAAAGTCTCGTTTAATTTGCATTTTACAGACAATTTTATATGTTTATCCACGTTTTATTTAAAGTAGCCTTTATTTATTGGTTTATTAGATATAATTCATTTATTTATAAAAAGTAACTATTTAATGACACACCATCAATAATTAATTGAAATACAATTGTACATTATGGCGTCTTCTTCAAACAAATTCGTTGCTTTGTATTTATGGACATTTAAATATTTTAACTGTCAACCTTGTAAACATGCGCTTAAAAATAAAACCAGAAGCTATAAAATCGTAAGTGAAGTAACTATTTTAATTACTTTCTAATTTTGTACCAAAGATTTTTTATTGTAAAAATCTTTATTTATTGTTTCGTTGACATTATGATTTCTATTATTAGCAGGTACTCAAAACTGCGGAAATTAGTGGAAATTTATTCATCAATAATATGTGATATTGAGCAACATGAATGCTTGTAGGTTGGTACATTTTACCGACTGAAAATTATGCTACCGTTTAAATTATTATATTTATTTACTAATACATTTTAATACAGAACGTGTAGTAGAGTAGATTTGTGCAGAATTCCGGACCTGGTCATCAAGACCTTCCCGGATAATTAGGAAAAATATACAACGCAATTTAACAAAACACAATCACATACTAATATAGGGCACACAACAAATATTCTGAAATTTACGATATTTTACTTTTTACAGGAAACACACTGTGGAGATGAGATTTTTTTGCTATTTCTTTAACCTACTTTTTTTTCAGTCATTGTCGTGAATGGCGCTTGGACCAGTCTATTATGTGTCGTCATGCAATGGCTGTGCTGTTATATTTTATGTTCTTATTTACCTTCTATAATGTTTACATACTTGGTTAATATTATTACATATGAATACTAGGCAGGGTAAGGATTGGCATGTTTAGGTTTTAGTGGTTTTCCTAAACCTTGAAGCAAATGCTTTGCCAAGACGAACCAATCCCCAATGGTACATGGTATATAACACTTACATCACAATACAATATTTAAAATGTACGATTAAATAATTAATAAATAAATCTTCTAACTCTTCCAAAATTTCTTCTATGTACGGGGTAGTCAAGATAAAGTTATGCATTTAAATTGCATTTATTTAAGTAATACAATTGAACCTGTACCAATTTATAGAGATTTTGTGTTAACAACAAATAAGAGCATCACGAGGTATCTAAATTACACTTATGGCTTATGGAAAAGTAACACACTTTTTTGTTCTCAACGTTTCAATTCTTAAAAGGTCTGTAAAATTTCAGTGAACGAGTCTCTAACGCAAATTATGGTTTCTTCAATTTTTTTGAATCAAACACCTATATCTTTACCTTTGGTTATAGTATTGCATTGCTGGAAAATGTGTCTCCATTATGTATTCACAGTGGCAGTGTATTATCCGGATGTTTGAATCAGGTGGGTTGATGGTTCGTATCTTCTTAAAACAGGCGGTTTCCTTGGTGTTCTCTACATCATTGCAATACTTCTTCCAGACATATCTCCTTTCTATTTCTGTTTTTTTTTTGTTGTACAGTTTCTGGTTATTATAGTGTTTTCAATTTTCTTGGTTAATTTAATAACTTGTCCAATTTTGATTTTAGTCTCTCAAGTTCTGTGCGTATTAAATTTAGTTTACAAAAATAAATTATAAAATATCGACTAGTTGCAAATATCAGATTGTCTTCAAAATCTTTTTTAATTTTATTAGAAGCTTTTAACAAAAATTATTATAATTTTAATTATAATGGATAGGAAAATAGAGTTCATAACTCGATTTCTTTGAACAGGGTTAAGTTGTTTTTTTTTTAGTTTTGAAAATTTAAATATATAATATACAGAGTGTTTGATTAAAATACATAACTTTATCTTCATTGTAAGTCCTAGATATCAGCCACCATATACATTAAAAGTTATTTTAAACAGACTGTAGTGGATTGTGTAAACAAAATTAACGCCCAAAATGAATGATCACCAAACAACTGAATTGCTTCCATTTTTCACATAAAGTTAATGGTATTTTAATTCTGTGATCACTAAGTCTAAAGAGAAATAACATAAAACTGACTAATATTCAGTCAAATTATTATTTTCCAATAACAACATTCAAAAATAAATTGGTACAATTTTCAATATGTTTAAAAATTCAGGTTTCAGTTGGTATCTTGAAAAATGTGACTATAACCTTGTATAACTGGGTAAACATTCAATTGGGTATTCCTCAAAATAACAAAAATATTACATGCGGCACACTATTAAGTATTTAGGACATTTTTTTACATCCCAAATAACAACAAATATGATAAACTTATATGTAGTAAGATATTACACCTAATATTTGACATAAAATTACATTTTTCGAAAAGTATCTAATTATACAGGCTGTTTGGCAGAAGGGTGAACACAGGAAAATGACAGGTAGGTGGGGTTTTCTCCTATGTGCTCAGTCTATAAATTTGACCTAGGCCCTACTTTGGGTTTTACCCGTTTTTTTTTAAAGCCGACTTTCGCCGCTTTCACACCTTTAAACTTCCATAAGTTTCCTTTTCTTGACAAGTCTGGCAACAATTTTTTTTTCTGATTTTGATACATAGTAGGTCTTCAAGTAATCAATATTTTTTTTATAAGAATGCCGGTTAACAAAAATAGAAGCTTCTAAACTACAAAAAAGGTAAGAGAATTATTTGAAGACGAACTTTGCATTGCAATGAAAAAAACTAGAAGAGATCGATGGCTTCAGATTTTATGTAAACATATCTACTGTATGCCCTTTCTAACGGTATGCAACTTTATGTTTTTTTTTAAGAATAACTGAGTTAATTTTTTCAAATCGGACGATTTTGACGAAACTCTGCTTTTTGGAGAAAATTAATTGTTTGACAAAAATTAAACAAAAGTAGGACCATCTATGTCTCAAGATCAGAAAAAAATAATTGTTGCCAGACTTGTCAATAAAAAGGAAACTTATGGAAGTTTAAAGGCAAAAGTCGGGTTTTTTTTTAAATCGGGTAAAACCCAAAGTAGGGCCTACGTCAAATTTTATGGGCTGAGCACGTAAGAGAAGACCCCACCTACCTGTCATTTTCCTGTGTTCACCCTTCTGCCGAACACCCTATATAATGTTGATATTAACCCACTACTTCCAACAGAAACTAATGTAATGGAGTACTGCAAATCTACAAGTTTACAAGTATTAAAATGCGATAAATTAAACTCTAAAAATGCAGACGTATATGCATATTTTAAGCTATCAGTGAATAAAAATGATGTCGAAAAATACATACTGGCCTGTCGGAATATGTGTTAGAATGTTTTTTCAGAAAAAGCTGACGACCTAAGAGATATCATTAATAATAAAAATAAATTAAATATTGTGCATCTAAACGTGCAATCGGCGAGAAACAAAATATTGCAACTAACTGGTTTTGATAATGAAAATGTTAATGCAAACGAAAAAGTTGATTTACAGTTGAGAGTATTTTTTTCCTCTAATTAAGTTTATAATTTAAAGTTGTTAACCTTCTAGGTTTTTCATTTTATCTCGAAATTAACATTTTGATATTGTTTATATTTAAACTCTCTTGAAATTAGATATAGTTACTCTAATTTTTAATAAATAATGTTTAGTTTCGATAAACCCTCAAAGGTTTAGTCAAACGTCGGCCTTTTATGTAGTTTGAGACCGTTATTTTCAACCCACCTCCACCTAGAAGGTTAACCACTTTAAATGAAAAATTTGATGTTTTGTGTTTAACAGAGCATTTCTTGAATAAAATCAATCGCAAGTTTTTATTGCGGAAAACTAGTGTAATATCTTCTTACTCAAGGACTAAATTAAGACGTGGAAGCATCATCTTATGCCGTAAGAACATTGATTGTATCGAACTACTCTGACGTAAGTGGCATGTCTATTGCACTGCATTGTGAAATATCTGCCGTTAAAATAATTAGTAAAAATTTAATAATTTGAACAGTTTATCGTAGTCCTGATAGAGTGTTTGATAACTTCTTAGATATTTTTAACAAAATTTTAACTTTTCTTGCTTTAACTAAGCGTGATGTAGTAATAAATGGAGACTTCAACATCAAATTTGACATTAAAAGAATAAAATCTAAAGATAAAAATTTATCAATTTTTAAAGATCTGATTAAATCTTATGGATTTAATATCTTAATTGCAGAACCTACTCGTTGTAAAAACTGTATAGACAACATATTAATAAATTTTCAAAATAGAGCGTTCACCAGCGGCATCCGGGATCCAGGTTTGACAGACCATTCAGCTGTTTTTGTTATTGTGTCGTCTGCTTCAAAGTTTAAGGCCAAAACAAAGTAAGTGGGCCTTCCTATAACTGCAGCTGGAAGATAACATTTCTTGACTTCATTTATTAAAAAATTGGGATTTTGTGAATTCAATAAACGCGGATATTAACTCAAAATTTAATAAATTTGTAAGTATTTTGTGAGAGCAGTTGACATTTTCTTTCTAATTAGAGTTAGTTACACAAATTTAAACTCAGACAAGCTTAAGTTTAAATAGTTTAACGATGAACTAAAATGAAAAGAGAAAACATTTGTTTTCTGTTAGAATTGGTTAAAAACTTCCCTAACGCACATAATATAATAACTTCTTTGGCAGCAGCTAAAACATCTTATAATTCTGACTTACACGCCACGAGTATAGTTCACTTCAAAAGTGGCGTAAGATCGTTTTTTTTTTAAATTATATAATCTGAATTTGTTTTATTAATTGAATCTAAATCAAATTTGAATTGATTAACGTATTTTATATATGACAATTGTAAACATTTATGTAATAACATGCAAATAAAATAAATAAAAAAAGTATAATTAAATATAAATAAAAATAAATCACATTACAAAATTACATAACAGGATGATGTAATTAGTTACCTCAAGAGGAATACATACTAGCAGCGCGCCATCGCTAAACCATGCACTATAAGTGCCTTTAAAACAGCTTTTAATTTTAAATCTTTGAAGTAAAACTTAATGTTTTATGAAAAACAAAACTAGGGGCTTTGTCGCTGTAGTATCACTTTTTTACAAATGTTTACTTTTTTTTATGTTTGAATTTGTACATTTTATAGCATATTTAACACCATAACTTTAATAGAAATAAATACAAAATCAAAAATCTACAACAACCACGACAAAGTCCCTTCTTATATCTACCGATTTAAATCAAAACATTGCTAATAACTTGAAAATTTGAGCCAATTTAATAGGTACTTTAAGACCATTCGCCGTATTAAATGCACTTATAGTGCACGATCTAGCGATGGCGCACTGCTATTCCTAAGTAAATAAATTATCTTAATTAACCCGATGCTAGAAGAAAATAAAAATAAAATTACCAAAAATTCATTTTTTTTGTAATTTACAATTGTTACATGTAAGTAGTGTAATGGAAATAGAATTTTCAAGAAAATTTTGTTGACCTGATTAAAATTTAACGATACAGTATAGGACGTTACGATGAATAGTGTGTCACATTTATTCAAACGCTGCATACTACAGTGTATGTACATCAAAAAGGAAAAGTAAAATAATTAATTGATAAAAAGAGGATTTCTAAAAAAATGTATTTGTATGAACTTTATTGTTTCAATCGAACACCTTATATTTTATATTATAATAAAAATCGGATTCATTGTTTAATGTGTTGAAAATTCTTCATAAATAATTATTTAAACTTGCATATCCTTAACTTTTGTTGAATTTTAGTTTTTTGACTCCCACAAATTTTGGGAGTCATCATTAGACACTACAAAAAGTATTTAGTTAAAAACGAAATTAGCTTACCTAATTGTTATTTGTATACCAAGGCCGCGATATACAACTTTAGTAGACCTAGAGGAAAGTTATAGCCGAGGCCGCTTGCGGCCGAGGCGATTAACCTCGAGGACACTGAAGTATTTCGTGTTCGAGATATACACAATTTTTTTTGTGCAACCGCTACAACCATAGTTACAACGGACACTTTAAAATTCAAAATACTTCAATATCAACGTTTGTAAACATTTTTATTTTAAAATGCCGTTGACACACTAGTTTGACAAAATGTCTTATTATAAGAACAACGAATATCTCTTTATCTTTTAAATTATTGGTTTATTCTGGGTAGCATAACCTGTTAGAGAGATATTAAAGCGTGATGAGTAAAACCAATAAAGATATAATTCAAAATGAATGAATACAGATACGTTACAATTTAATGTGACAACACAAGTTACATTATGTTTCTATAATTACTATCACAACCATGGTTACATATCTAATCTTTAAACTAATCTTTAACAGAATGATATGACTTTTTCTTTATGATAAAGTAGCCAAATAACATCTAAATAGGCCAGTGAAAACCATTTTTCAAAATCTCGTTCCTAACCTCAAATATTGGGAAAATGAGAATAATGGATGTTTGAAGATCAAGGACCGAGTGGTAAATTTTAAAACTATTAAAAATTTAGCACAAAATAAATAAGATGTTAAAGAGACAATTGTGAGTCTAAATAGAATTCATTTAGGTATTATTTAAAAAAATACATATCATCAGAACATTCATGTTGCTCCAAAGGGACTAAACGCATTTTGAACTTATTGTCACTTTAATATTACTCTTGTAATTCTAACCTTTAATTTAAAAAGTAAGCCTAAAAACCTAAATAGGTATACTATATCCGAATTCGAATATGTTAGACCATATATTTTGAAACCATTTACAAAGATTTTAGTAGGTATAATATAGTTACTTTGCGGAATTCTTTTTATGAAATGGTCTGTGGTTCTAAAATGAACCGTTTTTTAATAAAACCCATAAAAGGAAAAAAAGGGGTCTAATGGCGACCCAGGTGTTCAAAATGGCCTCCGTTATTTTGGATGCACATCTGAAGACGCTGATGTGTTGAAAGAACAGCATTCTCAATTTCAGCTCTTGGGATGTTCAAGATGGCATTCCTGATTCTTGCAATCATATCCTCACGGGAAGTTGGCCTTGTTGCTAAGACTATATCCTTAATTCTTCCCCAGAGATAAAAATCAAGGCAGGTTAAATCGGGAGACCTTGAAATATTTAATAAGTTTTAATATGTGCGCAATTATAAACAGAATCATTCCAAAATGCAACATCCAAAGATTCTTGTGTTAAATACTGAAGCAATTTTACGGCGAATAACATTACAAAAACTTGCCTTAAAGGCCAAGGAACAGGCTTCCTCTTCCGATCCAACGGTCAAGGAAGGTGGCATCTAAATACTGGCAAACAGCAAGGGCATAATGGGCGGGACAACCATCATGCTGGAAAAACATATTTTGGCGAACGTCCAGCGGAATATCATCAATGTAGATATGTTCGACCATTTAATGCTCCGTCCAAAATAAACGGACCAACAACCCGCCCTCCAATTATCCCACACCAAACATTTACACTATATCTCCCTTGATGCTGGACTTCTCCAAACCAGCGCGGATTATTTCGGGCCCAAAAGTGCGCATTATGTAAGTTCAATTGCCCATTACTACCGAAAGTGGCTTCGTCAGTCCACAACACATTTGACAGAAATTGAGGATTTTCTGCTACCATGTTTAATAGCCAGTGGTAAAAATCTATCCTTCGGTCAAAATCCGGAGGAGTAAGGCCTTGGTGTAAGTTGATATGGTAGGGGTGTAGCCTAAAATAGCAAAAAATGTAAAAAAAACATGGGGGTTTATAATTTGAGTGTAAAATAAATTAAACTTTATAAAAAGAGGTATACCTCTTACATACCTCTGGGTTTGAATAATGCGATGAAACGTACTTTGAGGAATACCCAAGTCTCGAGAAATTTTCTAGTACTAATTTGGGGATTGATTTCTATAGATGCCAGGATATTAATAACATTTTGTTCGTTATTTTGCCTATTTCTCCGATTCATGACAGGTCTACGGATGCTACCCGTTGTTAACAGGCGCTGGGCTAAACGCACAAACACGCGGCGATGGTATCGCGGTCGATTCGGATAGCGCAAATAGAAGGTGCGAGCAGCGATAATCCCATTTTGAAAACATTCAAAATAGATCGCCAGCATATTAAATGCTTCTTGGTTAGAAATCGGCATTTTAAAAAGATTACAAATTCAAAAAACTGCACTTTCTGAATGTAAACACAACAAAATAATTTACAAAATTACGACTGTCATTTTATAATGCATCGTGTTCCATTTGTTTAATTTTCCAAGGCCTAAAGTGTAGGGTGCTTTTACTTTACTTTAAAACCAAGCCAAGACTTACCTTGTTTTTCATTATTGCGATTAAAAAGTTATACCTTATACTTTTAATTTTCAAATATATTATATTTTTTTGGCAAAGATGAACTGAACTACCTACCTATCTTTCTTTTTTCCAAGACCACACACCATATTGCAAAAAAACGCTTAAAACTTTACGCAAAGTACTAGATTTGGGGCATCAAATTTTACAAAGAATCTTTGTAAATGGTTCCAAAATATATGGTCTAACATATTCGAATTCGGATATAGTATACCTATTTAGGTTTTTAGGCTTACTTTTTAAATTAAAGGTTAGAATTACGAGAGTAATATTAAAGTGACAATAAGTTCAAAATGCGTTTAGTCCCTTTGGAGCAACATGAATGTTCTGATGATATATATTTTTTAAATAATACCTAAATGAATTCTATTTAGACTCACAATTGTCTCTTTAACATCTTATTCATTTTGTGCTAAATTTTTAATAGTTTTAGAAAATTTACCGCGCGGTCCTCGATCTTCAAACATCCATTATTCTCATTTTCCCAATATTTGAGGTTAGGAACGAGATTTTGAAAAATGGTTTTCACTGGCCTATTTGGATGTTATTTGGCTACTTTATCATAAAGAAAAGTCATATCATTCCATTTGATTTTTTGATGTTTTTTAAATTTGGGTCATGGTGTCAAAACTAGCCCCCTGGCGGAGAAGGATTCAACTAAATTAACTATATTTTGGTTGATTCTTATTGCTTAAGGAATGCTCTTTTCAACGATACCAAATTTGTTAAAATCGGTCAAACCGTTAAGAAGTTAAAGCAGGTTATTGCAAAAACAATTGAACACCCCCGCCATCTTTGTTTTTGAAATAACTGAACTTTTGTTTTTACGAAAATGATAGATAAACTGGTTCTCTTTACAAATGTGAAAAAATTTTTTGTTTATTATGCGAAATTTATAGAAAATGCAATTTAAAAATTTAAGATGGCAGTTACGCCCTCTGGTGGTCATTTTAAAACTTGAAAATATTTTCCTGCGATTCTTCATGGCCGATTTACCTAATATTTTTTACACCAAAGTCATACGACGAACGGTTCCCGAGATATGGCCGAGGAACAGTCTTATTGGGTCACCCGGTACTATTTAAATTTTTTATATTTATATATTTTTTTTATTGTTTTGAAATAGGAAAAAAATTTTAATTTTTTTTTTTTTTTCAGAGCCTACTATTTTTTTTATTTTTTAAAAATTTTAAATTTTTTTCAGATTTTTGTGGGAACATATAAAAAAAATAAGTTTTTCTTTTTTTTAATTTTTATAAGAAGAGGGAAAATTAATTTTTTTTTTTATTTAATAAATTTTTAAAATAATTATTTTTAAATAAAATTTTTTTTTTTTTTTTTTTTTTACATTTTTTTAAATCGTAAACTGACTTTAATTTAATTAAATTTGATATTTTCAAAAAACGAAATTGGTTAAATATGAAAACTGCATTTATGTAATTTAAAATAAATATGAATTTGTTATTTACTGAAAATAATTAATTAAAATTTAAGAGTCCTAATTATTTCGAATATTTTAAACTTTTGAAAATAAAATAATTTGAACTCAACTAATAAAGGTATAAAACACAGCACCTAACCGTTATTTATACAGAAGGAATGTTCGAATTCCATATTCTACGACTAAATTTAATAAGTCAGTTTAATTTCAAATTTCTTTTGAGATATTAATAATATTTAATTTAATCACTACATCAAAATCATTCATTTACTTATTTTGTTATTATCCAAATTTAGACTGCTGTAATTATTATTCTTTTTCTAAAATACGTTCTCTTGATTTTGAGCAATCGATTTAATGTAAATTAGATTTTAGTTTGTTTATCAGCCTTTAGAGAATGCAATAAAGGAATCATAAAATAAGTATTTTTCTCTAACTTACCTAAATTGTTAATGCAACCATAATCTTACCTTATTTCATTATAGTATGTAATTGTGTGCATCAATCTTTTAAAACACTGCTTTACAGAAACACAAAAACACTCGACTTATTTGTAAACGCTATGGTCAACTAAACGTTAACATTTTCTCAACAAAGACCAAATTTCTTATCTGCAAACACCTTATTTCAGTTCTGGCACATGCTCGAACAAAACCTTATCTATTTACTTCTCATCAGTTGAATATTATATTTTTCTAATTTTGACCATTTTTCATAATCAAAGTAGGTGTCGACTTTACATTTGTTTCTTCACTAGGTACAAAAGTAAAACTTTTCGTCACTTTTCAGATCGTTTAAAGTTTTAATGCGATGTAATACTTTTAGTTCAATTTTGTTTTTTCCTGTAAACTAAAACAAAACTTGTTTGTAACATTTATCTAACTACTCACACCCACCGATTGACTAACATAGCTTTAGAAACGAAAACACAGAGAACCTGAAGTCGTATCACCGTCACCGCCTGAAGGAATTTTGCAGACAGCTAAGAAGAAATGAATTCATGAAGAACATGAAAAGCAAAAGACTACCACCTTTGGTATGGATATCAGTCGATTATGATATTTCTTATTTTCCTGCTGAAACATCGCTCAAAACAAAAATACGAATTCACTCAAACTCACATCGAATGACAATCATTATTCATGAACGAACACAAAATACCAAAACACATATATTCTTTTCCTAGTAAAACTCTTCCCAAGAGTAGTGAATCAGGACACGCCCAGATAAAGTGTATCGCTTTTTTCCTTTGCGTCTAGGACAGCAAACTACACTTAACCGATCCGCTATTACACATACCCTATTCTTCAACGTCCCAATCCAACGACCGTTTCCTGAGGCCTTCTAACCACCGCTCCCGCTTCCCTACTATTATTTTAAATATCACCTGCAAATTCCATGAAGATGACGAATTCCTTTCAACCTAGATACAATTTCCATTGACGAACGATTGTGGCTAAAACACGCAGAGAACCCTGCAGATTTCCATTACCTTATATGATTGTCCTACCTTTAATTGCTTGTGGATTTTTTAAACCTATTTTGATTATGAAAAATGTCACTTTAGATGTCAAAGTTAGAAAAAGTATATTAAATCGTAGATTTTCATAAGGCCCTTGACAAAATGAATTTTTATAAAGAAGAAATGGTTGACATGAGATTTATTTTTGGTGAAGCTTAAAAAAAGTGCTTTGCTTACCAGCTGATTGTACGCTGAACGGTATTCAGAAAGAAAGTACCCTCAGTAACAATCGTTTGCTAGTGTTGCTAAAAGATTTGTCAATTCTGGAAGTGTGTATTACCCGAAACAGTCTAGGGCTAAGGCCGATAAAGAACTTAAATTTGACTTTGCGAACAATATCGAACATCAGGCTTTAACGTAAATAGATTTTTTAAATTGTGAAGCGTTCTGCAAATGAACTAACAAAATTAACGATCAACCGGATTTTGTTAATAACATTCTTTTACCGATGAGGCAACTTTTCATAATAATGCAAACTTCAATAAGCATAACTATCATTACTATTCTGATAGTAATCCTCACATTTTAAGAGTCGCCGACCACTAGGATGCTCCGTTAATGTATGGGATGGCATATTTGATTGTACTGTCATTGACCCTTTTTCATTGATGAAACTCTCACTGGTGAGAGATATTTACCGTTTTTGGAAACTAATTTATTTTGGAAGATATCGAGCTCGAAAGAATTCGTACGATGTGGTTCGAACATGACGGTTATTTATTTATTATTACTTTTCAGGAGAAATCAATTTTGAAAAGGGTTTTCCATTTGAAAAAATTGAGAATTATTACCCTGTATTGCATTACACTTTTTGGAAAAGTTTAGTACGTATTTTGTAAGTCGAACATTATCAAAAGTCGATGCGCAACTAGATTTCAAAATCTTAATTAGAACTATAGCACCGCTGTTACAAACTCGATTTCGACATTAAAGAGATGATGTCTCCATGACGGTTGAATTTAAGCACAACCTTATAACATTTTGCTTATAAATGTCATGAGGAATCAATTTTTGAAAAAATATCCGTTCCGTTTAAAAAAACACAACTTTGGGTCAGCACTTTTTTGCGAATAAGCCTGTATGCACCTAAATATTTCTAGATTGTAGGTCTAATAATAACTAGGTATTACCTTGACAAAGTTAGTTGTGATATTTCTAATAGTTCAGGAGCAATTAATTCTCTGTCTAGGCACTAAACACTCACCCATCTACAAAAATACAACAGCAACAGTAAAATAGATGATACTAACAATCCCATAAAATAAAACGTGGAATGAGGAAAGATATACTTTATTCCCCAAGTTCTTTGTTACAGCATTAGAATATGTTTTCAAGAAGCTCCACTGGGGAAGCAGGGGTATAAAAATAGGACAAGAATATTCCAGTCATCTTCGTTTTGCAAACGATGTGATCTTAATATCTGACGAAGTAGATGAAGAAAAAACACGCAGAACTCCACATCGTTCTGAAACTAACAAACGTATAAAAGATCGAAAGTGTATGGCAATACAAAACATTTTGCTCCAAAAATAAAATGAAGGTCTAACAGCGTTGCTGCTTTGATGCTATTTTGATAAAAAAAGTGAAAAAAGATTTATTGTAGAAAAAAAGTCGACGTTTAAGAAAGAAGAAAAAGTGCACCGCAAAGCAATTTTAAAATCCAAACATTCAATAACGGCCAACAATTATTAAATGTATCTAACTGGTAGGGCATTAACACGAACGATTTCTGATACTTACTACCATTCCTAGTCGGGATAAAATAAGATATCGCGCCACACGTTCCTTGACGAGTTAAAATGAAAGAACAAATAAAAATTGCATTTTAGAAAAAATAGTTCAAACAAAAGTTATAGACAATAAAATTTCCGACAACTTTTCTTTTATAGCTTTTTTGTATAATTAATATTGTTGGAAATATTGTTAAGACAAAAAATAAATTAAACAAAAGTTGTGTATTGGTAATTACATTATAAACAACTTTTATTTGATAAGAAAATGTGTAAAATAAATATTCTAATATTTAAAAAAAAAAGTTAACGTCCATTTTGACTTGATAGATTATACTCAAAATTTAATCAGATCTGCATCACTATAAATAAGACATATATGCAAAGTTTTAAAAAATCTAATTGGCGGTTTTCTGTTATGTTATTTACAAACAGACGGACGGCATTGGACAAAAATGTTTGGTTTCAATATAACGTACTAACTGTAATTCGTCGAAAAAAGTAAAAAAAAGAGTGTTAACATTTTCAGTTTGGAAACCGTCGCATAACTCCCTATCTTATTTATAAGATATAGTACTGTATGTCCCCGGATGGGGTTGCCAAGAGGAAAAACTTTTCATTTTTAATTGGTTGAGAAAATATATTCTTCATAAAAGTTTTTTGTTTCAAAACCGCGGAACCGGCTTTCTTCGTTCTAATTTTTCTTTCCATTCTAGAGAAAAATGGAAAAATAAGTTCATTTAGTTGAAAATTAGTCCGAAAAATTATATCTCGTTTTCATGGCAACCGGTAACAAGATTTTTGACTTTTATTTATTAAATGACAATGTTGTCGAAAGAACAACGAATTTAAGTAATTTAAATAATGGATAATCAATACTTTTATCGAAATATTGTATTTTCTGATTAAGTGACATTCTCCACCAATGTTACTGTTGTATCTCACTATCTAAGGTATGTACTGGAGCCGTTTACATTTTTTTGAAAAATTTTCAACTAAATGAACTTATTTTTCCATTTTTCTATATTATAACGAACAGAGCAGGTTCCGCGGTTTTGAAACAAGCAAAAACTTTTATGAAGAATACATTTTTCTCGAAAAATTGAAAATAAAAAGTTTTTCCTTTTGGCAACGCCATCCGGGGACATACTGTAGAGTAAAAATGTCAAATGAACTCGATATGACATGAACAAAAATTGGCTTAAAAATTAACTCGAATAAAACATAGTTAATTGTTTGAAGATCTCCTTGATTGAGTAAGAGCAATATAGTTATCCACGTAGTGGGTCTTCTTGAGGAGTTACCCAATTAAACTCGATACTCATTCCCCAACGTTTCGACCTTGAATCCTGGTCCTTTTCAAGGTATCAGATGAAACTAATTATTCTGGACAACTAATAATAAAACATACTTATTTGTTTGATAAGTGAGGAAAATGTTTTTTTTTTCACTCGAACTACGCTCGAGAGTCATCAGAGTGAAAGTGGAAAAAAGGCTTTTGCAGTGTGTTAAGCACAAATTTTTTTCCAGGACTTTCTTCAAAAAACCAACCTAATGAATGAATATAACTATTTATTGTTAAGGTAACTGATTGTTACAGGATTTTGTCACAATTTCGTAAGTAAACTCAAAAGTCAACAATAGGTAGGTCACAATAGTCTCGCCACAGCATTTATTCTGTCATAGGGTTGCGTTGACACCCGTATAATTCTAACCAATAAATGTAGAGTAACCATGTTTAAAAGTCGAAATATAAGATGCTACATTAATTAAAAGTGATTCAATACTAAATTATTTTTTTTAACTAAGTACATTGCGCACAGTTCTAATAACACATTCCCAAATTTTTTTAAACATACATTCTTGCAACACATTTGTTTCCTCGTTAGTGAGGAAAACCTTATTTTTCATCATTTGTAGAGAAGAAACGTCTGTTTTCTAACAGTGGGGTAGTAGTAATTTATTAATAATGGCTTCCCAAATAATTATTGTGCCTTCTTTTAGGAGTTTAGCTTTGGAGGTCTTTGAAGTCTTTTGTTTGCCGACGTTTCGACCGGATGAATCCGGTCTTTATCGAGGCATGTGAAGATAACTGGATGACAGCCAGTAAGAAAATCCAGTATCTACGCTAAAATTTATACTAAATCTAAGTGAACTAAAACAGTTAATACATTAACAAAAATAACGTCACAATGATCAAATTACAAACGTTTTATTTGGACGAACGTTCGAATGTATTCTAAGTATGTCGTGGAAAAAATATATAACCAACTTGTCCCCAACTAACAATACGTATACCTCGTACACGAACATTCGAAAATAAACAAAGAATAGTTTTAGTCTGGGCAACATATGGAACACTAAAAGATGTTCTTCAAAGAGACTTTCCGATATGTTTAAAGCAGAAAGCTTTCAATTAATGCCTGTCGCAGGCTACACTTATAGAGCAGAAACATCATCGCTTACAAGAAATGAACCTATAAACCGCCAGTAATCCACAGACGTATGGAAAGATCAATATTAGGAGTTACACGAGTTACACTATACGAAAATATTCGAAACAAAAAACTAAAAGGTAGAACAGGTGTAGTGAATCACATCGCCAAAATGAAAGGGAGTTGGACAGGGCATGTGGGCCGACTAAAGAAACCTAGACAGACTCGTAAACTCCTAGATTGAAGACGCATAACAGATAAACGCAGCAGAGGCAGTTCATTAACGCGCTGGGCAGATGTTATAAAGAGAATTTCCACAAACTGGTTGCAACTGCTTAAGGCAGAAAGAAGTGGAAAGGTTTATAGGAGGCCTATATCTAGCAGTGGATTTAAAGAGGCTGGTTGATGTTAATGGTTGGATATTATGTAACCATACAAACAAATAAATAGAATTAGCAGCACTCTCTTAAAAATGTTGCGAAGAAGTTCCAAACACCATCGACATCTGTGATCGTTTCTAGAACAATTAGCAGAGTGTACAGATAGAGGTACATAATCAGTTTTTTCGAAATTATAACTATCTATTATTACAGTTAAACTTGAATGATGTGTGATTTACTTATCTATTACGCCCTTTTTGAATTGTAATTAAAAATATTTGAAATGTTCTTAGGGTGAAAATCGATGGAATGAAGCATTTTTCCTCCCTATTTTTGACTTCAGTTAACTTTACATTGTATTTCGTCGATGTCATCAACCCACAAGTTTCAGATTTGTCCATTTTTGAAATTATTGAAAATTATCGGATTACTATTCATTCTTATCAACCAATCAAACCCGACATCCCTTATTTTGCAGATTTCTGTCGGAATATGATTTGATCAACTCTAAAAATATTGCCCATTCTTTAGTTTTTAATTTTGTACCTTATCGGATTAGGAAATTATTTCGTCATGTGAACTGGAATTCCAATAGGACTTCTCTTTGGTAGACTGACAGAATTTAAAGAAAGTAATGAAGTAATTAAGGAATAAAATTAATAATAAAGTGGGCTGTGGGAAAAGTCATGATGAAATATTCTTGCGACGAAGGAAAGATGTAGTGTAGGTTTTCACTTGAACAAGCTCAATAAATATAATGCCATAATCCATTGTACATCACATTTTACATCACAACGCAACAGATTTTGGAAACACGAGTATCTAATGACCAGTTTTGGAACCAAACTTTCAACTAATAAAATTATACTTTCATCAGGTATAATGAAATGATTATGTTACTGTACTTTTAAAAAGTAGTAAACTTCAAATGATTACGTAACAGTGAAAAATTTCAAAAAGTATCTAGATACTTTTTCATTCAGAAATTGTCAAGGAATAAAAAATGCAATACGACAGATAGGAGTTGCTATTTAGATTAGCAAAGTTATAACCGGAAGTAGTGTTATAATTGGTTTAGAAAACTATTCCGATAACATAGAAATCTATACAGAGTGAGCCCCGCAAAATTTTTTTTATTTTAGTAATACTGCTGGAAATAAAGAATGTTTCGTATTCCATCAGTATGATACACCAAATATTCATATCTCTTTATATTTTAAAAATTTCACATGCAAATGTATGGGTCAAAGGCTTTTGATATTTTACAGCAGTTTGAGGTATTACTGGAAATATTTCTTTCCAAGAATTTTACTACAAGCAGATAGTACGGATAAAATCAATTTCCCGAAGTATTGCATACTATCCAAGTTTCTCATAGTGACCTTTCCTCATGAATCAGGCTGTATAGAATGATTTGTAATAATAAAATAATGTGAATTTTATCAAATTTAGGCACCGAATAACTGTCTTGTGTTTAAGTACCTAACCGCTTTTTCATAGCAAGTAAAAATTATTTTCCACATGTTTAAATATAGAAAAAAACAACAATTATTCTTTTATCGTCAATTTCAAATAACTTTGATAGTATTTTATGAGTTTATTTACAGGATTTCAACTATGCCGATTAAAGTGTCTTTTATTAAACAATATCTAATAAAGAGATATTACACAAAGGTCTGATGTAACGTGCTCTTTGTACAGTCCGAAACTAACGGAAGGATGATTAAGAATTAACTAAAGTTGCTTCATTATTAAGGATTAGTAAGGAATGAATAAAACATACAATAAATACATACGCAATATGCAAAAAAATAATATAAAAACAGAAACTTGGTCGTCGTGTGGAAAAACGTGTCGTTGTGACACTTGTTTTTCAATTTACGACACTAGATTTGTACAGCATGCACGAGAAGCTAATTCATGCACGTAAGAGTATATAATGTGATCTTGCACTACATTCTATTTGAAAGACTGCCATTGTACGCACTTCAATGGAACTGCAAGACAAACATGTAGTTGTTTAGATGAATCTAATTCCGATATAAAACAAAACATTGTAAATCGTGTACTCGTTAAAAAATTGCATGTGGGGTTTATTGATGAATGCAGTAAGGAATTAAATATGTAATCAAGAATTTAACGACGTATCTGTATTTTAAATTCAAATTTAAGGATCATAATTAACAATTTTAAAAAAGCAAATTAAGTTAAAAACATTATACACACGATAACACTTTTCTGAACAACAATTCAAATTATTATGTGTGGTGTAAATTGATCTCCTTCCGTATAATGTTCAAGATTTTAGGCAGGAGCATATTAAGGACTATCTAACCTAAATTGTTATGTCTAAGTGTATACGTAATGTATTTAATGTACTGTCACCTTGTCGCATTGAACGTATAGATTAGTGTACTGACGTGATATTCATGTGATTTTTATGATACGATTTCTCAAACAAAATTTAAATCTGACTCAACAATGTAAATAGCTTTTTGGCCTCCTGAACTGTAAAGCACATTTTCAGTTGTTCATACTTATCTTGAAACTTAATTTTTGCACATAATGCGGTAAAGTACGACTAAGTATAAAATTCGATAAATTGATTTTAAAAAATTTTTTTACACCATACTTGACACGATAATGTACATAATAAAGGTGAATTTGATTTTTTATTGATGATGATGTTGATGGCGCCATCTATACATCAGTTAAACAAATGAACTGACACATATTAGGTGGTGTATGTCAAAGTGGTTAGTAGAAATAATTTTGTTCTTTTTTACATTTTGATGATGATTGTCGGCCAAAAGTATACAAATTACTATACAAATTTCCCTTCGGGATCGTTCCTCAAACAAAGCTGTCGCGTCGTAAAATCATACTTTCCACACTCTAATGTAAATAACTATTTCATGGCTACTAAAAACTACCGCTGCAACCATAGTTACGAAATTTTAAAATTACATATTTCATAGTCAAAAACGAAAATTTGAACACCCTATATATTTTTCACTTTTCTCGGCAAATTAAGTTAGTAGATTTTAATTAAGCAAAAATAATTTTGTGTCAAGGTACATAGAGGTTATTTCCCAATTTTCGGGCAAATGTTGATGAGCCAACACTGTACCCACAAATAATTTCCAATTTTTTAAATATTCTTTGTACACATTTTATTTTTAAATAGAAGTTGATTCTAGTTTAATGAGGCACAACGTTGGCATTGCACAAGGCATTTTTTGTTTTAACAATATTTTCCAGAATATTCATCTTTCGAACAAAGTTATAATAATTTTTTGCAAATTATTTCATTTTTTTCTAAAAGCATAATATGCGCGGCTGTCGAATTATTACTAAAGGCTTAGTTGGCAATGATATAATAGAAAAATCGACTTTTGTAACTGCTTACACCTCTGTTGATAATGTTGCTTTAGCGCAGATCACCTTCGAATGTGCGATAGCACGAGGTGGCAATTTTCTTATTATTTAATAATATTTTTCATTTATCAGCTGTAGTCGTTTAACAATACTTGTTTATAAACTCTTTAATGTCCCTTTTACTTAGTAGGTACGTTCAAAGCACAAAACTATTTATCCAAAGGCCGGCCGTCCGTCCATTTGTGAACACGATATCAAAAAACTCACGGAATTTAATGAACTTCACCTATAACATTTTTTTATATTTCTCTATACGCTTATAATTGTGTTTTAGATTCAAAAAAATGGTATGCTGCTCCATAAATAAACACAAAGCTAAATGTGATTTTAATCAACTTTGGGCATGACAGATAAGATTTTTTCGACGACATCTGAGTAAGGTGTATTTTTTGGTATTCGAAAAATGGTAAAATGTTGGCTGTATTTCAATTATGTGCTTGTAACTCAAAAATAGTGCACTCTACCGTGGGTCCCGGAAAATTTAATCGAACATATCAAACATATTTTAATAGTTATTTTCCTACCGAGTGTCGAAAGTAGCAAATATTGTGCGAGTGGCTATAGAGACACGAGTGCGGAGCGAAGCGGAGCACGAATAGATCTAGACACGAGCACGATATTTGCACTTTCGCGCGAGTTAGGAACAATATTTTAGACGGTTTGAACAACATAACTGAAACTAATTATTAATTTCCAATTCCACGGGAGACAAATTCCTCTATAATCTGGATACCTTAAACCGTTGCTATGGTCATGTTGTTTATTATTTTAAATTGTTTCTTATTCTCGCTGTGAATTTCTGAATTGTGTTATCTCCTCTAAACTGTAAACGATAAAATATTGATAGTGATCTGTAAACTTTGAAATATGGATAATGATAAAGATGGTACTTTGGAAGCAGCAAATGAAAGCAGCCTCAAGTTGTTGCCCCCTCAATCCCGGCAACGCTATGAGGAAGCTTATAGCAAGTATATGGAGTGGCGAAAGCAAAACAGGGTAAATTCTTCGTTTTCGCAAAACGTCCTGCTTGGGTATTTTGGAGAGCTGTCGAAAAAATTGCCCCAAGCACATTATGGACGCAATTTACTATGATAAGAAGCACGCTTATTGTTTACCAGAATACTAATATTAGTCAATATCTTAAATAGAAAGCCTTTCTGAAAAGAATGTCGCAAGGATACAAACCGAAAAATCGAGAACTTTAACTGCTGAAGAAGTTAATAAATTCATAAAAGAAGCGCCAGACGGCAAATATTTGTTACAGAAAGTAAGTACATCCCTATAAACAAAACCCTTCATCAATTGAAGTTTCAATTTTAGGTAATTTTCGTGTTCGGAATTAGTGGAGCCATGCAAAGGAACGAATTGGTTCAATTAAAAATTGACGATTTAACTGATGTCGGTTCGGCCGTAATTGTAAAATTAGGTGACACCAAAATAAAAGGATCGTGTTTTCACGATAGTTGACGAGTTTTACGGTATCTATCGCAAATATGCTGCTCTTCGACCACCAAATACGTCTGAACGTCGCTTTTTTTAATTATCAGCAAGCCAAATGCACTAAACAGCCCGTTGGAATCAACAAGATAGGTAGCATCCCAAAATTGATTGCTACCTACCTTGGTTTAGAGAAACCCGCATCTTACACGAGCCACTGTATGAGGCAATCATTTTCCACCATTTTTGTGGATGATGGTGCTACGATTGAAGATTTGAAACGCCACGGTAGATGGGATTCTTCATCAGTGGCGGAAGGTTACATAGCAGTCTATTGGGCACAAAATGAAAGTTGCTAAAACAATCACTTCGGCCGTTAAAAATTCGTCAGAAACTTCGTCAGAAACTAATCCAATTACTGATAACTTGAACAATAAAGCAGAATCATCCATCATGACAACTTCTTCAACAATTGTCAAATCATCAAATTTGGCAAAAATGTTTGAAAATTCAAATAAAAAAGTAATACATTTCAATAACTGCACATTTAATAATGTAACTTTCTAGTTCTATTAATAAAGATTTTATTCTAAATAATAATTGTGCACAATTATTTAAATCCTAATAATCCGAATTTGTGTATAAACTATAAAACTAGAAAATTGACGATCGGAATAGGACTGCATCCATTGGCCGAATTCATATCATGCACCGTGAATGATATGAATTATTTCCACACTGGTCAGTGATATTTTGAGGTTTCGATCTCAGGTTGCTACTTTGATATGTGTCACTTTCGTGACAAGCCGTCTAAAAATATATATCGCGTGTAAAAATCTTACTTTAAAAAACTTGTAAGACTTGCTTTGTTGATGTCCGGGAATGGATCATATGTTAAAAAGGGCATTACCGCTAAATTACGGATTACGTACGTGGGTTCTACTCCCAGTCCGATTCCTTTTCTTTAGTTGTATAACAGCGTTTAATTTGTATCGGGGAAGAGACATAATTAAAAGTTTTAATTTTTACTTGAACTGGCAATTAATTTATTAGAACATTATTCACATTATTAAACAGTTAGTTATTATTAAACTAAACTGTGAATATTCTAATAAATCCACTGCCAGTTCAATTACTAATTATGCCTCTTTACCAATTAACCTATTAACTGATATTAGCGACGACACCACAAATAGACGTACTTTCGACTGGTAGTTTAGTAGTTTTAGTAGTCCACACGACAAAGTGAGAAATTTTGTAGTTGTATAACAGTGCAGCAGTTTCCAAAAATGAAAACCAATGATGATCATGATACATTCCATGCCATGTTTCACTACTTAATCCCTAAAACCCTTATTCCATGAATAACACCATCACTACATGAACTTTCTTATTGAAAGTATACAGGAGTATAACTATAGAAGTAGTATTTAAGAAAAAATGGGTTTATCTTCTATGACTGTTGAATCTACCACAGGTCTATCAGAGATCAACAGATTTGCTAACAACTCATCTGGTTGGAACGAGTTCGTAGAAGCTGTAACATCTAACGTAGATTTCTAGACATCGTCGTAATTTTGTTCTTTGTTTGTTACATCCCACCAAAAATATAAATTTAATTAGTAGGTGATTCCTCCTTATAGTATACTTGATAATACTTAAAGTTGAGGTTTCCTCCAAAAATTTTTTAATGATTGTGCCTGAGACCCTTTCTAGCTGGAGGTGGAAGCACAAAACAACTCAAATGGTTGAAATTGCTGACGTTTCCCTCTCAATGTGAGAGCTTTATCAAGGCTTAATCAATAATCAATAATGATAAAGCTCTCACATTGAGACCGAAACGTCGACAATTTCAACAATTTGAGTTGTTTTTGTGCTTCCACCTCCACCTAGAAGGAGTCTCAGACCAAATTCACAATCATCGATAATAATTGTTTAAAAATGAAGGTGTTCCAATATAGAAAGTTTTTTTTAAATTAATTATTTCGTTGTGAGATTAACTAAAACGTTGACGTTTCGCTACCGTGTAGTGGAAAGCTTCTTCAGGCCAACGTTAATAATTAAAAACAAATTTTTTGTTGAATTATATGTAGATCACGACACATTGAATGTAAATTACCTTAAAATTTACTTACTAAAGTTTGTTTGCTGGATACAGCACGCATGGATGCCGAAAACCGTCTGTTATAAAAGAATTGCGCTTTTTTCACTTAAGTAAAACTATTTAAATTGACATATGCAACAAACATTGCTTTCTATCTACACAGGTAACCAACATTGCAATTACAAACAAATAGAAATAGAAACAAACATAAGTACCTACCAAACAACAAATTTGGTAAAACAATACAAGTATTGAGAATATGCATGAGTTCACTAACTTGATTCGGATTGAAACAAAAATACAAACTTTGTTTCAACATTTACGTGCTGTTAATAAACTTAATTATTTTAAGTTCTTGAAATGTTATGTTTCTGAAACAATATCAAAATTAACCTGTAGTAAATAACAGTAACAATACCAGAATACACGTTTTTTTATGTTTATTTTAATTTGCTCTGTAAATGTCTCAACCACCAATCTGCTATTAACAAATAAGACAAAGATAAGTTATTGCAATGAGTGAAAATTTAAAAAACGTTAACCTTATTACGAATATCATTTGGAAAACTAATTTGATATCGACGAAAAACGGTTTAAAGTATAATAAGCTGCATAGCGAAAGGTTGACTTAGGTCAGATATTCCTTCAAATCCAAACTGTAGAGTAAACAAAATTTTCACTAAACCATACTAAACTAATGTTATCGTAAAAATAATATTGGATTTATCAAGAAAGCAGAGCACAGAGACGTTTAGAGGATTAAACATTAAACGTTGGAATCAACTCTTTATCACGTTTTGAAATTTTTAATTTGGACTGTTATATTAAACAATATTCTTGTGCTAAAATTACTGTAATAATAGGTATGCTTCAACCAAATTTTAAACCAGTCATCCTTCAACAGCGTTGCAATTTACAAACAGTGAGGTAAATATTTAAATTACTTATCCAGCTGAAATTATTCGTGTGGGTCAAAACTGCAACTAAAAACTTTTTTTTCTTTATGGTATTTTGAGACATAACTCAACTTTTAATTTTTTATTATTTCAATTTAAAAGATAATGCATATCACGTGACTATTTTTGGTAACTTTTCATTTTAATAGAAGCACAAATTGATGCCAAAGTCAAATTTCGAAAGCTACTATTAATGAAAAAATCTCATATCATGCGGACTTTACTGGTCACACTGTATATTTCAAAACAATGATTGTTGTATGTGTATCTTTTCGTCTTGGTTCAATTTCCTAATATTCATTTCTCGATTTTGATTTACTTTAAAAACATTTTTAATTAAGTCGCCATTTTAACTTGATCGAGAAAGACTTTCAGTTCGTGTATAATCTTAACTTATATTTTTCTTATAACCTCGGTTCTTTGTTCACGTTGCTAGGAACAGATTCAATGCAAAAAACGACCTTTTTTCAAATTCGTCTCGCATTAAAACGGCTTGAAATAATTTCGTTTCGAAAAAAGTTTAGAGTTTACAAAAGATGTGTCTTTATTTTTCGATTTAGATTTTTTTTGTACGAGGTCATCTTCGAGATTAAAAAGAATGTTTAAAATAGTCAACAAAATTTCAAACAAATTGAGCCGTAATTTGACCACAACTCGCTTATTTTCGGACCGATTTTCAAAATTCAAAAAGAATCTCACGCGGATAAAGAAATAAACATTTTTGGCCGTTTCAGTTTTTTTTTTGACATTGCGTGTTTTCAAAAGTTATAAACGAAAACTTTTCCGGAAAATTTCAATTGAAAACTAAAACGGCCATAATTTCTAATTTATAATCGATAAAGAAAAAGTTTATTTAAGAAAAACGTTCGTTTTGTGCTCCTGTCGTATAATTGTAATAAAAATTTTTTTCAATTTTTATTCAAGCAATTTTACATTGTCAATACGAAATACTGTAATTTTTACATTTTTATAACTCCGGAACCGTATTACGTAAAACATTCGTAATTTTGCAAATTTTCAAATGGACAAGCATACCCAGACTGAGTCAGTGTTCGCGGCGTGCTGGTGCATTGGTAGGATAGGCAACGCACTTGAGGGAACGGTGTTACTTCGTTCGTGAGGCTCCTAAGGGTCTGGGATCAGCTAGTTGATAGATAAAGCAGAAGCAAAAATGGAGAAGAAATAGAACTGTTTGAATAAAAACATGCGATGTAGTCATTAACATTTAAACCTGATTAGTAAACTAGATTAGCATCTAGATAACCATCGTAACTTTTTGCGTGTGGGCGAAAATGTGTTCATGGAGTTGCTGGGGCAGATTTCCTCATTAAGAGGAATACGTTGTAGCAGTGCGTTATCGCTAAATGGTGTACTATAAGTATGTAATTTAATGCGTCGAATGGTCTTAAAGTACCTATAAAATTGGCTCACATTTTTAAGTTATTAGCAATGTTTTGATTTAAATTGATAGATATAAGAAGGGACTTTGTCGTGGTTGTGATAATCAAACAAACAAAAAGTAAGCATTTTGAAAAAAAGTGATGCACTACACCGACAAAGCCCCAAGTTTTGTCTTTCATAAACATTTTTACAGTTTTAATTTGAAATTAAAAGCTGTTTTAATGGTACGTTAAGACCGACGCTCGAATTTAAACAAAACTATCAACTTGAGCCTAATCAGGAATATAACTTCTCTACAATTAATTTCGACTGCAAGTTAAGTAGTGCAGCGATGCAGTAAATAGCTCTGGAATGTTGGAGGCGCTAGTAAACAACCTCGGGGCACATAGTGAAACCCCATTAAATTTTACGCTTTCTCAGTATAAAAGCGCACTGTCCTAAGCGACAAGGAAACGACAGCAAAACGAATGTGAAGTGAGGGCTTGGTCCCGGACAACAACGAGGTAACTCCTCAAAGTGTAAGACTTCTAAAAAACGAAAGGAAGAAATCCAAGAGCAAGACTAAGCCGGTGAATACAATTCCTGAGGAATTGAGAGGTAAATCACTGCAAAGCAAAGCCAAATATTTTGCAAAACCAGAGGAAAGGAAACTCTCAGGTTGATCTGATTGGTGTCTCGGCTGGGTTTTCAGATCCCCAGGTTGTGAAAGAGGTTTTCCGCAAGTACATGCGCGGAAAGATCGAGTGCGAGAAGTTCGTCTTAACTGTGACGGTTGTCTTCTGCCCTGCATTAAAAAAAAGGCGAACACAAGAAGCGAGTAGTCCTCAAAATTTCTATCGATCGAGTCGATGTTAGGTTTATCCCTAAAATTGATCGTCGGATGGACTCGAAGAACGATGTTACACATGCTATGCATTTGACCATGTATTCAAGAATTGTATGAGTAAGGCTCTGTGTAGAAAGTGCGGCGGTGCGGGACACACTGTGACGCCCTGGGTGTCGATAGCTGCCAGTCGTTGACGTCGGAGAAGTACACGATGTGCCAAAGGAGAATGAGAGATTTCGAGGAACAAATTGCTAAGAAAATCGGATAAATATATTGCCATTGAACTATTGAGTTGTCCTACTCATAGACGGAGTGGAAGGTTCATACCGCCCAACCTGTCTGATCAGCGTATTCGAAAAGACTTTTGAGATACTTGTAGTTAGTGCTGTTTCGACTCTAATGAGCAGGAAGTGGTCAGTAATTTGGTTTCGAAAAGGGTTGAAGACACTTGGTTAGGAACTCAAATAGGTTGTCGTCTTCTCGGGATATAAGTATGTGTACAACGTGCGTGTGGATTTTAAGGGTGCTTTTTGATAATTATAGTATTAGAAAAGCTCTCAGATCTCAAATCTGAAGGGATCAAAGTTTGACAAAACTATTTTCGTGATAGGACAGTACTAGTAACAGAGATAAATAACCGTGTTGCCCCACGAGCTGATTTATGAAACCGTCAACCAAATGTTCTATTGGATTGAAACGCCGACCTTGTCAAAACGAGCGTTAAATACCTGAGAATCAGGTGGGAGAGCGCAAAAGCTAGTCTGTGCACCTAAAAGTGGTAAATACGAAGTTTTTGATTATCTGCAAAGCTTTGAGACAAGCCTTTAATTGTGACTGGTTCCTCCGTGAAAAAGCAAGCCAATAGATGCATGAAGGTGTGTGTAGTTTCTAATACCGGTTGCTCAGGTAGAGTGCATATGGGTTGTGGTTTTAACGGAAACAATGCAATAAAAACCCTTCCATGGAACTTAAAGGTACGATCGTGAAGAAATGTAAACCATAGGCAGAACGTTGAAAAGAAATAAATCTGTCGATTTCCTTATTTTCTAAAGAAAGACGCGTACTATAAACAACTACGAAAAAGATACTCCGTAAGGAGGCTATTGCTTGTGCGCCTAACTGTCGTGAGAAAAAGATGTGTCCTAACCGGGTACGATGCGTTTAACGCATACAGAGGTCTGCGACAGTAATTTCTCTCCTTTCGAATAGAACGTAGGATTATTTGTGAATTATTATGTTAAATACTCCTGATGAAAAGCAACCAACCTTGCTTGTGTTTAATTATGAAAGGGGAAATTTTCACCCCAAAATCTGGTGGGAACTTTAATTAATTAACTATAATGTCATTATTCATTCACTGCAAAACAATCCTAGATGACTAATTAATTCTGTATGCTTAATGAACGCCGTAAGTTTGAATGATATTTCAAAACACGCATGTGGCTATACCGCTATCTTATCAATCTTGTCATCTATATATATATATACTGGGCAAACCAAGAGACCTACTAAAACTCGTTTTAAAGAGCACTTAGCTCATGTCAAATATCATCGCACAAATAGGTCCAGTGTTGCCATGCATATGTTTGAAAATGGCCATATAGTAGGCGACATTGAATTAATTAAGAGGGTAGATAATAAAACAAACTTGATTTTTGTGAAAGTTTAGAAATTTTTAAAATTTACTTATGAATTATGACGATAACGGTCCATTAGGATTTTGGGAATTATTTAAGCTTATCTAAAACCAATTAAGTGTAACGATGCGTGACACGCAAATAGTATATATAAGCTTCCTATTGTTTTTAATTTTAGTATCGGTTCGCTGATGATGATTCGTCGATCATTTTGGCCGACGCATCGCTATCTACAGCTATCTATTTATTTTAGCATGAAAATCTTAAATAAATGTTTACACCATTGAATATAGAGAAAAAAAGAGACATATGAATATGGCAAATTCATTTTTGACATAAAATTTAAAATAAGTCCAAAACAGTTAGACTTAGGTATAGGACATTATACACAAAATGTGTCTACAATTTTGTGCAAAATCCAAAAATGGAATAATATATAGGGTATTCCATTTAAAATAAGCAACTTGACACCGACTTCCGGTGTAACCGGAAGTGTCACCATCTTGAAAATATTTTAACGGAACTGCCCCCGTCGATGTTGGTATACTACCAAATTTTAAAATTTTTCCCATGTACAGTTTTCCTATAATCTATCGATGGCGTTCCCGGTGAGACACCCTGTATAAATATAGTCACACCCATAATTAGAGAGGGAATGTAATACTAATTGCATTGTGATGCCAGTTACTGCTTGTCTGTGAACGTGTGAAGTGTTATTAGTGTCTAGAAGGCGGTAAAATGTCGGATTTCGATAATAGTGACGCTGAATGGGAAAACAATAGATCTGACGACGATCTTAGTTCTGATGAGGATTATTCAAACACAGATGGGTCCGAGGACGATGAACCTGTCAAGTTTGGAGACTGGAGTCTTATTGTTGATCCTTTTGCAGACAAGAGAGTCAGAAATATACAAAACAACGTTCGACTATGACTTTCACCAAGCAGTAGACATGAATTCTGTAAAGTATAGGAGTTGTTTTGAGGCCTTTGTTTCACCGAAGATTGTAGAATTACTCTGTCAGTGGACAAGCGAACGTGCTAATATGTACTTAGAAGAAAACAATAATCTTGAGCTAAAGATTCACGGTTTGTACTGGAAAACTGTAATAAAAAATAAATGTACGTATTTATGTCTCTACTGTTGTTGATGGGACTGACACATCTTCTAAGAATTCCTGACTATTGGAAAAAATCTTATTTATTAGGAGGACTACCAGTATTTTCTGCTGAAATAATGAGTAGAGATCGGTAAGTAAATAGATTTTAACTCTTTGTCTCTGTTTCTAAATTTTACATATCTTTCAGATTTTCACAAATCCTGAAATTTTTGAGGTTCAGTTCTCCCCGGGCTGCAGACAAAGCTAGACCCATAACACGACTAGCAATGTTTTTTGGACAAATACGTGAAAATACAACCAGGCAAAACAGTTGCAATAGATGAATGCTTGATGTTATATAAAGGAGCATTACACGCACGATTCGGCATCAAGCTGTTCTGTCTATGCCCAAGTAATCCCAAGCTTAGAGGCTACACCTACAATTTTGGGGTTTACATTGGGAAAGATATTTACGACCTAGTTCACATTCCCCTAGCTAATTTGCTGTCGATGTCAGAAAGAGTTGTAGTATTTCTTATGCAGAATCATCTCAACGAAGGTCGAGAAATCATTCTGGATAACTGGTTCACATCAGTACGCTTGGCGGAATTTCTACTAAGTGAAAATACTTACATCACTGGTACTATAAATATTAGAAGAGGAGTACCTATTGAAATAAGCCAGCTTCCTTTGGAGAAGTATCAATCTTGCTTTCTGCGTAAGAAAGATATACTTCTTGTAAGATTTCGGGATAAAAGATGTGTATTGACTACAAAACTTATAGCCAACTTTCAGGAAAAGCAAGGTATGACATATCTAAAAAGTCTAAAGTTGTGTACCAAAAACCTAAGCATATAGAACACTACAATGAGAACATGGGTGCAGTAGATATAGTGGATCAAACAATTGAACCATACAATGCTGCTAGAAAAACTATACTATTACGTAAGTTGTAAATAAAATTTGGAAAGAAAATGGACCTGTTTATTCACAATTGTAAAATTTCAAAGGCCTTGGAATATAAAATGCATATAGAGATAGAGATGAACTTACATTTTGCGCGCCGATCCGGATATAGCGCCCGGTGCGAAGGGTTAATAGTAAAATATTGCAATCTTTTTGCTGTATAATTTTTTTCGATTTCTTAATAGTTTTGGAGTGGAGGCTACGAACTTTTTTTTCAAATGCCCACCTATCTCTAAAAAAATTGTATTTATTCAAACCGTAGCTGGCCTACCCTCTTACGGTAATTTGTGTCAACCTCTAATCGCATCACCTTGCCCTTACCGTAAAAGGATGAGCCAGCTTCGGCTTGGTTGCCGAGACGCTCGGATACTCCTTCAGATTGATTATATTAAATTTTATTCTACAAGATCTATCAGCTTTAGAAAAAACAATTTTGATTGCCATTTGAAGAAAAAAGTTGGTACCCCCATTCCAAAAACTCTATTAAGAAATCGAAAAAATTTATAGGGCAAAAAGATTGCATTTTTTTAACATTAAGAATCTGCCAATTTGTTTTTGAATATTTTTCATAGTTTTGCAAAATACAACCGTCTCCAGACTATTGGGCTACCCGGCATATAGTACGTTCGAGCGTGAATTTAAAGGTGTCCATCATGTGAATTAATTTTATTAACAATATTTTGCATCACACAGTGATCATTGCAGTAAGAAAATAGAAAAAACATTTTTAAATTTTGGTTATGTCGTTTTTAATATTATTATAGGTTTTTGCATTTACCTAAAAATTAATTCACGCTTACACTTTCAACAGGACTCTTACAGTTCGATCAGCATAAGTATACTTGCAAATTTGTTTAAGCATTTTATTCGTAAACAATAAACTATTAAAATCATGTTAAATTCTTAGACGTAAACAATATAATATTAATTAAAAAATTTCGTTAATATCTCATAAAAGGCTCGTTGGTCTTTTAAACTCTCGTGGAGCAATGAATGTTGGCATTACTTAGTCTATACTATTTGTATGTGTTCTTTATACACGAGATGTCGCAAGACATGCATTTCACTTATAAAAGGCTAGTTGTAGATATTATTATATAATTCCTACATTTTTTGAAATATTTATTTATTTAACAAAATGATGTGTTAAACCTAATTTTACTCAACTCATTTGTTAAACAATTTCTGAAAACAAATAAACACTCATAATAAATGTTAGACACAATATTTTGAATTAATTGTTTCATTTGTATCTAGTTTTTGATGTTGCAGAGAGAGCAGGTATAATTAACTCCAAATGTAAAAATCTTAATAATTATTCTATTAGGTCAGACAAGATTATGATTACTAGGTGTGTTAATTTTTTTCTAAACGTTGATCGATATAAAAGCAATTGATTTACGCGAAAACGAACGCAGTCATATTTGTACAAAATAAAGGAAATTCAGCATAAAAGATAATCGTAAACTGAACTAAAACACAATAACAAGGTTGTCACAAATCTCAATTTAATAAATTCTTTTAATTTTAAAAGTTAGTACAATTGTATCACAATTTGTAAAAAACTACTTGTTTACAGCTTGCCAACAAAGCACCTACTATTTAAGTTTGAAGATGACATATTTTATATTAAAATCAAAACATTATCATGTTAACAAATTACTTATTTTGAGTAGTGTTATTTAATGACAATAATTTAATTTAATTTATTCTGTAGGATCCACTATACCAATTACTTCAAATAAAAAAATGGATCCAAACTTGTTCACGAAAGGACTTAAGTAATTTAGACTTTATTTTAAGGCAATTTTTAGAAGTTTATTAGAGCTCTTATCTAATTGAAATAATTAAATACCAAAAGTCAATAAGAGCAATTAGTTGTTTGTATTTACTCTAAGTCTGTGTATTTATTTGTTGCAATTAACTTACAATAAGTAAGTAGTAGATTAAAGTGAAATTTATTTTAATTGAAATAATAAACAAAAATAAAATATTACTTACCATTTTTTTGATCGTATTCGTCGAAGTTGTCGGTGGCGGTAAATTCTTCTTGTTCCATATCTACAAAACTACTATCTTTTCGGTAGTAACTGCCCGTCTTTTAGAAGCACGTTCCTTTTACCCATTTCGGACACATATGATTAAATTATAAACAAAAATGCACTTAAAAAACTTTGCACTTTGCCCACGTGTTTACATATGAATAAGGAATCGAGCGGTTTTAGTCGACGCGAAACGCGAGCTTTTCACACGCAATCACATAACGTACTGCTCGAAAGCACACTGTAGCAACCCTGAAAATACATCCCCACCTAAGTATGAAAAGAAAAGAAGTTTTAAAATTTGATAAAAAAAGTAATTTAAACATCCACGTTTCACGTTTCGTTAATGTATGACCATGTATGACCATATCAATTTATGAGACATTTTAAAATTGATACAACTTCTTATCTTTTAGCTAAATTTATAAATAGTTCCCAATTATCAATAGTAACTCATTTTTGCAAATTCCTTAAAACGACTCAACTGCAAAAAACTATATTGTTAATTTAGGATATATTCAAATTTATTAAAAAATCAGAATAAATTATATAAATTACTACGTGGGATTTAGACTATGCAAGATGACTGTAACTAAAGCATATCTCGTAAAATACTGGGTATTGTTCTGTAAATATAGTATTTTACGCGACGATATCTAAATCGAAAATTAGTATTAGTAGTTTATAACAAAGCAAACAAATTCTACCTTAAATCAGTATGTAAACACGATATCAAAAACTGCTGGTCCGATTTTAATTAAACTTTGTATTTTGTATTATTTATGATATCAGAGATTTGGGCACAATTCACTAAATAAGTGAAAGCCATTTATTTTATTTTTATTATATATCACTGTAATTGAAACTATGTTTGTACAAAGTTACGATAATCACAAGACGTTTTCAGCAATAACATCGACAATATTAATTTTTTAAGAAAATTATGAAACAACGATGTTTTATGATACAGGGTGAATCATTACCAACGGGACGAAGATGTATAGCGAAACAGTAAAGTTTTACAAGTTTTGTCTTCTTAGTAGTTTGCAGATTGATAAATTTTACATTTTAAAATTATTTTGGAATATGCCCTGTACTTTATTGCGTTTTTTGATTGCCTGTAAAAATAAGGTATACGTTCCTATACCTAAATTCAGAGCGACTTTTCTTAAAATATGGAGTAGTAAAAAAATTCAATATCTTCTAATCCAACAATCATAACAAATTTACTCTTACGTCTAAATTGTTGGATATTATCTATTCCATTATTAAATATTAAACATATCTTTATAGGGTGTTCAGAAATTACTGGTTAATTATTAGATGATTCAATATGTAATATGAGCCTTATTTTAAATAGAACACCCTGTATTTTATTAATTCATAACATTAACAAAAAAGTCTCTTTCGAATGGTATAATGGTGTCATATGCCTAAGTGTTAAAAATTTTACGCAATTTACAATTTTCTTTAACCCATTATTTCCCAGAACTCCAATGTTATCAGAAATTAACAAAAACCTCAGAGTTAGTTAGTTTTGATGCAAATATATCTTAGTTCTGATGAGGATTATTCAAACACAGATGGGTCCGAGGACGATGAACCTGTCAAGTTTGGAGACTGAGTCTTATTGTTGATCCTTTTGCAGACAAGAGAGTCAGAAATATACAAAACAACGTTCGACTATGACTTTCACCAAGCAGTAGACATGAATTCTGTAAAGTATAGGAGTTGTTTTGAGGCCTTTGTTTCACCGAAGATTGTAGAATTACTCTGTCAGTGGACAAGCGAACGTGCTAATATGTACTTAGGAAGAAAACAATAATCTTGAGCTAAAGATTCACGGTTTGTACTGAAAACTGTAATAAAAAATAAATGTACGTATTTATGTCTCTACTGTTGTTGATGGGACTGACACATCTACTAAGAATTCCTGACTATTGGAAAAAATCTTATTTATTAGAGGACTACCAGTATTTTCTGCTGAAATAATGAGTAGAGATCAGTAAGTAAATAGATTTTAACTCTTTGTCTCTGTTTCTAAATTTTACATATCTTCAGATTTTCACAAATCCTGAAATTTTTGAGGTTCAGTTCTCCCGGGCTGCAGACAAAGCTAGACCCATAACACGACTAGCAATGTTTTTGGACAAATACGTTGAAAATACAACCAGGCAAAACAGTTGCAATAGATGAATGCTTGATGTTATATAAAGGAGCATTACACGCACGATTCGGCATCAGTTGTTCTTGTCTATGCCCAAGTAATTCCAAGCTTAGAGGCTACACCTACAATTTTGGGGTTTACATTGGGAAAGATATTTACGACCTAGTTCACATTCCCCTAGCTAATTTGCTGTCGATGTCAGAAAGAGTTGTAGTATTTCTTATGCAGAATCATCTCAACGAAGGTCGAGAAATCATTCTGGATAACTGGTTCACATCAGTACGCTTGGCGGAATTTCTACTAAGTGAAAATACTTACATCACTGGTACTATAAATATTAGAAGAGGAGTACCTATTGAAATAAGCCAGCTTCCTTTGGAGAAGTATCAATCTTGCTTTCTGCGTAAGAAAGATATACTTTGTAAGATTTCCCGGGATAAAAGATGTGTATTGACTACAAAACTTATAGCCAACTTTCAGGAAAAGCAAAGGTATGACATATCTAAAAAGTCTAAAGTTGTGTACCAAAAACCTAAAGCATATAGAACACTACAATGAGAACATGGGTGCAGTAGATATAGTGGATCAAACAATTGAACCATACAATGCTGCTAGAAAAACTATACTATTACGTAAGTATTAAATAAAATTTGGAAAGAAAATGGACCTGTTTTATTCACAATTGTAAAATTTCAAAGGCCTTGGAATATAAAATGCATATAGAGATAGAGATGAACTTACATTTTGCGCGCCGATCCGGATATAGCGCCCGGTGCGAAAGGGTTAATAGTAAAAATATTGCAATCTTTTTTTGCTGTATAATTTTTTTCGATTTCTTAATAGTTTTGGAGTGGAGGCTATGAACTTTTTTTCAAATACCCACCTATCTCTAAAAAAAATTGTATTTATTCAAACAGTAGCTGGCCTACCCTCTTACGGTAATTTGTGTCAACCTCTAATCGCATCACCTTGCCCCTTACCGTAAAAGGATTTGGCCAGCTTCGGCTTGGTTGCCGAGACGCTCGGATACTCCTTCAGATTGATTATATTAAATTTTATTCTACAAGATCTATCAGCTTTAGAAAAAAACAATTTTGATTGCCATTTGAAGAAAAAAGTTGGTACCCCCCATTCCAAAACTCTATTAAGAAATCGAAAAAAATTTATAGGGCAAAAAAAGATTGCATTTTTTTAACATTAAGAATCTGCCAATTTGTTTTAATATTTCTCATAGTTTTGCAAAAATACAACCGTCTCCAGACTATTGGGCTACCCGGCATATAGTACGTTCGAGCGTGAATTTAAAGGTGTCCATCATGTGAATTAATTTTATTAACAATATTTTGCATCACACAGTGATCATTGCAGTAAGAAAATAGAAAAAACATTTTAAATTTTGGTTATGTCGTTTTTAATATTATTATAGGTTTTTGCATTTACCTAAAAATTAATTCACGCTTACACTTTCAACAGGACTCTTACAGTTCGATCAGCATAAGTATACTTGCAAATTTGTTTAAGCATTTTATTCGTAAACAATAAACTATTAAAATCATGTTAAATTCTTAGACGTAAACAATATAATATTAATTAAAAAATTTCGTTAATATCTCATAAAAGGCTCGTTGGTCTTTAAACTCTCGTGGAGCAATGAATGTTGGCATTACTTAGTCTATACTATTTGTATGTGTTCTTTATACACGAGATGTCGCAAGACATGCATTTCACTTATAAAAGGCTAGTTGTAGATATTATTATATAATTCCTACATTTTTTGAAATATTTATTTATTTAACAAAAATGATGTGTTAAACCTAATTTTACTCAACTCATTTGTTAAACAATTTCTGAAAACAAATAAACACTCATAATAAATGTTAGACACAATATTTTGAATTAATTGTTTCATTTGTATCTAGTTTTTTGATGTTGCAGAGAGAGCAGGTATAATTAACTCCAAATGTAAAAATCTTAATAATTATTCTATTAGGTCAGACAAGATTATGATTACTAGGTGTGTTAATTTTTTTCTAAACGTTGATCGATATAAAAGCAATTGATTTACGCGAAAACGAACGCAGTCATATTTGTACAAAATAAAGGAAATTCAGCATAAAAGATAATCGTAAACTGAACTAAAACACAATAACAAGGTTGTCACAAATCTCAATTTAATAAATTCTTTTAATTTTAAAAGTTAGTACAATTGTATCACAATTTGTAAAAAAACTACTTGTTTACAGCTTGCCAACAAAGCACCTACTATTTAAGTTTGAAGATGACATATTTTATATTAAATTCAAAACATTATCATGTTAACAAATTACTTATTTTGAGTAGTGTTATTTAATGACAATAATTTAATTTAATTTATTCTGTAGGATCCACTATACCAATTACTTCAAATAAAAAAATGGATCCAAACTTGTTCACGAAAGGACTTAAGTAATTTAGACTTTATTTTAAGGCAATTTTTAGAAGTTTATTAGAGTTCTTATCTAATTGAAATAATTAAATACCCAAAGTCAATAAGAGCAATTAGTTGTTTGTATTTACTCTAAGTCTGTGTATTTATTTGTTGCAATTAACTTACAATAAGTAAGTAGTAGATTAAAGTGAAATTTATTTTAATTGAAATAATAAACAAAAATAAAATATTACTTACCATTTTTTTGATCGTATTCGTCGAAGTTGTCGGTGGCGGTAAATTCTTCTTGTTCCATATCTACAAAACTACTATCTTTTCGGTAGTAACTGCCCGTCTTTTAGAAGCACGTTCCTTTTACCCATTTCGGACACATATGATTAAATTATAAACAAAAATGCACTTAAAAACTTTGCACTTTGCCCACGTGTTTACATATGAATAAGGAATCGAGCGGTTTTTAGTCGACGCGAAACGCGAGCTTTTCACACGCAATCACATAACGTACTGCTCGAAAGCACACTGTAGCAACCCTGAAAATACATCCCCACCTAAGTATGAAAAGAAAAGAAGTTTTAAAATTTGATAAAAAAAGTAATTTAAACATCCACGTTTCACGTTTCGTTAATGTATGACCATGTATGACCATATCAATTTATGAGACATTTTAAAATTGATACAACTTCTTATCTTTTAGCTAAATTTATAAATAGTTCCCAATTATCAATAGTAACTCATTTTTTGCAAATTCCTTAAAACGACTCAACTGCAAAAAAAACTATATTGTTAATTTAGGATATATTCAAATTTATTAAAAAATCAGAATAAATTATATAAATTACTACGTGGGATTTAGACTATGCAAGATGACTGTAACTAAAAGCATATCTCGTAAAATACTGGGTATTGTTCTGTAAATATAGTATTTTACGCGACGATATCTAAATCGAAAATTAGTATTAGTAGTTTATAACAAAGCAAACAAATTCTACCTTAAATCAGTATGTAAACACGATATCAAAAACTGCTGGTCCGATTTTTAATTAAACTTTGTATTTTGTATTATTTATGATATCAGAGATTTGGGCACAATTCACTAAATAAGTGAAAGCCATTTATTTTATTTTTATTATATATCACTGTAATTGAAACTATGTTTGTACAAAGTTACGATAATCACAAGACGTTTTCAGCAATAACATCGACAATATTAATTTTTTAAGAAAATTATGAAACAACGATGTTTTATGATACAGGGTGAATCATTACCAACGGACGAAGATGTATAGCGAAACAGTAAAAGTTTTACAAGTTTTGTCTTCTTAGTAGTTTGCAGATTGATAAATTTTACATTTTAAAATTATTTTGGAATATGCCCTGTACTTTATTGCGTTTTTTGATTGCCCGTAAAAAATAAGGTATACGTTCCCTATACCTAAATTCAGAGCGACTTTTCTTAAAATATGGAGTAGTAAAAAAAATTCAATATCTTCTAATCCAACAATCATAACAAATTTACTCTTACGTCTAAATTGTTGGATATTATCTATTCCATTATTAAATATTAAACATATCTTTATAGGGTGTTCAGAAATTACTGGTTAATTATTAGATGATTCAATATGTAATATGAGCCTTATTTTAAATAGAACACCCTGTATTTATTAATTCATAACATTAACAAAAAAGTCTCTTTCGAATGGTATAATGGTGTCATATGCCTAAGTGTTAAAAATTTTACGCAATTTACAATTTTCTTTAACCCATTATTTCCCAGAACTCCAATGTTATCAGAAATTAACAAAAACCTCAGAGTTAGTTAGTTTTGATGCAAATATAACAGAAATATTTTTTGTTTGTTTGGATATGACCTTGGAGACTTGATAAGACCTGTTGCGAAATCGCAACACTGGGAAAGAGTGTGTGCGTCTACTTCTTCAAAAAACGATGAGAAAACTTTATTCAAAGAATTATAAGCTTACGCTATTTGTATTACAATGTTTTATTTTATTTTAAAATAAATTCTTAAACCTAGATCGAACTAAAATATTAAACGATAAAATAGAAAAAAATTGGTAGTTAAAAAATTTACAAAAAATTCGTGTTCAAATAATCATTCGTTATGATATCGGATGAAACATTTTTCGTGCAAAACAACATCGCACTTTTACATTTTTTATTGTGGTTGATTTGCACATCGCACATCTTGTTCTTTTGTCTTTCTTTATAATAACATGGCCAATGTTGTCGTAACGGACGTCGGACATTTTTTCATGGAATTGGCTGATGTCGGTCCTAAAAAGCCAACTTCATTAGGTATATGCATTTAAAATGTGTTATATAAAAAGTTTTTTACCAGGTCGTTTTCTGGGTACACCGTAAGATGTTAGCAGGTTTCGGGCAAGATAACGCCTAAATCCAAGTAAGTCTAGTTTAGGCTGATCAGGTACGTCTTCTCTCATTCTCCTGTACAATAGCCACAAATTTTGTACCGATACATCCAGGAGCCAAGCAAAAAGGGGCCAATACCATTTTTAGAGCGTATTCTAGTTCTGTAGCTGGCAACATTCTGGTCCATTCTATCTGTTCCTCCCATGTTCTCGTTGTATCATTTAATCATGTCGGGTTGAGGGACCGCAATTTTCTTTTTTTCAACAATAAAGTACCTCTTCGCATTGGCCAAAGGGTTTACTCCCAAATGATTGGAAACCACAGTAACTGCGGAATTGTCATTCCACCGACAGACAAGTAGAGCATTGTCCTCATCATATTTATAATCAGTAGTCCCCTAGTCGTCTTTTTATGTCCCTCTCAATGGGCACTTTTCGATTCTATTGGATCTTACGGTACCCGTGTAACCAATGCTCATTTCGGTTAATTTGTCCACGAAACGCAGAGAGGTAAAAAATTATCTGTATACAATGAAGTCGGCATCAACTCACCACTACGCAACCTAGCAATACGTAACTGGAACGAAGCATATCG